>CATIXQ010000003.1:12488568-12647161 GCA_949711755.1 Leptidea juvernica | reverse complement strand
TCTCACGGGAGGGGCCCGGCCACCCCTTGCCCCCGCCGCTCTTCTCGCGAGAGGGACCCGGCCCCCCCGTGCCCCCGCCGCCGTTTTCTCGGGAGGGGCCCGGTCCCCCCAACGACACGTACGTGACGCTTCGTCCGCGCTACTGAACCGAGCTCTCGGTGTTCCGTTTGCAGGACTTCTTCTGAACACATCTCCACTTACAAATATTTGGTAAATAACCAACCCAAATAACAAATTGTTAAGTCTAAGGGGAAAAGTTACTGCTTGTTTGATCTTACATTTTCTTTGTGAATTATAAAAATCAACTTAAAATTAACATGATTTCAATTGATCAAAGATTAGTACTATATTATTTTTTAAGCAATTAATGTTATAAGAACCTCAAGTTAAACAAGTTTAACGTAGTTAAGTTGAATAGACGTCTAAACGCATATAAATAAAAATCAAATCAAGCATTTTAAGATTGATACTTTTAAATCTGTAAAATTTTTGGATATTTTTTTGTTTTGGCATCTTTTTTGCTAATCTTGTGGTTAGCAAGCGCAAATATTTTTTTTTTATAATATTTCTTTCTTTCAAAACTGTTATTTGCATGACGGTTTTTTATTAACTTATTTAAATATGTTAATGTTATATTAATGAGGCTTTAGATTATTAAGTGACTTAGCTGTTATTCCAATTATTTTTCGCGATCTCTCTAGCTAGAAATAATAGTTTGACGAAAATCTTCATAATGTGTACATTATTATGTATAATAATATATTAAATTGACATCTATTGAGCCATAACCTTTTGTGACATTCAATGTGACAGCTGTAAAATTTTATGTCATTTAGTTAAGACAATTTGATAGGATAGAAATAGTATGAACATTAGATGCGCCGAATTAAATTAAAGTATTTAATGATTTTAATTAAAGCAGATTCAACAAAACTAGGCTGATTTTTCGAATCATTTGCAACTTTATTTTTCAGGTTATAAATTTAAATATCTTTAAAGATCTTATTTGCGAATTTGCATTTTGATATTTAATAAGTAATGAATGATGTTAAACAACGCAATTTAAATCAGGTGTAGAAGTCCTAAGCGAAATGCCGATTGAAGTAATTCCTAAAGTATTTCTCTCGTATGTGTTAAGTTCGTATAGATAAAGAGGTTTCAACGGACGGGTTGTACGCGTTTCGCGTAAAATCGTTTCTTACTGACGGAGACGGTTTCAAATAAAATGTTTTTTTTTTTTAAATTTAAAATTTATATTATGTTTATTTACTATTATATTCCTATTTTATTATTTAATTTGAAGGCAGCATAATATAATTATGTATTCTTACATAACAATAAATAATATTATTTATGAGAGCTCGCTTATATATTCCCTTTTTTAAGCTCTTTAAGTTTATAAGCATTATATAGATTAGAAAAAATTATGAAATGAAGAATACTTTCATTTATAAGTTAGTGATGGGCCGAACATGGGTTTCACCGAATACGAACATTCGGCCGAATATTCGGTAAAACTTTTACCGAACCGAATATTCGGTACATTTGATTCCGTTCCGTCGCACAAATGCAGGTCTAAACTTGTTTTCGCTAAGCGCGCGGATTGCTGATTATAATATATTATTCTAAAGAGTTTACACAGCAGCCTAATCCCAAAACATCTAGATAGTGGATACCTATATTTTGCTTTAAGTTATTATCTTTTTACCAACCTACTTTAATTGAAAATAAAGCTTCAGTGACGACAAAAACAGAAAGCTATACTCTAAAATACTTACCTCATTACACTCAAATCATGATAATACACGGGTCAATAACAGTAAAAACTTTGAGTATCACTTTGCCGAATATTAGGTGATTCAGCCGAATATTCGGCCGAATATGAATATTCGGTAAAGCTGCCGAATATGCCGAATACCGAATATAAAACGAATATTCGGCCCATCTCTACTATAAGTGTTTTTTTTTAATATTTTGATTGAAGTTCGATATTCACTGTGTTTAAATAAGCTTCTTGTGGCAATAGAGTTTTCATATAATTGTATCAATAATTTCGATTTATATACATATGTTTAATTGACCGCGTACAAACCGTCTTCACTCGTGTTCGTAGTCGCAGATTATATCTGTTAAACGAAAGTAACCTCTATTGCACAGTGTAGGTACGTAATGTAGGTCGAAGTTCGAATATTCAGAGTATTTAGTCGTAAGAACTCTTCCGAACTGTTTAGATCTGTTGAAGCATTTCTTTTGTCTTGTATAAATCTATATAGTATTTAGTCGATAAGTTATTTGTAATGCTGGTCACATTCACTTTCGTACAGTCGCGGTGTAAAGACAATTTCGGTCATTGAACCGTCCTATTAATTCAATTTGTCGTTAACAGTCTCTGAAACTCGATAAAAATAAAATTCGGTTGCTAGAGCGTTTTTAACGATGTGTTGAGTGTAAATGATAACCTTTTAACAAATAATCCTGATTACTACAAAAAAGTTTGACTTAAATAAGTATTTTCAGCAAAATTATCGTATTTTGGATTAGATTATCAGAAGACCTTATAGATATGCGAACTACAGTATTAGCACCTTTCAATGGCCGGTAATATTCTTGCACCATGACCGCCTTATAGCAGAAAGGGTCGGACTATAAAATATAAAAAGAGTATTAATCACATTAGATAGCGTTTTGCGGGAGGCAAAGAAGAAGAAAAAAAAGTAGGAATATTGTTAATTTTTTGTATTTATAACTCAAGATTTATCGATATATTAAGTTTTGTATTATTATTTTAAGTTTAATACAGTTTTGTAATCCTATGAAATGTGTCCAGCCATAATAAGCTATATATTTTAACAGTACCATGATTAAAGTTTATCATCTCGGCCAATCAGGGCCCCACCGGATTTAAGTGCTGCTTATTGGTTGATTATTTGACGAGAACTGATTTAAAACAAATGTTTTTAAAAGCACAGATATATAGCGTTATCACATTAAATAATTTTTTAAATCCATTTAAAATGTGTCTGCGTACGACTTACCGATATTACATGGGAGTGTCTTCCTATGCATTTTTATAGACAAATAGGTACATAGCTTCGCGATGGCCAACCTTTTTTTTACATTAGTTGATTTTTGTACATTGACTAATGTAAAAAAATTGCATACACTAAAATACGGACAAACAAAAATATTAGGTGTATAATAAAAATATCAGTAAGGCAACTACATAATAAAGAACATAATGATTTTTTGACGATAAGCCATAACCTTAAGCGCTTCCCAGAAACATCTCATAAAATGTGAAACATTATATTGAGTGTCCGGTGGGAAGACCTTATGGAAATTAAATAACATATATATCTTTAATCATAGTGCTGTTAATTATAAATCCTCTAGTGAAATTAGTCTTGGTGTAAATTATCCAAACAACCTAGTCGTAAGTTTAAAGTCATACCTTATCCGTCTATCGATTTACTCATTATTTGTTTTTTTTTTTCTAAGAACCCTGTATTGAATAGAACCCGTAGCTCATTATAGCTAGCTAATAATAGCTAGTTTCGCAACAGATAGATCCATACATTGAATTGGAAATTATTAAATATGGATCTAATTAAAAAAACAGTTTTTTTTTATAAAAGTGTGAGCTGTATTGACGATCCCTTGTTTGTACGCGTAAAACTTATTTTCTATTGTTGAAATAAATATAGTTCTTATAAACGCCGCTGTAAATAGGCACGTGAAATATTACTTCCATTAACACTTTGTAGGACTACCTTTGATTTATTTCTATCTGTTGCGGAATAAAAAAAATATTAAAAATATCATTGAAAAAGGCTGAGGACAACAATTTTTTAAAACAATGTACAATGTCTTCTAAACAGGGTATTTCTTTTATTGTTGACTGGCTTTCGGCGAGGCGTGCCGTTGTTCGATTTTGAGCTTTCTCGGGTACGTAATGTAGGTGATTTCGCCCTGACGTCGTTGTTGAAGAAATGCGTTTAAATAAGTAATAATTATGTATAATTATTATTTTATACTTCACTGAGCCGAATTTGCGTTATATATTTGCTTAAAAAAAGCAGCAATAAGAAAATTACGAGAGTCGACAAAAAATAATAATAATGGTTTTTCTTTGGGTGTCATCGTCATTAGGTGATTTTCTATGACTGAGTGAAAAGTAACTTTTTTTTCTTTTTTAACTAGCCAGTATATATATTTTCTATTATTATTGTTTATATACAAAATTTTGATGATGATATTCACCATCAAGACAATTTGACCTCAATCAACTGAAATAGATTATTTATTTAAACGCAGCATCGATATCTATAAATACGTGAACGGCATTGACCTCTGCATTTTTTCTACATTCGCATAATATATGTATAAAAATAGTTGATGTGTGTTCGTGTGTATTGCTTTCTCTCTCTCTCTCTCTCTATCTAGTATAAGTCGTGTAGATATTTCGTTGGTATATAACGTGAGTTGTTGCATATTTCATAGTTATTATAAATATATTTTATTTAGATGATTTTGTTTTGGTTTCATAAATCGCTGTTGCTTTTTTTTCTCAGTGCATTTAGCCGCATAATAGCAGTGCACCAGTACTACTGTGTTTCTGCCATAAGAGAATCTTCAAATTTCAGGCTGACGGTCGCAGTGCGTTGCGATTGGTGCCTTAGCTTGTATGACGACTCAAATCATACTGTCACTGCTATGTGCAGATTATATGTTATATCAGGTGTATTATCTGCTCGTTTCTTACAAGACATATTAATATTAAATAATTGTCTAGGCATTAATCATCTCTTAATAGCGAAATATTCCAGCGGCTAACTGGAACCTTGTCACATTATTACCGTGACGTCTTCAAAAAGTCGTTTATTTCTTCGATTTATGAATCCAAAGCTGACATTGGTTAGTTGAAGAATTATCTAGTTTAGTGATAATAAATGTTTTATAGTATTTCTCTATTTATTTGTATAACGTATTTACAGTTACGCATAACGTAAAGTTGAGGAGATTATGTACCTATGTTGAAAATTTGCAATTTCTTCAAATTGCGGGTATTCGGATAATGTTGTCTTGAGCATAATATGGTATGATTGTGCAGCTGTGGATTTAAATAACTGTTTAAAACTTGCGTGCGTTTTGAAATCGCACGTGAAGAGTAGCGTACCAAAAATAAAAATTCGCATCATCATAATGAAAAGACAAAGTAAATTATTTACTCAATGTTAATTCCCTTGGAGTTATTGTTAATGTCACAGTACTTGTTAGTAATGTAAGCAGTGTTCTGCTTGAAAACAATGGCCCTGTGAGAGAGGTTTACCGTAAATGTAAAATCCGCTCATTTGGTTAATTATTCCTACAAAAAAAACATATATTCGTTATGGTGTGAAAATTGTCCCCCGAGTCCTTTTTCATCGTTGCTTTGGTACCAAATCAATAATTGTATAATATTTGTATTTCATTTGAATGTTTCAATGCATTCAACGTTTCAACCTATGGATTGCTGTTAATTATTTTTCCCACCGAATGCAGTGCCAATGTCGAATATTGCCCCGATCTGTGCGTTGTTTGGTCGTTTTGTATTTCTGTCGATGTCTATAATCGTAGTATAAGTTCAACACAATGACGTTCTATACTCATATACGGACATATCATTTGCAGTCTGATAGCAGAACGGCAAAAGTGTGCTTAAAGACAATGTAACTTTTCTCCGTAGTCGTGTGTCAACTGTCACTGTCCGAATCGCGTTCTAAAGTCAACATACGAATGCCTGAACTGAATTAATGTATTACATTGCTGCTTATTGACCAACAATGCTTTAAACAGCTGGAATAAATGCAGCATTGTATATACATAGCAGTCGATCTTATTATGGCTTGTGGCCTGTTTTATGTCTCGGCTTTTTATGCGACGTGATTTAGTAGACGTGTGACGTATATATGTATAGAACGTCATTGGTTTAGCCGAATAAAAGTCGGGTGTGAATACAAAACTGTCATAGTTTTTTATTCTTATAAAACTGAAATAAATTTGTATTTATGCAGCTGACCGCGACTTCGCCCCAGAATAATCACCTGGTAGTCTAAATTTACAATGGGATATTGTCCCCAGTATTTATTTATTTAATGTATCATGGTTATTTATCACAGACTCAAGTGAAGAATTTCTTCTGTCACAATTAAACGGAAAATTTTATATTTACAGATTAAACGATTTTTTTTTATTAATTTTACTTTATTAACAATGCGACAAACATTTGTCGATTGATAAAAAAACTAATGTCTTTTGTGCTACAACCAAAAGTACTTGAGCGTGCGGCCTCGCGTAAGTAGAACATCTTCCCTACTAGCGTTAATCCACTCAGGTATATCTTGAGATCTCGATGTTGCATCTACGAATAAATATTCGATAGATTTTTGAAGTGATACTTCTTTAGCCGCGTTGGGCACTTTTTGGTAGGGAAAATCACCAAAAAAGGGTAAGTACACATCACCGACATGCTTATGACTGGCGCACGTGATAAATAGATATTACAAAGAATAAATATACCTATACAGTTAGACATTTTTTTTAAATTAAAATTAATAATTTAATTGTTTTTAAACATTGTGAAATTTCAAATTTTATTACTAAAAGTTCTAAGTTTTCATTTCTTTCTCAAGCCGACACTGACGTATTCATCACCGGTAAACGTCATCTGCCCCCCACCGCACCGCGCCTTCTCCCCACTTGTGTCGCCAAGATGTTCTACTTACTTTGCCTTCTACAACACTAAATTACGCATAAATCGTTAACTTTTATGGCAGTTTTGTATCCCGTTCTATATTATAGTCAGATTTGGGGATTGTCAACAGAAATATAAATCGGTTCAGGATAATATAATTAATTATATTAGATAATTGTTGTATTTAATAGAGATGTAATTGAGATTAGTCTGTTTTGTGTTTGTTCACTTGTATACCGAGTACTATATATTGATATCGGTAATATTTAGATAGGGAGTTTCTAATATTGATTGTTTAAGTGTTCGCTTCGAAGTATTGCCAGTACTTGGAGGCTAGAAATTATATTTCATATTTTGCTTAGAAATATGTCAGTACATTCTTCAGTCCGTTTTATTACTTCGCGTGAGTTAGGGTGTGGCTAAGTATATTGTTAAAAAAATGTAAAAGCAAGTTTGAATATTACCATTTCTGACAAAGCATTATTGAAAGTATTGATTACAACATAAATATTTAAATAAAATATTTCTAAACGATTAAAATGCTTAAGTAACTCGACTCATTTATCTCGATGACGTACTTTAAACAATCGTCTATTCGTCGTCAAAAAATGTCCGAACGGCGTGGTATATAATATTACGTATTCTTTCACACATTATCTCAAACAGATAATATTAAAACATAAATACAAATTAACATCTTATTTCTTGACAGTAATGTTTAAAGTATATTGTATAAAACTCTGCCCAATAGATGCGTAGAGTTTTGAATCAGACAATTTTTGAGCGTGATTGTCTATTGTACGTCCATGATTAAAATTTATATGTAAGTAAAGTGTGTAATGGACTTATATGCATTCAACTCTCAATTCTATTTATATATCATACGATTTATATTAACATCGAACATTATAAGACCTTTTTTGTGCTGTAGTTAGTATCAATAATACGAGTGGAAATAGTCAAACTAATGAAAAGATACTATAAAATTTCTGTATACAGAATTATATTAAAATGTATATTGTAGATGTGCATTATATAACTACCCACAAAATAACTGAATGAAGTGTTCCGTGTAACACACTAACAGATCGACATTAAGTATATAAAATATTACTGGCATTATTATAACAAGGCTTTAAAGACCGGCAACGCTCTTGTGATTCCTCTGGTGTTGCAAGAGAATGTGGGCGGCGGTGATCACTTAACACCAGGTGACCCGTACGCTCGCTCGTTAGTCCTCCTATTCCATATAATAAAAAAAAACAATAGGAAAAAAGGAGATAGTATCTTGTGTTGTTTACTTTATGTACTCTTCAATCACATGTTATATGGGCCAGCGTAAGTACATTACGAAATTTATGACTTACTAATTACTTTTTTTTTGAAAAAAGTAAAGCTGGTTTTTTCATGATCGCATAAATTCTATTTGAATTTCTAAGCTGATAGCCTCATTGCGAATGCTATAAATAAATAAAATTATATTATTTATGTTCTGTCAAAATGCGCCCTAATTAGGAAGCGTTCCAGTTTCGCTCATTTCTGTGTTTGCTTCTCTTAAATATTTAATAGTGTGTGCAATTATCAACTCTAAATAAAAATATATTAAGTTGGATTAATTTCTCGAGTCATAATTCCTCAACTATGTAACTATGTATGACGAATGCAGAACAGACTATAGTTATATGTTATCTTCCATTAGATGTAGTCGCTACCATGTGCGTACTAACAATAAATACATACCAAATTATTTTATGTTTCATTTATGACTTTAAAATACCTTTACCTAATGAAGTACCTAGCAGATGAATTTAGGATAAAGAATCATCGTACGTTATACGTTTTACTTTTGTAAGTAAACCCATTTGCAAAAAAACGGGCACCAGAAACACTTCTGTACAACCATAGAAATCTCAAAAAAAGAAGTTTTATATCATCAGCCGGAAGACGTCCAATGCTGGACAAAGGCCTCCCCAAAGATCTCCACTCATCCAACGTATTCCGGCGATCTTGACCAGATCGTCGGTCCATCTCGTGGGCGTGCCTACCAACACTGCGTCTTCCGGTACGTTTTATATGCATTCAATTAATTAGAAACAATTGTCTACAGATTAACAAGTACTGTTTGTGTTTTATTTATTGTGCTATAAATAAATAAGTTTTTTTTTGTAATTTGAATGAATTGATGTTTATGTAAAATGGTTTATATTGGTTTTTCGTGACAAATTTTACATTGTAATATGGTAGACAAGACAATTATCGCTGGTAATATAGTGACTTCTTCAAAAAGGCGGTAGGTAGGTACTCAATATAATGTGTACGGAACGTTTGGTGTCAGTCATTTCACTACTCAGAGGACCTGGACTAGGTTTTAAGAATCCGGTTCTTTGAAAAGAAGATCGGTATCAGGAAGAAATCGATGTTCAGAGCCCAGGGACTATCGATATATTGTGAGTTAAGCTTTACGAAATCTGAAGTCTAACTTTAATAACATCAAAAACAATCATGAAGATGTTAGAAATGTGTGTGATAGTGTATGGACTGTTAGGAGGAGACATCTAGAAATCGATTAACACAGTCGAAGCACAGCTAGGGATCCTAAATTACTCCGTAGGCACCGTATTGCAAGGGGTCCCGTTTCCATCAAAGCAGAGAGGAGAGGAGATGTGTTATGATAACCAATCAGATTTTATTTTAGTGCTCGACCGACGGTCACTGCTGATGTCGGTCGAGCGTAGCGCGTACGCACGCGCTAACCATGTTGCGCTTACATAGGCTGCACTAAAAAAATCGGGAATGGAATATTTCCACTGTTCCTGTCATATTAAAATCTTTTTAATTGAAAACTCCTTGGTTTTAAAAATCGAATACCATTTATTTATTTAAAAAAATATTCTTGGTCTTGCCACAAGGTCTTACTAAATTTGTTTAGTCGTTGAGAAAATGGAATTGACTCGAGAAAATTCTAGAGCAATGATTTATTATGACTTTCGAAGTGGTTTAACACAAAAACAGTGTGTTGACCGGATGATTTCTGCATTTGGTGATGAAGCCCCATTCATAACCACAATTTATCGCTGGTTTGCTGAATTTCAACGTGGACGTGTCAAGCTCAGTGATGATTCCCGTCAAGGTCGTCCAAAAACTGCAGTCACCAAAGAAAACGTTGATGCTGTGCCTAAGCTGATTTAGGAAGATCGACATGTGACATACCGCGAAATTCAGGCAACCTTAGACATGAGTCAAATACAAATAATCTTGCATGAACAATTAGGTGTAAAAAAGTTGTTTTCCCGATGGATACCGCATTTGCTCTGTGAAGAGCAAAAAGCGGCTCGCGTTACTTGGTGCGTCAGAACTCTGAAGAGAAAGATTCCACGCAGGATCCTCAAATGCTGTATACAATATCGTATCAGGTGACGAATCCTGGATATACGCGTACGAACCCGAAACAAAAAACCAGTCACGAGTTTGGGTGTTCGAAAATGACAAGCCAACAATAATTGTTCGTTCACGGAGTGTTGCAAAAAAATGGTGGCCACGTTTGTCTCCAAAACCTACCATGTTGCGACTATTCCTCTTGAGGGACAAAGAATGGTTAATGCAGTATGCTAGCATTTGTTTGCCACAGGTCGTTTCTGAATTCCGTAAAGAGAACTGCAACCGCCGCATCATCCTCCATCACGACAATGCAAGTTCTCACACCGCGCACAGAACAAAAGAGTTTTTAGAGCAAGAAAACATAGAATTATTAGACCATCCGCCGTACAGCCCCGACCTAAGCCCTAATGATTTCTATACTTTCCCTAAAATAAAGAATAAATTGCGTGGTTAGAGATTTTCATCACCTGAAGAAGCTGTGGACGCCTACAAAACGGCCATTCTGGAGACCCCAACTTCCGAATGGAATGGTTGCTTCAATGATTGGTTCCGTATGGAAAAAAGTGTCAAATTTCGCGGAGAATACTTCGAAAAGCAAAAAATACATTTTTAAATAGTAATGACGTGTCACTTCCTTGATTCCCAAAATTTTCAGTGCTGCCCTCGTAGTGCTCAGCTGACAGCAAACTTGATTGCGCGTGTACAATTACAAATAAGAAAAATGAATTCATTTTTAACGTCTTTGATATGTTCGTACTACTTATGCAAACAATTACGGAATTAAAGTCCGAGAAGATAACATCATGTTCACCCAATTATTATAGAGCGTAAAATTGAAGCAGAAGTTTGTACAATATATTCGAAATTGCCAGTACACGAATTTTTCTTTACGATTTTTTATGACGACGTTCCACACGCGCGTACTGTCGGACGTACGGTCTGCGAACTACGCTGAGCGTAGCACTGAATGCAGTCATTTATCGCCATTGGTCGGCCGTTGGACCGACGAGCTCGACCGACGTTCTCATCAGCGCGACGTAGCTCTACGTGCGTAGCAATTCATCAGCGCTGGATTGAACGCTCTAATATTATTATGTTTTCATAGTTATAGCTACGTTCGACCGACGTCGAGCACTAAACGCAGCCTAAGATTTTGCCAAAATTGTGCGACATGACAGATGGAGAATGGAGCAAGGTTTTATTTTCAAATGAAGCCAGAATTCTGTGAGGACCGACGTCTTAAAGTGCTATGATGACACAGTACACCATCGATACGGACTTTGAAAGGTTTTTTTTATAGAAATTTGACGCTAACACTGGACATTTGACGTTTCTTTGTTTATGTTATTAATACGTTACTGATCTTACTTACGACTCTTTATCTTTTAAAGTTAAATCTAATTTTCTGCGCGTAAAGTGGAATTATTTTGACGATTTAAACTTTACTAACTATCATTTTAACAAAGCAATAGAGGAAAATGGAACCACGACAGAAATGACATATTGGATATTGCAACATCCTATTACAAAGATCTATATGCATACAAAAACACTTCACCAGAAGAAATGAATTTGGCCGAGACCTCAGATATTCCCGAAATTCTTCACGTAGAAACAGAGAAAGCAATAGATACACTACGGAAAGACAAGGCACCAGGACCAGATGGTATAAATAACGAGATAATAATACAAAATAAGCAGGTAATCACTCCGTTTAATGATATAATAGATACAGAAATCATCCCACAACAATGGACAGAATCAAACATTATCCTTCTATATAAAAAGGGAGATAAACACGACATCGGAAACTACCGCCCAATCAGTCTCATGTCTAATATATATAAGATATTTGCCAAGATAATTTTAAAACGGATAGAAGGAACACTAGATGAACATCAACCCATCGAACAGGCGGGCTTTCGGAAAGGTTACTCAGTAGTCGATCACATTCATGTTGTCCGCCAGATCTTAGACAAGCATAAAGCCTATCAGCGCGAATACTACATTGCTTTTATCGACTAAACCAAAGCATTCGATTCCTTGCATCACTAAAATATATGGAAGTCCCTTAAGGAACAAGGAATCGAACAAAAATATATCCGTCTAATAAAAAATGTATATAGTCATAGTACCGCAAGAATCCAGCTAGAAAAGAAAGGTGAACCATTCAGAGTACAAAAGGGAGTCAGACAAGGAGACTCTCTATCTCCAAAGCTATTCACAGCGGTTCTTGAAACAATCTTTAGGGGCCTTAACTGGGAAAACCTCGGAATCAATGTTGACGGAGCCTCCCTAACACACTTGAGGTTCGCAGACGATATAGTGTTATTTGCTGAAACGCCGGAAAACATACAACAAATGATCCATGAATTAGCGGATGAAAGTGAGAAGATAGGCTTAAAGTTGAACCCAGAGAAAACAAAGGTTATGACAAACGGAAAGAAAACCACTATACATCTAGGAAATAACCAAATCGATTACACCGACGAATACACCTGTCTGGGACAGCTAATAACACAAGATGATCCTATACCCAAAGAAGTTGAGAGAAGAATAGCAAATGCCTGTAAGAGATACTGGAGCCTGAGAGAGGCCATGAAAGACAAAATTCTTCACATGAATGTAAAGAAAAAAACTATTTAACACCTGCGTACTACCTGTCTTAATGTATGGCAGCCAAACATGGCCTTTAACACAAAATACGACGAGAAAACTGGAAACCTGCCAACATGCAATGGAAAGAAGTATGCTGAATATGAAAAGGTCGGACAGAATAAAAAACCATTACATCAGAAAAAAGACAAAGGTCATAGACATAACATCCAATATCAAAAGACTGAAATGGAAATGGGCAGGACACATGATAAGAGGTCAAGAGAAAAGGAGCAAAATTGTGACACGCTGGTACCCTAGAGAAGGGAAAAAGAAAAGGGGCAGACCACAGAAAAGGTGGGATGATGATATTAGACAAGTAGCAGGAGTTACATGGAATAGAGTTACACAAGATAGGCAGGAATGGAAAAGGTTGGAGTAGGCCTTTGCCGATTGGCAAACAGACCTACAAAAAATAGTTTAGTATTAGAATAGAATATATTAAGACTAGTTTGGAAAATAAAAATAAATTTGTTATATTCATAGATTTTAGATCATAATACTTTGTAAATAGATATTAAGTTGGTCTGAATAAAGGGCTCTATTAACTATCATTTTGGAATATATCTATGGTCAGACCTATCTTCAAGATGTTCAGCACTTGTATAATAATTTTAAGATGTGCATTGTGCATGAACCTCTAAACTGCATATGAATTCCTGTCCATACCAATCGTAAGTATAAAATTTCATACTTGGCGCTATGGTGTCTATGTCTATACGTCGTGCGCATGACGTCAGAATATATTGAGGTACACTCGCGTCATACATAAGACAATCTCTTCTGCAACTATGATCGCCTGGTACCAAAACACTGTATAATGCTCCCTATCCCTATCCCTAGTTTTCTCACCGGTTAAATCTTATACATTTATTTACCTGTTTGTGTCTTTATCGTCTCGCTTTTTCGTTTCATCGAGTTTCAAATGACAGCGATTCTAAACAAGTTTCACTTTAAAAATCGAAGAATAGTCTATCCCACATGTAGGTACAACCAGCGTCAGCTATTACAGGAAGTGCTGCTGTATTTATGGAAGATAATGCTCGCGCACTCCGAATGGGTGAAGTCGACTCTTACGTGAGTGAAGTCGTGATTCACCGTTACGCTGCTCAGCCCGAAGTCCTGACCTTCATCCCTTGAGCATATATGGGAATTTCGAAATCAATGTGTTAGAGCTGCACATCCAGCCCCACAGAACATCCGAGAGCTCAAAATTCCTATTACGGTCGAATGGGATTGTATTCCCCAAGAACTCATAAAAAACCTCGTCCGAAGCATTCCACCTAGAATTGCAGCAGTTATTTCAGCCAGTGGAGTCCACACTCGATATGAATTTTTGTATTTTATTGTTTGTAAATAAAGGAGAAAGTCAATTGAAGTTCCCTTATTTGTTTGTCAAAATGAGTAATTTCATATAAATAAAATAAAACAAAGTAAGATCCACTTAATTTCCAAACAAAAGTGTTTTTTACATTAGTAAATAATAGTTGCATCAAATCCCTCTTAAAACTGTTAGTACCAATTGATATTATTTATCACGTTTTTTTTATGAAAAAAATTACGATAATAGTTTGACGTCCACCTGATGGTAAAATACGCCATTACAATGCTTCTCAGGATTCTTTTATTGAGCCCTAAAATTCTGAGCTGTATATTTGCGCTCGTCATTTTGGGACATAGCTCTCATCTACCTAGTAATTTGACTAGCTACGGCGACTATCAAACATACGCTCTACTTCAAGGTAGAAAGGGCGCCGCTCACTACCGGCATTTTCTTTAAAGAAGACCGCCCGAGGTTTTATCGGTGGTAACATTCATCCACGTGGAGAAAATAATTTTATTCTAAACCAATGATATTATCTATAGTATTAAGAGAGGTAGATATGTCTATGAGACAATTGGTCTCTTTGGTCGTAGTCGCTCTCTCGATACGAAAACGGTACGCGTTTGTTGTTTACGGAATTCCTAACAATTTGATATAGGTATAATATTTAAATGCCGTTTTGTGTTATGGGAAGATGCGCTAATTACAAAAGTAAAAAAATCATAGAATTACATACCACAGTTAAGAAATCATGAATGAAAAAAATATATTTGATTTCATTATTTCTCTAACAAAACAAATATGACGCCATGGCAACGAGACTCTCTCGAGTGCGGACATAGATTAACGTACAGAAACGACGAAATATTGATGCTGTCTGTTGCGGGATGATCGAGGTAGTATATTTCAGGAAATGATGTAAAAAAGGCGTTGATGCAGTGAATGTTACATGAAATGTAATATTTTTCAATTTCTTCAAACTACACAAACAAGTTTTAGGGTAGGTAGCGGACGTAAAGTGTAAACAGTGAGTGCTGTTCACACGGTCCCTTTCGGTATATCCCTTGCTAATGTAGAAGAATCAATTAACTTCTACTCCAATTATCTTGTTGTAATAAACCCTCAACAAAAAGACATTCATAAATAATATACCTAAGATGCAAAAAATAATAAATGTAAACTTAAAACTTTTTAGGATCCGTCGTTCGTAAAATTGTAAAAATGGGACCCTTACTGTACATTTCGGTTTTGTTTCGTTATGTCTGTATGTTTTTTTTATTATTTAATGTACAAATGATTGATATCATCAATGTGGCTATATATTATAATCAATATTAAATTAAATTTTATAATATCAATGACACTTTAGTTACCTAATTTCAATGCAGTTTTACTACTTTATAACTTTTACTACATGAACTCATGAATGAATCGTATTTTAGGCATAAAGCATGGTGTACGGTAAAAACCATATCTGATGAATTATTCTGTATTCAAATACGAAGCAATTAGCAAATTAGATTTATCTCTTTTTCGCTTGCGATAATTGCATTTACTATCCTTCTTTGACGTGTAATCGTAATGTAGTGTGCTATTGCAACGTTATATTATTCATGTGTGCGATAGTGTATCATTTACAAACACCGAATGTTGTCTACGTAACCTATCTATACTTTTGAATATTATTGATTCTTATGAACCTTATTACTTAGACAGCTGTCCATCTCTCTGGCATCTATACCTAGAGCGTACTTAGAATTTGCTCAGACTTTACTTACGTATAACTTAGCAGAGTGTGATATAACGCGAACTTTTGCATTGGGCTCTCTTAGCTTAAGCTCAGCATTATATCAGCTGTCATATGATTATAAAAATGAAATCAAAGATTATGCTAAGCGTATCCTCAGCTAAGTTTTAACGTAATTAAAGTCTGAGCAAAGTATTAGTACGCTCTATAGATCTCAGCCTCTGTCTCTCAGCGGGCTCAGGTCCATAAACCGCAATAGTAAGACACCTGAACTTTGACGAGTGTGCATTACCAACGATCATTAAGTTTCACTCTTGCCTCTAAAACAATTAAACAATACTGAGGGACCTTCAAGCATAGAGTATGCTCCCACTTTTAAGGCCGTCCATGGGCGGATGCCTCATCACGTGAGCCTCTTGCAAGCGGGCAATATACAGGGTGGTTTTTTGAGAAGGGCGGTGATGTCCAAGTCGGAAACTACGAGTATTAGAGAAAAGTCGTGAAAGGAGTCATACCCTAGATTTATAAGAAAACAATAACTGCATATTTAGTTTTCTTTTAAATTTCTTAAAATTTTGACGGAAATCGACCTGAATGATTTTTCAAAAGAAATTACACCCTGAATTATTGAATCAATGGACTCTGTTGCTGATAAGAATCAAACTTTGGAAAGATATGTATTACTAAAACTGAAAAGAAATATAAAAAAATAACAAATTTCTTTTCATATCTCACTTTTACCTAATTATAAATTGCTCAAAATGGTTTTCGTTGGCTACAATGCATAAGATTATACGTCTCTCTTATGACCTTACTGCATTTGATACCATCACAGGATTTATCCTCGATAGAATATGAACAAAAAAAGTAAGATTTCTAACAAAAAGTTTGAATTGGAGGTGAGTTTTCTTTCGTGTAAAACTAATAAAACAAAAATTGGTATTTCCATTCATTTTAAGTAACACATTTCATTGCAAAGATTGATCCTTATCAGCAACAAAGTCCACGGGTCCAATAATACAGGTGTATTTTTTTTTGAAAAATCGAATGATTTTCAAAAAGTCGATTTCCGTCAATATCTCAAGAAATTAAAAAAAACTAAACATGCAGTTATTGTTTTCTTATAAATCTAGGGCATGACTCCCTTCACGACTTTTCTCTTCTCTAATACTCGTTGTTTCCAAATTGGCCATCACCGCCTTTCTCAAAAAACCATTCTGTATATTGATGACAGTGACAGGGTGAAGATGTCTATAAAAGGCGATGTCTCCCTGGCGCCGACATTCTCCTTCCCACAAGCACACAGCCGGTCCGAGGTTCGAGTCTCCTTAGGAGACGCCCCACGACTGTTGTTGCGTAGTCTTTGCGGCCTCCACGGCCCATGCCCTATGTCGCTGTAAAAGCATAGCTAACAGCATAGAGGAGGTTTTAGTCGGTATGGGGACACACGAGTCCGACATATTACGCCCCGAATGTATTTCCTCCTCTCATAAAAAAAAAACGCTTCAACCGTTGACGAGTTAGGCCGTTACTCTGCCCGATTACTATTCGAATATTACTCATTGTGTTATATGAAATTTATTCTTATAAGCTTAGCAAATTCATCTATTTGATTTAACAGTTAATTATTTGGATGTTAGCTAGTTTGTAAATTTTTTGTAGTAGGTATTAAAATTTGTCATAAAAAAACCCCATTTGATCTTATTTCTTAGAATAATTATAAAATATTGGTGAATTCCAAATGGTCGCTACGCAAATTCCACATCATACTAACGCATACCAGGATCCTTACGGACTCCTGCAGACTCAATAAATACCTCTTATTCCTGGGCTTCTGGTAATCTATAGTGTATAAGTAGATTCTGTCATCGGAGACGAAACATTGATATATATTTTAGATAATTGTGGTGCTTTATTACGGAAACAACATCTCTTGGGTAGACTTATTCATGTCTACTGTGCTTTAACTGTCAAATATCCGTCAGCTCATTGCGAGAAATATTATAGTAGTAGGCACATAATAACAAGTACGTAAGTAGTAAGTAAAATAGTACATCATATTGTTATATCTTGTACGATGGTATGGACCCTTTCGTATGCGACCCTTCAATTTGCATCATCATGATCAGCTGGAAGATGTCCACTGCTGGACAAAGGCCATCCCCAAAGATCTCCACGATGATAGCTCATGCACTTCCCTCATCCAACGTATTCCGGCGATCATGACAGATCGTTGTTCCATCTTGTGGGGGCCCTACCAACACTGCGTATTCCGGTACGTGATCGCCATTAGAGGACTTTTCTGCTCCACCGGCCATCTGTCCATTGAACTATGTGCCCTGCCAACTGCTACTTCAGTTTTGCAATCATTTGGGCTACGTCGGTGACTTTGCTTCTCTTATGGATCTCCTCATTTCTGATTCGATCTCGCAGGGAAACTCCGAGCATAGCCCTCTCCATCTCTGAGCGACCATGAGCTACATCACAAGGCCCATAGTTAGCGACCACGTCTGCGTACCCTACGTCATCATTGGCAACACACAAACATAAACTCATACATTTATCAAAAACTGTTCAACTATTCACCTCACATTATAGAATTGGGTCTGCGTGTAGTATTTTGTGTCACACAAATCAACGAAATATTGTGAAGTTGTTTATAGGCGTTATTTTGCGAATATCCAGCATTATCTAAATAAGTTTTCTTTAGTGTTAATACGGCTTAGATTTGTCTTTAACCAATTGTACACGTGTTTCGCCCTTACACAAGGCATCCTCAGGAGATTTTGACTCACCGAATTCAAGCGCGAGACTCGCTATTTATCTATCCCGACGTTTCGCTAACTTTCCAGTTAAATCGTTCTCACACATGAATGAACTGATAGATCCTACAAAGTTTTTTTTATGATTATGAGAGACGAGACGAGCACGACCTTCAGCTGATGTTAATTGATACGCACTGACCGTTACAATGCAGTGCCGCTCAGGATTTCAAGAATTTGAAAGACACAAAAATTCTGAGTCATAAGATGTTAAGTCTCATTTGCCCAGTAATTTCACTAGCTACGTACGGCGCCCTTTAGACCGAAACACAGTAATGCTTACACATTACGGCATCCTGTGCAAAGGAGCCTCCCACTGGTTACACTACCACATATTTTTGAAAGTTTTCCATGTTTCATGTTTTGTGTAAAATTTAATTTGTGTAATGTGTAAATATAAAAGAATACACTTAAGGTATATCGGAACTCTTTTCTACTTATTTACAAGCCTTCCATACTAATGCATAAGAAGTGAATGAACTTGTATAAGTCCGTCAAACAACAACAGTCAGATAATATTTAAGACCCTGGTTAAGCAAGTTGGAAACTAAAAATAGCATTAAAATTTTTGCTTACTCGACTCCTGTTTCATGTGATTCTGGCGGATTTCGATTATCTTTATTTGAGCAGTGTGCCTGCTGTTTATCCACATTTAAATTTATAACTAAGCCAGTAATGCTTCGGTCTTCCTCGAACTAAATGTAAATGTTTTATCCTATATATTTATTATTGCTACTTAACAAATGTCTTATCTTAATATATATAAATTACGTGACACGTTGTTTGTCCTCGATGGACTTCTAAACTAATGAACTAATTTTAATGGGGATTACTTCATGGAGTGCAGCTTGGGCCAACTTGAGAGATAGGATAGTTTTTATTTTGATTTGGGACCCATAATTATTTTTATTTTCAATATATGTTTCGTATGGGATATATTTTCTATGAGAGAATTTAGTGACGCAAGGTTTGACAGTTCCGCTGTGAAACAATTTCATTATAACAACAGGAAGGATTCTTGATATTTTGAAATATTATTGGCAAATTCCTATAAAACAGTATTTTTTTATTATCTACAGAACAACGTCTGTCGGGTCAGCTAGTATTATATATAATATCTTATTATATACGTAATACCTGATTCTATCTAGTATTATAAACGTGAATATAGGTTTGTTTACGCTTTAACTAATCACCCGATCATTGTGAATAGTAAATACTTTTCCACACAATTAGTCAGGGGCTTAAATTATATACATTTTATACAAAAACTTTTTTAATGGAATAGGAGGACAAACGAGCGTACGAGTCACCTGGTGTTAAGTGATCACAGCCGCCCACATTCTCTTGCAACACCAAAGGAATGACAGGAGCGTTGCCGGTCTTTAAGGAAGGTGTACGCGCTTTTTTTGAAGGTACCCATCTCGTATCGTATCGTAAGCTTATACGAGTTCAGCATTTATCAGCATTTTATCCACACCACGACTTCGGCGAGAAAAGCTATAGCTATTTTGTTCTCTTCAATGCTCTCTGCATTTCTGTTCGTGCGAAAGTGGAGGGACACCGTTCGTTTATTGTTGTTCTTATGTAGATGCATAGGGTGGATTGGATAAATGCATTAGGATATAAAAACAATAAAGTTATCAAATTTTATAGTCAAAATGTAATTATATAGTCTAATACTTCGAAATAAAATATGCAATGTTATTAAAAAAAACTACAAAAGTATTTATTTTTACTTCATCTTAATCTTAATTTTTACATAGGTGGCGCTTAAAAATTATGCCAGAAAACTGTACGTTATACTTCATATCCATTATAGTTCTTTGACTAGATTTACCATTAAAAGTATAAACGGCATTATAATGACTTTTCGGTGGTAGATTCTTAGTGGTCAAAAGTGTAATTTATTTCACCTGAATGAATAAAGGGATATTACTCCGAATTGAATAGCTTATTTTATTCACTCTGGTGTTTCTATTGATTATACCTATATGTATGCTTTGAAGTATTTGTAATTCAGCTTATTCATTTGTTTTTATTCTCATGTACATCGAACTCATCGGCTAAGTTAATAAAAATCCACCATAACGCGCTTTTTCATCGATTTCCCAAAGCGCATGTCAGATTTCCCGCCATATATTGTCAGTTACCCGGCGCCATTGCTCCGAAGCAAACGCGTTCCGTTCTACGCATGTTATTAGTAATCTAAATAGTGCTAGCAATTAAAATAATTACTTGTAAAAGTACAAATCAATTTAACACATATGTTTATAAATTTCCGTGCTGTCATTTTTAATTTATAAAATCGCATAAATATTCGATTTGTAAGTATTAGAATCCTGCTATTTATCATATTATATTTTCAAATAATAATTAATATAATTGAGGACAAAAACATGACATTTAAAATGCTTAAATTAATTAGTTATATCAAATATCTATTGTAAAAAGAAGAGCACCTATTAATGTTACAAAATGCGTAATAAATTCCTTTTGAATGCTCACATTTATCGCTTTTACAGTCGACTTATTGTTGATTATTTAAGATAATATTATTGTTATGAGTTTTATGCAACTGTAATTCAGCCCATGCAAATATTGCGTCGAATAATATCTATCATTCAAATTAGATATATAGTTAAAATAATAATATGTATAGGTTTAATTTAATAACCATTTACTAATAAGGAAATATATAATACTAATGAAAAGGCCAAAATTGTTATCAACTATATATAGGTTAAAAAAATTGGGCTTAAGGAAAAATATTTATAAAAATTAATGTATATTTAAGTGATTAAAGTCTGAACAAACCAAACACTATAAATTCATGATATTTGTATCTGAAAGACACGTGATATACGAGGATTGGACTTTTTTTGGATGAACCCATATCATATCGACCTGAAAGCATTTCAGATGACATCTCGTTTAATGCTTGTGTGATACGTGCAAGAATGTTCCGTGAAAATTAAGTAAATTAATGCCACGCTTATTAGATAAATTATATAATAATGTGTGAAGATAAGAATTATAATAACTTTGAGGTACAAATAACAAGTGATTGCATTTTTACTGATTTAGTAAATGAGAATAATAACCTACGTAATCATTTTACAAACACTCCGCTTTAAGTATATCTATCTGCTATCTCAAAAAAAAAGCACGAATATTGATACAGTATGTACTAGTATTGTGCCTATATAACAATACCAAAATGAAAAATTATAAATGGCCACTATATAAAAAATATTTTTAGAAAAGTTCAAAATGTTTTATCCCGTACGTTTCCTGTATAATAAAAACCTTATTACGGCTTTAATAGGCATAATATATAATATGGAATTGCATATTTCCTTTTGGGATTATAATACCAATATTAAGAGCGTGGTATTTGCATTTCTACCTTGATGCCAACGCTCAAGGGTTAAGCAATTACTAAAAACTATTTCATCGCAATAGTCAGTATTTATGAGATAATTCTAGAGGACGGAATCAATACGTTAAAATTAAAAATAAAAAATTCTGTGTGTGCTGATGTAGTTAGTGTATTAATCACATTAAATAAATTATAAACTAAAGTAAGAGTTTCGTCTAGAACCATCTAAAAAGGTGGAGGAAATATTGCTATTAATCCTGGCTGTATAGGCTGTACCTTTGCCGTAGGACGAAATCGGAAATACTGTAGGTTGAAAAATATTAGTCTTACGAGTACTAACAGCTATCACTAACTCAATTGTTTTCCCGAAAAATATGATTTAATTTCTAAACTTAGATGAGCATTTTGAAAAATCAGCAATTTTTTAAATTCTTATATGCAATTATGTTTTAAAGTTACGTCATGGTTGATGTAATGAAAATATTTCAGAGTAGAACTGAACGTCAAAAATTTATTTCAAGAGATGTTCAAACAAAAAATTGCAGAGCTAAGATAGTACCTACGTAGATTTATTATAAATGATACTCGTAGAACTAGAACATAAATATACTAGCACCATTAAGGGCCGTTCCCAATATACCAGATAAGTCATTATTATCGCCTTGTATTGGGACGCGTCAATTGCAATTTCCATACAAACTTCTATTGCTGGTAAGCTATACGTCGACCCATTGACAGATAGCGTGTACGGATAAGGTGAGTTACCGTCGATAAGTTTATTGGGACAGAATAGTCAACGATAGTTAGGATTTTTATCTCAAGTAAGAAGTGTTCTTGTAATACAATTACAAACATTGCAATTTTTTAAAACACAAAATGTTAAGTCACTAAGTTTCGGGCAGTAAATAAATAAAACAAAATAGAGATAATGAAACATACGTTGAGGGACAAAAATGAGACGGCGGTCCTTTTCAAATTACTGAATCAAAACTTGGGTTAGAATCGATAGATGACTTGTTATCATCTTATACATGTATATAAAATTCTCGTGTCCCGGTATTTGTTACCAAACTCCTCCGAAACAAAAAATCGGGTAGGTCTGAGAATCGGCCAACATCTATTTTTTTCATACCCCTAAATGATAAGGGTAACTAAATAAACATCCACCCCTAAATATTTTTTTTAAATTTTATTATGATTCATCATTAAAAAATACATACAACTTCAATACATTCACTCGTCTACGATCAACATCTATTTTTGTATCGCAATTTTAATATTATTCTATTCCATCCACAGCTACGCAATAATAGAGTTGAAAGATGGCAATCGAATATAATGATTATCTATAAAACAACGATAAATGTTATGTACGATATATTTGGAAGTTCTGAGAATCTGACGTCATCTAATTTTTTATACCCCAAAAATTTTAATTATTGATTTTTTTTATTATTTTATATGGCAATACAACATTTGCTGGGTCAGCTAGTAATCTATATAAGGGTGTCCCACGGCTATGCCACATGTAGGGAAATTAGGCAATTATTTAAAAATCTATGAATGCAGTTAACATTGTTTTTTAAATTAAAATAAAGTCTTCTTTCAGTAAAATGTTGCATCTACAATATTTAAGGTACTTCCGCTACATGTGGCATAGCTGTTTGACGCAATGTATACATACAATTTAATAAAAGGTAACTTTGCCACGACTAAAAATTAAAAAAAAAAAAATAACTGAGGTCAAAAACAATATTATTGTCTATTAGTTTGTGTTAGTTAATCTTAAATCCGTTTTGAATTGTTACACAAACAAAAAAGTAACTTAGTTAAAATGCCGCACTCTACCCGGAAAGAATCGTGGGCTCGTTGTAAATAGAATCCAATTTAATGACCAGATTGCTTGATAAATTAAATTTAAGCGAGCGACGGCTCGGGGACTACTTGTGACTTAAATAAATAACTGGACCCAGAGATACCAAACAACCAAGGCTGTATATTCAAGCTGGTCGACATATAAAATGAATTATAAATTCCGACTGTGCATCTGCGAGGTTACCTAATCTCTGAAGCCACGAGTACACCGTCCGGAATACATAATTTGTTCTAGAAGCATGCTTCGACTGTTAAATCAGAAATCAATACTTAATTGGGCATTTAGTGCCAACCACAGCTTAGTTAATATATTGTTGAATGTTTTTTACACACACATTACACATACACTCTCGCTGTACTGCTTTTTTTGTACTGCTGTACCTTGGCGTAGCAACTGACCAATACAGGACACAAATTAAATTAAAGGGATTAATATCAGAAACTTCTGTACTGTGATATAAATACTATAAATCTAAAATCTACTGATATAATCATATAAATCCCAAAAAGGAGTCTGCAGTAACATAGTATTTATTTATTATACATAAGCCACAGAAGGTATTTTATAACAAAAACCTTATAAATATACAGAGACAGCAGCTGTGAACAAGTCCAAAAAAATAGCGGTGTACGGTTAGCCTCTATTTTAGGCAAAACGTGCGAACACTAAAACAATGAGACTGACGTATCACAAGTGTAAGACGTAGGTGTTATGCACACTAAAGTTATAAGCCTGGCCCGTTGTCAGTAGTCATTTGTCATTGCCCGGGTTACCCAACAACAAGAGACTATCTATAAGTATAAAATAAAACAAAAAGACAAAAACCTATTAGATATTCTCGAAATGCTGATAGCGCACAAAATGCGAAAATCCACACGTGTCATGTTGACATTTGCTTTCCCGGGGCATAAAAAGAATAGGGAAGTCCCAGTCCCAAGGGTGTTGTAAGAGGTGGCTTAGGGCATGAACCAGTAGGAGGCTTCTCTCCACATGATGCCGGCTAGATTATGGGTATTACAACGGTGCCTTTTTCTGCCATGAAGCAGTAATGTGAAAGCATTATTGTGTTTCGGTCTGAAAGGCGGCACAATTAGTGAAATTACTGGGCAAATCTGACTTTACATCTTATGTCTCAAGGTGACGAGAGCAATAGTAGTGCCGCTCAGAATTATTGGGATTTTCAAGAATCCTTCTCTCATCCCCACAAATCCACGTCTCATCCCTTACTGTCATAAAAAAAGTCTGGCCTTACAATCATTCGTATTAATCCGCGCGTATTATGAGAAATGTCTTGCTTCCCATATCCACTTTGTAGAATCAATTATCGGCTGTAGTATTGCAAACGAAGATGATGTAGAGTAGACTTCAAATATAGAGCAAAGGCTGGCAACGGATTTCTTGGCATCTGCTCCTGTAGATGTCTCTGAACGGTTTCTTTATCACTTCCCATTACGTAGCCGCTAGGATGATGCAACATTAGTCGCCGTTGGTTTCAGTAGTTTTGGGTCGCACTGCCTTCCTGGCGATGCTCCTCCACTTTTAGCGGTTTGTAGCATTGCGGTAGCACTCCACCAGAGGGTTCTGGGTCACTGCTTTGATCAGATCCGTCCATCGCGTGAGTGAGCGTCCTCTCGCTTTTTTCCCGTACACCTGACCCTTCACTATCAACCGCTCAATCGATCCTTCATTTCTAGAGATGTGACCAAAGAACTTGAGAATTCGTAGTTGCACAGTCGACGATAGCCTTTCTTTTATCTTCAGTTGTTTTAAGATATAATTGTTGGTTCGAAAAGTCATCCAAGGGATCTTCAGGAGTCGACTCCAACACCACATCTCTAAGGCATCAATTTCGCGGCGGTCTTGCAGTCTAGAGGACCAGTTTTCAGCCTCGTAGATTGGAAACACAAGGCACCTCATTAGTCGATTCTTGGTGGTTTCGGTGAACTTTCTGTCCTTCCATATCTTACTCAGCTTCTGTAGAGAATAGGCAAACCCATTACATAGAAATACATAATATATCATTGTTAAACAAATACATAGGTATTTCCTAAAAAAGGAAATAATAAAATTCACGCTGACTACATAAATCTTTTCTTTTACACAAGTTTCATAGGATTCCTCTTGCGTTATATATTACCTGATTTATTCGAGTTGAAGAAAAGCAATAATACTCGGATGGGAAAACACAGGAAACAGTAAAACACGAGTTTTGTTATCGCACTGTTCCCAACGTTTCTCACAAAACATTGTGACATAGCTTTGTTCGGGCGGAGTTAAATCAACATTGTTTTTAGTAGCTTGTATAACAAATGCAATTAAAGTAGAAGACAGGTTTGATGAACTATTTTAACAAATTACAAAATATATTTGACCTGATTTGATTGCTTAATTGCAGTCTTAACATCGCATAGTGAATCAAAACATGGATCGCGCTAAACTAAATATTTTAATATTACTACTTAAATATGTTAGTTTGTAAGAAAGCACCCGAATCTTTACACTAATATCATAGACGTGCTCCGGCACAACACACCTCGCCATAAAAATAATCATTCTGAAACTAAATCTAAATTAACATTACACAGTTCCGGTCCCTACCCATTGTCTTTTAAAATTTATAATAAGTAACTAGAACACTTAAAAGCCGAAAGCAATATTAAAAAATTCATAAGCTCTTTGAAAAAGTTACTATTCTATTAATGAATACTTAGAGAAAAACAATTTTTGAATGTCTGGTCCTCTGTTGTTAATTACTATGCGAGGAGCATGTGATAATTATTTAGTACTATAATTTTGTTTAAAACTAAGTCGCATGTAACGCAATTTAAATACATAAATAAACAAACGCCACAATACCACGCAATTCAATCGCCAGCACCTCGATGTGTGGCGTTCCTCAAGAAATGTTCTTCTACGTAACAAACTGAATGACTGAACTTGCTTGCGCACCTACGCGGACCGATATGATATCTCAAGAATTCGCAATGTTCTTGTAATTCCTTTCTGGTTTTGTAAGATACTTACATCATACAAACTGTACTACACAGCACTTCAAAATGAATAGAATTCAAATGAATTAAACGATTTTTGAAGTGAAGTTTTTTATTTGAAAGTCGATGAAACGAAAAAGTGCGATGGTAAAAAGAGACAGATACATAAATTCATAAGATTTAACGTGGGAGAATATGAGATGGGTAGCATTATTTAATAAAAATATTTGTAGTACTTGGTTCTGTTTGTCGAAATACAGGTAACTCCTTGATCGGCTCCAGATGTTAAAACTTTTTTGTACATAGGTACTTTGTTCATTACATTTATTTGCTTTTTAATTAGAAAAAGGTACTTTTTGTGAAACAATAAATAAATTATGTAGTGTTTTTGTACCAGGCGATCATAGTTGAAGAAGAGATTGTCTTGTGTATGACGTATTAACTACATAATATCATAATAAATATTTATCTGACACTTTAAGCAATAATGACTCAGTAACCATGAACCATAACAGTGTAAAGTGTAACTTTAATGTAAGTGTAAAAGTAGCCAGTGTAAGTGTCAGAGTGTCCAGTGTAAGGGTAATAGTGTTTGTCAGTGAGAAGTAGTGAGGAGTTATGGAGAAGGTTAGCTGATTGGAGCTTCAGCCACGCGCGCCCAAGAAACGATTGAAACGACACATTATGGTAAGACCACTTTATTTATAATAGTAGTAGGTAATCTTTACTTATTCAATGAAAAATAAGAAGTTTCTTTAACTTTCTTGTTCATTTAAATAATGCCTCTTACTTAGATTAAGGATTGGTCTCCGCTGTGTTCCAACTAGATACCTATAGATTTGTTATTACGGCACTCAATGGCATCTTTCAAATTTGTATCATACCTATACGCTTCGTGTTATTTTACATTGAAGTTAATAAAATTCAAAATACGTCTTACTGATGATATGTGATCCCAGTGTCTTTCTTATTTCTTGTTGTTTTTTTTTTTACAAAGTTTAACTACGCAACCCGGCATTTTAGTGTCGTTTATTAGAAAAGGTTAACATGTGGCACGTCAACGTCGCACATTGTTCGAGATTGGCTCGAGTACGTTTACTTGCATGTAGTATTAGTTGCTGCACTTTGCGACTACACCTGCGGTATCTAGTTGGAGCGCAGCTGAGACCAATCTTTAATCCAAGGCCTCTTATTTACTAATGAGAAGTCTAAGCATATCGTTCTTACAGCAGGTGTTCGGTGAATGGGCCCAGGTGGAGGCAGTGGAACTGGTGAACGATGGCTCCGGACTTGCCTTCGGCATCGTCGGAGGACGCTCCTCCGGAGTACTGGTCAAGAGTGTGTTGCCGGGCGGCGTGGCTGATAGGGTGCGTGTACATTTATACCTAGTTTAGTTTTATACATAAATATAAAACAATTTAAAATATAAAAAGTTTAATCGAAGTGGTCTCTATTGGCTGCAATACAGTCCTTTAAACGTTGAGGCGAGTCATCGACAGAAGCTCGCACTTTTTTCATGGGAAAATTCTTAACTGCCAACCGTACGGATTGTGTTAGGGACTCCAAATTATCATGGTGCTTAGAGCAAACCGTACTCTCTAAAACTCACCATAAATCATAATTCAGCGGATTAAGATCGAGACTAGACGACGGCCAGTCTTTAGCTCTGATGAAGTCCGAAACGTTCGTTTCCAACCAAGACTGCGTAGACCGAGCATTAATACTTCACCAAACCATCACTGAAGTCGAATAGTGCCAACGTTGCACTCTGTCGACTGATTGGGAAGCTTCCTTAGAGCTTTGAGCATAAATTTTGTTTGTTAAAATGTTGCTCAACTTTAAAAAAATCTCATCCGTAAAACAAATTTTTTCTATGACTTTCTTATGCGTACCGCTTCAGTAGTTGTGTCCATTGTACCACCCTATTCTTAGTTAAATTATCAGTTAAGAAATGACTTGTACGTCTCTAACTGTAGTAACTGTAGTTATAACACCGATAACAACTCTAGTATCGGTTGTAAACATATCGCGCAGATTGTTCATGTCATAGCTCAGTTACAGAATCCATCAACGGACCAACGTTGTTTCTATTTATTCAAGTATTTACTTTACAATAAATTATATTAATTATAGGTCTCGAATCTTAGATTAAGGATTGGTCTCCGCTGCACTCTGACTAGACACCGCACTACTTAAGAACAATAGCTTATTTATAACGGCAACTATTATATGCTTGTGTACGTGCCATTTACGCACTCAATGGCGTCTTACAAATTTTGTAACATATGCTTTCTGTTATTTTACATTGAAATTAATAAAATACTTACTGATGATATGTGACCCCAGTGTCTTTCTTATTTCTTGTAGTATTATTTTTACAAAGTTTTACAACGAAACCCGTCATTTTAGTTTCAATTATTAGCAAAGCTTAACAGAACATGTGGAACGTCAACGTCACACATATTTCGAGACTGCCTCGAGTACGCCTAGTTGGGCGTAGTATTAGTTGCCCACTTTGCGACTACGCCTGCGCTGTCTAGTTGGAGCGCAGCGGAGGCCAATCCCAAATCATAGTCTCGAATTCTCTAGAACAGTCTAGTTACTAATAACAAGAAAAGATGTTGTGTACAAAAACAGCTAGGTATGTCAAGGTTCCTTTACGCCGGTAAGTACCTCCTATCGTATTCTTAAACTCTCAAAGTTCGGTGTGAGCTTCGTAAAATGAAATATAAAGTGAGTCCCAAGCCACATAGATACCCTGTTCATTGGTTTTTTTTTTATATAAAAATATGGGACGAGACGAGCAGGACGTTCAGCTGATGGTAATTCATACGCCCTGCCCATTACAGTCCAGCGCCGCTCAAGAATTTTTTTATTTTTTGATTTTTTATGATGCTCAAGATTATTGAAAAACCCAAAAATTCTGAGTGGCACTATAATTGCGGTCGTCACCTTGAGATATAAGATGTTAAGTCTCATTTGCCCAGTAATTTCACTAGCTACGGCGCCCTTCAGACCGAAACACAGTAATGCTTAGGTACACATTACTGCTTCATGGCAGAAATAGGCGTCGTTGTGGTACACATAATAATAGCCGGCATCATGTGCAAAGGAGCCTCCCATTGGTTGAAAGAGTTCATAAAGGTATTGCAATCTGTTATAAAGGGAACCATAGACTATATTACTTTATCATTCAGGTATAAATTAAAAGTTATATGTTTTTCAAAATCGATTCTTGGACAATTAATTTTGATGTCAATTTAATCACTACCACAACTACGGACACAAATGGCGCTCTGAGAGAGAAGAAACGGTGGAATAATTTCTCCCACTTTTGCGCTCTAATAGTTATTTGTTCAACAAGTGAGCAAAGTTATTTTTTGCTGCGAGCTGCTTACCTTAAATCTTGAATTGGCGAAGTAGTCTAGAATTGAATCACGAGCGTAGTGAGTGATTTTAAAATAGACTACTGAGGTAGAGAGTGATTTAAAGGCACGAGACAATGCAATGCAATTGTTATAGGTATAGTAAGAGAAACAATTAAGATAATATTTAACATTTTTTATTAAAAATATCGAACCCTCATAAAAAAATCAAAAGTTGAAAAATTTATAAATCTATATTTCGATAAGTAGCATATAAATTTTTGTGACGATGAGATAATACTTTAGGCTAAAATGAGTTACGGAACGCACCGGATCGCATTGTTAATTTTTTTTAACGTGGAGTAATTCCTGGATGTATGGTACCATGGGGTTCGAAATTTGCCTCACGTTCGCAGCAAGAAGTGTTTTTGCGAGTTTTCACGTAGCAATAGCGCCCTTTTCGTGCTGGAGAGGTGAAAATATATATTTTCACTTACTCACTCACTACCTCAGTAGTCTATATTAGCCTACTTCGCCAATTCGTGATTTAAAGTCAACACTCTCTCTATTTAATAATACCATTTCTAATTTATTTTTTGTGTTTTTCACTATTGGCATGAGATATACAAATTTTACTTGTAGATAATAAAATTTAAACGTATCGTGAAAACTAAAATTTTAGTAAGAATTATATTTGAATTACAATATAAGTAATTGCTCACGACAATCACAATCTAGTCCCAGACTGGCTCATCGATTAAAACTTTTAAAATAAATTATCTCATAGAATGTTAATACAAAAAAAAATAGGGTCTCGAATTTGAAATAAAAATTACCCTATCTCTCAAGTCGGACAACCTCCACACAGTGTGCAAAATTTTATTAAAATCAGCACAATAGTTTAGTAGTTCATCCCGGACAATCAAATCAACGACTCGAAATTCATATATATATACTAGCTGACCCGACAGACGTTATTCTGTACATAATAAATAAATACTGTTTCTTATGAATTTTTCAATAATATTAATAACTTTAAGAATTATTTTGTAAAGTATGCTGTTATAATGCAATTGTTTCTCAGCAGAACTATCAAACCGCGCGTCAATAAATTCTCTCATGGAAAATATGTCCATACAAAACAAATATTGGAAATAAAAATAATTATGGGTCTCAAATCGAAATAAAAACTATCCTATCTCTCAATTTGGACTAAACTGCACTCCATGAAGTAATCCCCATTAAAATCCATTCATTAGTTTAGGAGTCCATCGCGGACAAACAACATGACACGTAATTTATATATATTAAGATAGCTTTAACTGACCTCGGTATATTTCACCCACACCCCACGGACACCACGTCCGTTAGCTACCAAACTAGACACCATGCAAACACCAGAGTAATGACGCGTCCGAGCTGGTCACGTCACCAAATTCTTTGCGCAACCAAACGGGCACCAGGTGAGTAACTCCCTCAAGAGCTGTTTATATTCTGTTGGTAGCAGCAACTGGTTGCGCCACCATGGTGTCCCGGTGTAATATGTCCCTAAAAATATTGTATCGATGGAAAGTAAGCATACCAGCTGTCCATAGACAAATTTTTCTAATATTTTGCGTATGTAATTTTACTTATGTTTTATTAAATTTTTCTCATATCACACTAGCGGGACCTTCAGTATTGTATTCCGCAGCTTCATAAAGTTTGATCCATCAGATATAATAAGTATTCTCCTGTCATTCAGAAAATGGAAATAGCAAACCTATTTCTTAGACATGCCCTCAATATCTGACCCAGACGAGATTTCAATAAGTGTAAGCTACTGACACCGCCTGGCGGTTCTGCCTGTTTATATTTTGTAGGAATTTTTGGAAGAAAAGGAAGAACGCCATTGATGTCTATTGGGGTTCTTTTTTTATGGAACTAAGGGACGAGACCAGCAGGACGTTCAGCTGATGGTAATTGCTACGCCCTGCCATTACATTGCAGCGCCGTGCAAGATTTTTTTTATTTTATGTTTTTTATGATGCTCAAGATTATTGTAAAACCCAAAAATTCTGAGCGGCACTACAATTGCGCTCGTCGCCTTGAGACAAGATGTTAAGTTTCCTTTGCCCAGTTATTTCGCTAGCTACTCCTTCCGACCGAAACACAGTAATGCTTACACATTACTGCTTCTTTTTTTACACTTTATTAATATGAATAATTAGCCTATATCAAAGTTTGTTTGTTTATTACTTCTCCATTTTTCATAACATATTCTTCTTACATGTCTGTTATATAATATGAAATATGTGTTTGTATAATATGAAAAATAAGAAATTTGTTTGATACACTTGCACCATAAAGACAAACCTTTTTTTTGTTGATTGATGTTACATATTATAAAATACATGTTTTTTTTTATGGAACAGGAGGACAAACGAGCGTACGGGTCACCTGTTGTTAAGTGATTACCGCCGCCCACAATCTCTTGCAACACCAGAGGTATCACAGGAGCGTTGCCGGCTTTTAAGGAAGGTGTTCGCGCTTTTTTTTTATGTCGTATCGTCCCGGAAGCACCTCAAGGAAGCTCATTGCCACATTTATGACGTGCAAATTTTACAAAATACATTTCTAAATCATTAGTTTACAATAGGAGATTCCTACTTAATTGATTCATATTATAATATCTTGATTACTTAGTTTCTATTTTGATTTCACTGATTATTCTTTATCATCATCACCAAATATAAATGTTACTGCTATAGATAATCATAATATAAAGCTCATAAATATTGTTCACCAGAATATACAAGGTATCTCAAGTAAGGAATTAGAAATTGAACTGTTTTTGAGCTGCTGTAATATAGATATATTATGTATTACAGATCATTGGCGTAAGAGTCATCAGCTCCAGTTTAGTTTTAGAGAACATAAAGTAGTCAGTTCGTTTTGTAGAAGTAGGGCAATACATGGAGGTTCCCTAATTATTATTAATAATAGATTAAAATGTAAAAATAGAAGAGATATTGTTAATCTCTCTATAGAACAACTAATTGAGATAGCTTGTATAGAACTAGAGCAATTTATTGTTGTAAGTGTATACCGCCCCCCCACTGCATCATATGAACAATTCCAACATAGAATGGAGGAGGTACTATCAAAATTTAGCAAAACTAGCAAGTCAATTATAGTGTGTGGAGATTTCAATATAAACTTGCTTGAACCTTCGGCCAATTGTACTAGCCTTAAAAATTTATTTCAAAGTTTTAATTTGTTCAATGTATTTTGGGAACCTACTAGAATCACTTCTACAACAGCAACCTGTTTAGATAATATTTTTACAGATGTTACTATTACTAGTAAACTCATAATTAATAATCTTCAGTCTGACCATAGTGGGCAACTTATAAAAGTAAATACAAGATTGGACAATGTCAGACCAAAAAAGGTGACGATTATACCAGTTACGGGTAGCCGTCTTGAGAGGTTTAGAAATAATTTGGTAAATACAATACTATTTTTACACTGTGGCGAAACTGCTAATTTTCACTACAACTTAGTCTTCAATTCCTTCTGTGAGGAATTTGACAGGATTTTTACTCCAGTAACGGTGACAGTAAACAACAAACATAGTTTTAATGATTGGGCAACAATGGGTATCCACAAAAGTCGTAAACACTTATATGACCTTTATTATGAGAAACATTACAATAATAGTGAAGAATTTAAAATATATGTAAAAAAATACTCCAAGCTCTTTAAAATAGTTTGTCATAAAGCGAAAACACGTTTCATTGCAGATAAAATTAAAAACAGTAATAATAAAGTAAAAGCGACTTGGAGTGTAATTAACAATGAAACTGGTAGATCGAATTGCCGTAACACCTCTATCTGTTTAAATATTAATAATCGCGTTATAAATTCGGAAATAGAAATTGCAAATGAATTTGATAAATACTTCTCCGAAATCCCGATTGTCACGACCAAATACCTTAACTCTTCGCCAAAAGCAGCATATGATATGCTTAGATTACACGTACCAGTATCTTCTACTGACTTGAAATTTAAGTATGTTACAGGTAGCGATATAATAAAAATCTTCAAATTAATTAACCTAAAAAATACAAAAGACCTATGGGGCCATTCGACTAATATTGTTAAATACATACTTGACATTATAGCACCTGAATTAGCAATAATATTTAATGAATGCATAGATGAGGGTGTGTTCCCTGACCTCATGAAATACAGTAAAGTTATACCTTTGTTTAAATCGGGCAGTTCTTTTGACCCTGCTAATTTCAGACCTATTTCAGTGCTGCCTGTTTTTAGTAAAATTTTTGAAAAACTTTTGCTTCAACAGCTACAAATGCATTTTTGTAAATAAATGAACAAAAATCAGTTTGGTTTCACTAGGGGCTTATCAACAATTAATGCGGGTACTAGACTCATTGAGCACATCTTTGACGCCTGGGAAGAGTCACAGGATGCATTGGGCATTTTTTGTGATTTGTCAAAAGCATTTGACTGCGTCCACCATGAAACTTTACTCCTAAAACTAAAGCATTATGGAGTGAAAAATAGAACCCTAAATCTGTTAAAATCATATTTAAGCGAAAGAGTTCAGATAGTCGATGTAAATGGCAAACGGTCTTCGGGTAAACCTGTGGGAATAGGTGTTCCACAGGGTTCTATTCTCGGTCCTTTCTTGTTTCTTATATATATTAACGATCTACCGTTTGTGGTAGATGATAGCCATGAGATTGTATTGTTTGCTGATGATACTTCACTTATTTTTAAAGTGAAGCGACGTGCGGATATTGATGACGAGGTAAGCAATGCACTCTCAAAGATAGTGCGTTGGTTTGAGACGAATAATCTGCACTTAAACAGTAAAAAAACAAAGTGTTTACGGTTCATTACACCAAATACAGCAGAGGTACAAACCAACGTACTTATAAATGACCAGAGATTGGAACTTGTGGACACTACGGTCTTCTTGGGTATCACGTTAGATAAAAAGCTTCAGTGGGGTCCACATATTACCCATCTAGCAGATAGACTCAGCTCTGCGGCATATGCAGTTAGAAAGATTAGAGAGTACACGAATGTTGCGACCGCTAGATTAGTGTACTTTAGTTATTTTCACAGCATCATGACGTACGGTATATTACTATGGGGTCATGCTGCTGACATTGATATAGTGTTTGCACTGCAAAAGAGGGCTGTTCGTGCTATATATCAGCTTGGTTATAGACAGTCTCTCAAAGAAAAATTTAAAGAAATAAATATTATGACTGTTTATTGTCAGTACATTTATGAAAATTTAATATATGTTCACAAAAATCGTCACCTTTTTGCTCTTAATAGTGATTTTCATTATTATAACACTAGACATAAGGGATTGCTGGTAACTAATTCTAGTAGGCTTCATAAGATACATAATAGCTTTAAGGGTAAATGTATACACTTCTACAATAAAGTCCCAGCCACTGTTCAGGCATTATCTATAAATAAATTTAAATGTTTTATAAAAAAAATGGCTCTGTCGTAAATCCTATTACTCCACTGCTGAATATCTAAATGATCGGACAGCCTGGGACTAGATTGTGATTATTTTATAGCGACTGTACAATATTGTATATTTTTATTGAAAAGAGCGCAAAAAAAAAGAATGCTGGGAGAGTTTCTTGCGCCGCTTCTTCTCTCTCAGAGCGCCATTTGTTTCCGAAGCGGTAGTAGTATCTAGTAGTATAAGAAATGACATCAAAAAGAATTCTAAAGGAATCAATTTTGAGAAAATAAATGCCTTTATGCCTTTATGCCTTTATTATCTATTATTTTTATTTCAAAGCCTTTTTTCCAAAACGTTTTGGCAAGTAACCAGTTTTAATTAAATTTAAATGTTATTGTATATTATAAGAATAGTAGAATTGCCCGCGACTCATTTAAACTTCATAAATTGTTCCACAATTTGTTGCAACGAATTATGCAGTTTTCAGTGCAATATGCGTATTATAAACTGCAATATTTTCACATAAAAAGTATAGCAATAACATGGCGTTCCAGTCAATTATCGATTCTATGGCAGTTTATGATCATTTCGATAGGTACGTTAACTCTTGTTTTTAATAAAGTCAAAGTCAAATAAACATTATTCAATTAGGCATAAATTTAGCGCTTTTAAATCGTCACTTTAAATATTTCTTTCAAATTACTGAATCTACCATATGTTCAGAAAAAGTTGAGCCCGTGAGAAGAACACACAAGAAACTCAACGGCCACTCTTTTCAATCAAATAGAGTATTTTACAATGGATGTTATATACATAACAAATTAGTTTATAAGGTGCTGCATCCAATACATGAATTGTGTTTAAATAATATAAACTATTTCATAAAAAGTAATAAATAATACATTCTATAAATATAAATTATCGTATATTGCATCAACCTTTAGAGCTTGAATTCATTGTTTGTGTAAGGATGCTTCGTGAACATGATGGTGGCGATTACTGTCATAATTAGTAATTGAATCCAACAAATACAATAAAAGTGGAATACATCACAATACTCTATATCTTTTAAGCCTTCTCTAGTATTCTAGAAAAACAAACAAAAAAATAACAAAAATAATAAATAACAAACAAAAATAAAGAATAAAATATTGTTTTTAACTAACTATTAACTGTTGACAACGATCAATTTGCTGCGGCCAGTGCGAAAGATGATAACCCCTCAGAAAAATCTTTCCGAAAGCCCAAGACAAGATCGTACGATTCAAGAAAAGTATCTTTAGTGTCATACTTGATCAAAGGTTAGCTATATTCAGGCACCAATCGATCCATCATGGCAAAAGGTCGGTTATTGATCAACTGGCGACCTCTAGATTCTCATACAGCTGTTGGTGGCGGTTCATTATGGCTTACATGGTATTTGAGATAAGTGTCCTGTTTGGTGGTTACCTGGATCTAAGCTGTCGTTCTTTATTAGAGATTGAAAGGTGAAGGGCTGTTTTTCATGTGAAACTAGACTCTTGACTATGAGATCTGTAATAATTGCGTTAGCAACTCTCAACTATCAACTCGGAGCACATGTTCTGAGCAGACTTAGCTAGACTTCTTAATAAGCAAGGAACACAGAGCTGGTCAAACAAATTCATATAATATCTCCATTATCTGTCCATTGAGCATATGACACTGCAGGATTGTTAACGCTGTCTTTTTATTGTCATTGTGAGTCGAGTCAGAAGCAAAAAGAGTGGCCAGAATTTCAGGCCTTTCTTTTGCCGTATGTTCAAGGGTGACATTTTTCTGTTCACTTAGAATTTGCGTGTTCCGGACGAGTAGTTGGAAAGCTGCTCACCAATTTTAGGGCAATGGTTAGACCAATTTTACGCATGGGAAAATACAGCCGCTTTACGCCGGTTTTCAATACTAAGGTATAAGAAACATAGCGGCACATAGCCGCGCTTGGAGTATGATAATTCGATTAAGTCAGTCTGTCGCTGTTGCTGAAAGACGGCAGTACGATTCTCCTACATTAAAAGACCTTTAACAACCCAGAAGCCTGAGTCAGTACAGTTATTAAAAGTAGTAAGGAAATGTTTACTACCCAATGACGTTCTATACAGATAGCTGGTCACAGAGCCCCGATAATTCGAGCTGCTCTGCGTTGCAAGCTGTCAAATGGATCGAGCTGATATTGGGGCATGCCAGATCAGAGATGACAGCAATTCTCCATAATATGTGGCTGGACCTGCACTTTGTATACTAGACTATGGCTTTGCCCTCCTTTGCGGTCATCCGCGGAATTGGCAATCGCTCGAGATTTCGAGACCCAATTATCATTATATATTTATATTATACTAGTTGAGTAGCCAGTCTTTAAAGGAAGTGTTGTCGAAGAGCGGTGATACGACAAATGGTTTTTTTTAAGTCTGATAGCGGAACGGCAAAAAATTTTACTACGCAACCCGGCAATTTAGCTTCAGTCACTCTTCTAACTGCCACAATCCGTATCGGTATTCTTGGTGTTGATATATCGAGCGACGTTTAGTTCCGTGGTCACTTGGAAGAGAAGGCCAAACTGGCCTCTTAAAATCTTGGTGTACTCAGTAAGGTGAGATAGTACTTTACTATAAGCCACCGCCTGCAATTATATAAGGCGCAAATTTGGTCTCACATGGAGTATAATCTTCTCACCTCTGGGTGGGTGCTCCTCAGTACCAGATTCTTCCATTTGACTGTATACGACGAAGAGCACTTCGAATCATCGACGTTCAAGTTCTGTCTGCATTTGCTATCTCGGAGAGTGCTCAGAACAGCTGATTCCAGCGGTCGAATTTCCCCACCAGATTTTACGTTAAAATACAAAATACCACCCGCATCACGTTGACGTCTAGCATTCCACAACCGCGCGTTTTGCAAGAAATTTCTTGCCTCGCACAGCCACTTTAAGGAATCAATTAGCGGCTGCCGTTTTCCCAATACAACATAGCGACTTTCAAGAAAAGGGCATACCTTAAAGGCTGGCATACATCTCTTGACTCCTGTTGTTGCGGATGTACATTGACGGTTGCCTATCCACTCCACATCCGGTGAACCTCTTGTCCGTCTGTCCCTTCTTATATATATATAACAAAAAATATCGAAAAACACAAAATTATTTAACCAAACAATGTATTTTTTTAACTGGACGCAACTAAGTATTCAAGAAAACCTGAATCTATTTGAAGTAAGTCTTTGGTAAACAAAAAACAACGATCATGATGAATTGACGACGACTTAGAGTATCCGACACTAAGCAGCACCATATCCACCCGACCATTAACGTCCATCTTTGTTTACAGCTTCTAAGGCGAGCGTCAGTGAAGGAAGCCATCTGCGAAAGATAGGTCACCAATTTTATGTGAACGTTGAAGCAGTTTTACGATTTGTTTAAGTGATATTTTTATACGTCGTTTTACCATTCGTATTGCAGTAAACTGCTTGTTTAGAATCACTTTAAACAATATTATTTTTGCTAATAAAAGTGATTTCAATCATCAATCTGTTATAAATATGAATGCAGCCCAGACGCCCGAACGCGTAACTTAGATTTATAAAATTGATTGCAGTTATCTATTGCAACGTCCGACCAATGACAGCTGGCAGTTGTGAAACGTCCCGATGACGCGATTAAGATTATCCGACGGCAAGCGCCAGATTCATCATTATTAAAAGCGATATAATTACATAACGACTGCACCTATGGCTATATAAAAATACATTCACGTAGTTAAAAGTATAGAAAATTAACATCTATAATAATTAAATCATGTTTTTGAACCTAAGTTATTGAAATAAAAGGTTAAAGCTCGAGATTATAGGTAGAAATGTGATAAAATTTTCATTATATTAAGTTTTTAAGTAAAATATTAGCGCGCACATTAATAAAACTTATTTATTATTAAAATAGACTATATAATGAAGTAAAACTTCTTTAGGCGCGACTACGAGATAACTGTTTCTGTACTATCAGGTTTTTGGTTTCTTCGTTCATTATTAGGACAGGCAAAGGGTTCGAGCCCATACAGCCATATCGTTAATATTCAATAATAACGTCATATTGATATGTGGTAAGTTATAATCTAACCTTCAATTTCTTATTTTCAATTATTTTATTTAATGCGTAAAAATTTTAAAACGTGCAATAGGTATTAATTAATTATAAATCTAATATATAAAATTCTCATGTCGCGGTGTTTGTAGTTAAACTCCTTCGAAACGGCTTGACCGATTCTCATGAAATTTTGAGTGCATATTGGATAAGTCTGAGAATCGGACAACATCTATTTTTCATCCCCCTATACGTTAAGGTTGGTCCACGCCAAATTTTTTTTTAATTTGTTTGACATTTTTTTTTTAAATTTGTTTGATTATGAGACATCATTAAAATACATACAATTTCAATTTTCACCCATCTACGATCAACAGTTACTTTTGTATCGTGATTTTAATATCAGCAACACAACGTTTGCTGGGTGCTGACCCAGTAGTAGAATATAAAATGAAAATAATAATCAGTTAAATGAAATGACGGAATCCCAGGAACATTTTACTGTTTCAGCTATACTAATATTATAAAGCTACAGTGTTTGTTTGTTTGTTTGAACGCGCTTATCTCTGGTACTACTGGTCCGATTTGAATGATTCTTTCAGTGTTGGGTAGTCCATTTATCGAGGAAGGCTATAGGCTATTTTTTTCAAAATTAGGGATCCGTAATAAAATTGCTATTTTGTAACACAAGGTGTAAAATCGAAAACCTATTTTTGCGTGCGCTGCAAAAAGTATTGACAATAGAACAAAATGATGCACAGGCTATAATATAGGCAATATTTTATCTCGGTATTTCCACGGAAACGAGAAAAACGCGGGTGAAACCGCGGGGCACAGCTAGTCAATAAATAAGAATAAAAGAGTAAATCATGAACCTGATAATTAATGTCATAACTCTAATTAATATTGTATGTAATTACAATGTATTTATGTATCTGTTAATTATTCCTAAAGTTAATTAATTAAGTTTTACTTCATTCGTGCGTAAAGTTTAGGTACACGGACAAAATTATTTTAATAATATTATTGTTATTAATATGTCAAATGTGTTTTATATACTTCCAATATTGTAACGTTCCGACTTTTAATTTTTTTTTTGACTTACATTAATATATTAGCGTAGGTATACACAAAAAACACACACACACACGTGCTAGATAGAAGAATATCCCTAACATATACATATATAGCAAGATATAAAAAAAAACGAATCTATATTTACTGTAACTGATTTAAAATATAATAGCGAATAGAGGACCTGACAGCCCGATAATGCATGACCAATAATTAATTATACCTGTCATTGTGTGTGTTAACTAATCGTCTAACAATAAAAATACTATGGAGCTATTTTTATGCGTGGCGGACTGTTTACGACGTGTCAAACAAAATCGGTCACAGTAACAATAGATTTCATTTTTTTTTTCATTTCTCTATCACTGTTAGAGAATATGTTTCTCTCTCTCTCACACGCTTTGTTTGCCTATACGCTAGTATTTTGTCTATGGTTCAGACGGTATGTCTAAATGCCATAGTCGTATTGAAAAAGGATTTTTTTTTATCTTAGATCATTTATACGTTTAGATAGACTATGACAGCAGTGAAAGCGTCGAAAGAAATTGAAGTTGACTGTTAACCTCTATTTTGAGCAATTCACGCACATTAACACAAAGTCACATACGAATCACGCGTGTAGTAGTAGCTCGTCACACACACTAATAATAACCCGAGTAGTAAACATAATAATATAACACAAGTAATAAACCTGGCCTGTTTTCATCGATTCTATCTATCTATCTAGACGTATATGTTATCTAAGTTTGCAAGGTTGATTGCGCCGTTTTTCGTTCTTCATTCTTGTGAGAACCCACCAGTTGTTACCGACGAGTTGGTAGTGATTAGTAGGAAACCAAATCAATTTGGGAAAATAATTCTGTGGTACAATCAGGTATCTATCGCGTGATAATTTTGTTTTACGTTTTTGGATCATATTGCCACTGTCTTACGGCCGTTCCCAATATACTATCTAAAGATAGAGATAAATTAATACCTTCTATGGTCAGTAATTAGCTGTCAATAATCGGAAGCTGTCCCAATATACACGATGAGTCATTCTTATCGCCTTATATTGGGAAACGTGAATTGCAATTTCCATACAAACTTCTATCGCTGGTAAGCTATACGTCGTCCCATTGACAGACATCGTGTATGGATAAGGTGAATTACCGTCGATAAGTTTATTGGGACGGAAAAGTCAATGATAGTTACGATTTTTATCTCAAGTAAGAGATAGACTGAATATTGGGAACGGCTGTTAGCCGCCTGAAGTCAAATGGATTATGGGTCACTTAACTTAAAATAGTTGGCAGTTGTAGAGATTGCCGATAAAAGTGAAAACTTAGAACTTTTAGTGTTTAAATTTGAATGCACAGGATAATATATGTCGCAAGGATATGATAATAACAGAGATAGTGAAATTCCTAGTGATTTGATCAAATCACGGAGTATATTAAAATAAAAAAACGACTTTATCATTTCTCGAAACAAATCTGAATGATTTGATCAAATACCAGATTAGGTTCAGCGAAATGATAATAAATGATGCCACTAGAAGAATTTATGATGTAATAAAAACGATCGAAGCGAGCTTCAGACTTGACTCGGACCCCGAATCGGAGAGGTGGATGGGAAAATGCCCGTCATCCCCTTAGTGGTTCTTATTTTTAAATAATATTAATTTGTTTTGAGGTTAGGTTACATTAATTTGATTTTTAAGAGAATGGTGTGTTACCTTTACATGGGCGTGGTGCAAGAGGACAGAGGATATCTTCTTCCCTCTTCCCCTTCTCCTCTCACCCCCCCTCCGCCTACGACACGATACTAAATTTTAACCAAATTATGTCTAAGTTCTTTCAAATAAACCTTTTAAATACCAATGATAAGACTTTTTGTCATTTCACGAAACCAACTCAAAGTAAATTATTTGTATGTAAGTTTAGTGAATAAAATGTAGTCATAATAATTATGTTTCTTAGTTTTATAATATATATATAATAATCTTAAATAATAATAAATTCAAACCAAATCATTTAACCATTATTACTTGTTAGCGTATATATTTTTTTCCTCTTAAACTAATATTTACTTTGTGAAAATTATTAAAGCATGTGGTAGATACCTGTAATTGTTTGTTACATTAAGCACATTATATTTAGTCTATATTATAAATATGTAACGCATCAATGTAAACAAATGTTGGTATTTCTAAATAAATAAATAAATAAATAAACTCTGGCATTTAGTCAAATCACTAGATTTGTTTCGAGAAATGATAAAATCGTGTTGTTATTTCAACATCCTCCGTGATATGACCAAATCGCTGTCTTTATCATATCCCTGTGACATAATATACACATTGAACTTTTCACTACATCCATTCAATTCCACTTATAAGATATACACTAATGTTGCACAATACGTCAGCTGTACAGCTACAGATATAAGCATATCGGTGACGCGAATTACTGAATTCATCCATCCTAAATGTGTCTATATATATTTATAATTATTTTTTAATTATATAATTATCGCGTGGTCTAGTGATGTGTATGTCAGTGACGCGACCCTATAAGATTGTTTTCCTTTCAAAAACACCTTGTTGACAATTTGTTTTTAATTTCAATTTAAGTGCAGTTAATGTGTATTAAAATAATGTCTTTGTTCGCAGGACGGTCGACTCCGAAGTGGGGACATGTTGCTTCGAATCGGTGCAGTTTCTGTGGTGGGGATGTGCGCCAGACAAGCCGCTGCTGTGTTGCGGCAGTGTGGGGCCTGTGTGCGACTACTGGTGGCCAGGCCTGCACATAGCAACACACAGGTTTGTGGGTTTTAATTATTACCCGAATGATATATTAAACGAACGATACGTAGTACACCGCTGGGAGTCACAAGGGCCAGATAGCAATGACGTTCTATATACATATACGAGGACATATAATTCGCAGTCTGATAGGGGCACGGCAAATGTGTGAACATTACAGTTGCAGGCCAAAAAGTCGAAAGAGTGCGCATATACAAATATTTTCGTACGTGGTTAAATGACATCTTTAATAGCGACCAAGAAATCAAGACCAGAATTGAAGTAGCTCGAAGCACCTTTAGCAAAATGAAAAAAGTATTTTGCAACCGCTGTGTTAAGATTTCATTGCGCACTCGTTTACTGCGCTGTTAGATCTGGCTCAATCTTCTATATTGATGTCAGACTATGCATGGCGTGACTATATACGATGCGTGGACAATTAAAAAAGACGAAACGTATAGAAGCTTTTGAAATGTATATAGACGTATGTTGGACTCACGAGATCACTAATGTGAAAAAACGCGAACTCATGCAAATGGTTTGCAAGATGAGGAAAGTCGCATATTTGGGGCACGTACTAAGCACGAGAGGTACGAACTCCTACAACTCATCATGATGGAAAAAGTTGCTGGAAGAAGAGGCGTAGCTCGCAGAAGAAAAATCTTGGCTACGCAACATCCGAGAGTGGACAGGAATCCCGAGTGCGGCAGAACTATTTCGCCTCGCGAACAACAAAAAGTTAAAATTACAAAGCTGACTGCCAACCTTCGCTAGTCGGAGAGGCACGCGAAGAAGAAGAAAAAAAGTGTGCTTAAAGATAATTACTTACTGCTTGCTTACATTATTATAATAAATGCTTACATTATACACTCGAGTGTCCGCATACACAATTGTGTGTCAACTGTCACCGTCCGAATCAAACCTGAATTGAATAAATGTTTTAGATTGCTGTTTATTGACTAAGAATAATATTTTTAGGAAATAAGATCAAAAGAGGTTTTTTTTTATAACTATTGACAAAGTTTAATACCACCAACTAAGATTTCACAAACAAGCAAACATCTAATTAATTCACTTTTAAATGAAATACATCAATTTGTTAAGCTGCTAAGAAAATTTTCAAATATCACACTGACTAATATTCAAACAGAAATTGGGCAGAGTAACGACCTAACTAGTCAACGGTTGCAGCGGAAATGTGTCGACGGTTTTTTTTTTCGAGAGGAGGAAAATACGGTTACGTATCCCCGTTCCGAGGTGTAAAATGTCGGACTCGAGTGTCCGCGCAAGCCGACACCCCATACCGACTAAAAACCTCCTCTATGCTGTTAGCCCCCTGGCTTTTACAGCAACCTAAAGAAAAAAGCCGCTCTAGTTGCCCGAACGTTTCAGTAGATAGGACGTGGGCCGTGGAGCACCGTGGACGCAACAACAGTCGCGGGGCGTCTCCTAAGGGGGGGAAGGATGTGTGTCGACGCTAGGGAGGCATCGCCTTTTATAGACGTCTTCACCCTGTCCACCTGTCACTGTCAACACTGTAAAACCATTAATTTAAATTATCGACGGAGTTACGTAACGAGCACAGTGAACCGTTCCGCCCGGGCGCCGATCGCACGCCGATCGGCAAATGGGCTGTCAACCGCCGCTCCACGGTATTTATAGCAACAGCTGTGACGTCACGAACTCAATCGCAATAAAAATATAAAAATTAATCTCATAGATCCTGATAATATTTTAAACAACTGCAGTAAATGTGGCAATGTATACGAGTAGATTTAGCAGTCAAAGTTTATTATGGTGTAAATTGTGGCATGCTTCATATTTCGGCTTTGTTTTTAATTCAATGTGATTTGTCTATATGAATAGAACATTGCCAGACATGCTTTGCCGACCGAAAATATATGTTGGACGGGTTATTTGTATTTATCACGACTTATATATTGTTATTGAATAAGTAGGAACTTTTTACACAATTTTTGTAAATAATAATTAATATTTAAGTACATAATAAGATCTGAGAATAGACATAATAATAGCACATATTGAATCAACATAGTATACTTATTTTTTTGGTGTGCAGGTAATTGCATGATTTTTATACAAACTCGTACGCTTATATTCATAATCTTTACCTGAGCCCAGCATTAAGTAGTTTAGCCTCCATTTAAAACGAAAACTAAACATTGTGTTTAAGACTTTTCTTTATACTAATTCTATGTATATGTCGTAGGTATATTGTCAAAGCCGTTATAATTAAACGGTAGATTGTCAATCGATAAATTTCTTACAAATTAACGGCCTGGTTTTCATAACATTGTAATGTTACGGATACAATTCTTATTGTATTCATAAGAAAAAAAGAGACTTTTTTGTAATAAATTGCTCTGGATGTAATCTATAGAACTGTATTATCTTTTATGAAAATAAAGGACGAGACGAGCAGGACGTTCAGCTGATGGCAATTGATACGCACTACCCATTACAATGCAGTGCCGCTCAGGATTCTTGAAAAACCCAAAAATTCTGAGTGGCACTACAATTGCGCTCGTCACCTTGAGACATAAGATGTTAAGTCTCATTTGCCCAGTAATTTCACTAGCTACGGCGCCCTTCAGACCGAAACACAGTAATATTTACACATTACTGCTTCACGGCAGAAATAGGCGCCGTTGTGGTACCCATAATCTAGCCGGCTTCCTGTGCAATGGAGCCTCCCAATGGTAAACCTGTAACACGGGGAGTGTTCCGAAGAGCTGTTTAACCGTATTACTGCCGCTGAATTCCACCTTCGCACGACACGCCACAAGTTAGGATATCATCCCCACCATCTGGATGTGTGGTGGTCCTCCACAGTGCGGTTTTCAAGGAGCTTTCTTCCACGTACTACAAAGCTGTGGAATGAGCTTCCTTATGCGGTGTTTCCGGGACGATACGACATGGGTACCTTCAAAAAAAAGCGCGTACACCTTCCTTAAAGGCCGGCAACGCTCTTGTGATTCCTCTGGTGTTGCAAGAGAATGTGGGCGGCGGTGATCACTTAACACCAGGTGACCCGTACGCTCGTTTGTCCTCCTATTCCATAAGAAAAACCTGTATAATCCTGTAGGGTTTGTCTGTAATAACATTTTTGACACAGACTTTTCAGTGCCCTTAACTTATATACCCTTTATATACCCTGCGAGAGTTTTAATCAAATTTGACATAGCGGTATCTAATGTCAGAACGTCTGTGAGTCCTAGAGATAGAAGACACAATCAAACCAATTATAATTTAATTAAATGTCTGCCATAGAGGCATCACATTGAGCGAGTGGTCTAGGAGTAATTAACCAACGCAGAGACGGCGTCTGTACAAATTCGAAGTTGAAGCATAAATATTAGATTATCTTTCAGATTGCTGTTGTATTAGCCACAGTAGTGTTACCGATAGCGTTATGACATCACGGGAGATGGTTTGGAACATTGTGTGTGGAACAAAGGATTGTGTGTCTTATGAAGCCACAGTAAAAGTGAAACCTTTTCTCACATTATAGACATGTAACTAAATATTTTTGGAATAATGTTCCACTAGCTGTGTCGTTGTTTACCAAAAGCAAATAAAAATTTCACTTTAATAAATAACAACATTTACATTAAACCCTGACAAACAACATTTACATTAAACACTGACAAAAACAAACAAAATAGCGTGGAGCACTGGCACAAATGAGTAATAGTCTATACACTACACTGTCAGCTGCTGCGAACTATAGGCGCCGCCCGACCGTCACGCGACATGCAACACACATACGAAAAAGTTTGAGACAATGTAATAAAAGTTTCACTTTAATAAACAAAATAATTAGTAACAAAGTAATACAAGTATAACTATCGCCTTATGGAGAGTCTTCACTAATGACAAAGCTTTAAAACCACATAATTAAACTATAAGAAAAGTTTCACTTTAAAAATTATAAACGGAAAAATTTTGTTGAATAAATTTGTGCTATGTAAGATATTTTGTGTGGCAGATAAATGCACTAGGATTTTTTTTATATTTTCCTATTATCGAGAAAAAATTATATTAATGGTGTTTTTTTCTACAGCACATATAATGGGAGAGAAATATTGGAATTTTATGGGATGAATTCTTAAATCTTTAACTAAACTTAATGCTCAATGACCGCTAACATTAAATTCTTTTACTGTAGATCATTCTCAAAAGCGATAGAGAGTGTTCATACATTGTTGTTCTATTATCAGTTGCGTTTTCTTATAGTTTGATACTCTAAGGCGCTTGGTTTAATAAAGTCAATCAAATTATGACGCATGCGGAGGGTGAAATTTCCATACGACTGTGTAGCGGTAAGGAAATTTCCTAGAATCTTATTCGAAATTTGTGACTTTTTATGGAAAAGGAGGACAAATGTACATTTACTGAACAAATAGTTAAACAAAATAATGTAACTCTAGACTTAATTTCTGATACAGTGTTCCTCTAAGTTACACTATATTCTAAATTGCAATGGGGGCCTCATTTTGAGAAATTGTCATCTAAATTAAGTTCGGCTTCCTACGCCGTTTGGAAAATGAGGCAACTATCGGATATAGCAACGGCTAGACTGGTATATTTTGCGTACTTCCGTAAGACGTAACACTGTCTTACGGTGTTTTGCTCTGGGGTACGGTGGCCGATATTGATAGCATCTTCATTTTACAGAAGAGAGCTGTTCACGCTATATACGGTCTTGGAAGTCGAGACTCATTGCGAAATATGTTTAAATAAATTAATATACATACAGTGCCATTAGAATATATCTATCAAAATATAATGTATACTAGGAAGAATATGCATAAATATGTTAAAAAGTGTGAACAGCATAACTTTGATACCATACATAAACATAAAATTGCTATACCTAGTTTTAGAACCACTAAGGCAAATAAGTCATTTTTATGAAATTCTGTTAGATTCTATAATAAGCTCCCTGAGATAATAGAATTGCCTGACAAAACATTCAAGACATATATTAAAACTGTTTTAATGGTAAAAGGTTACTTTAATATTAAGGAATATATTGAGAATAATGAAGTTTGGAGTACGTTACCATGCAAATCGCGAGTCTCTGCGACCCTGTAGCATCCACTGACGTATTTTTAATTACTTACGTGATTTACTTTTTGTCGCTTTTGCGCAATTGTGAATATTTTATGACTATTAACAGATGCTTTTTGTAAGTTTACGTAAATAAAAAAATAAATCATTTTCGATTCAATTGTTAGTATTAGTTAATACTCTGCCCATACTCTCTTATAACACCAGAGGAATCACAAGACCTAATAAAGAGTCGAATATACGTACATGAATTCGAAACCGAAATCACCTGGAGTCTGGTCGCATATTATAAATTGCTGTAATTTTAGAGCACAAAAACGCTTCAAACATCCGCAGCTTTTCCCCACAATAACAAACCGTATATAATACTATGGAACTACGAAAAATTGACGAAACGAACAGTATTCACATCATTCATCTGACTGATCTTTTTAACCATTTGTAAACTAAGTAAACCAATTTACAATTAAGTCATAAATGCAGGCCTTAGAAAACTTATGTGTAACCCTATCAATGGGATAAAGCTAATAACTTATTACAAAATATGCTTGAGGGGAAATCCAGAAAAATGGGAAAACCTGCCTCTTAAGGAATTATGCTTTGAATTTGATGTCGGTGGGGCATCGCATTTTATACAGCGTGTACCCGGAAAGTTATTATCTTTTTTTTTTTCATTAAAATAAGGGACGAGATGAGCAGGACGTTCAGCTGATGGTAATTGATATCCCCTGCCCATTACAATGCAGTGCCGCTCAGAATTCTTGAAAAAACCCAAAATCTCTGAACGGCGCTACAACTTCGCTCGTCACTTTGAGACATAAGATGTTAATACCGAAACAGAATAATGCTTACACATTACTGCTTCACGGCAGAAATAGGCGCCTTTGTGGTACCCATCATCTAGCCAGCATCCTGTGCCAAGGAGCCTCCTGGTAAAGTCTAGTATCTTCTTCTTTTTTCTAATTTTTACACCTGACAACTGCGTCAGTATTTACAAATTACAAATTGAATTTGAAAGTCACAATCAAGTAGTTTGAAATAATTTTGAGTATTAAAATAATTATTTAATCATATAATAATATTTATAATAGCTTATTTATTTGAACTTTAATCAATAAATATTAATTTCAAACTTTCAATCACGCCTTCAACCTCATACAATAGGGAATTGTTGTGGAGTCAGCCATTGCGATTTTCGCTTGCGTTTATCGTAGAGAATAAATTTCACGTCACAATTTACCCCAAAATACCATCATTTCTATGACGGTTCAACATGGTAACCTAGGGTAAGTCTCAACGCTTCGCGATGTTTCGCTTAGTATGTTAGTGAAATCATGGGCAACCCTTTTTCGAGCTTTTTTATTTTACCGAGTTTGATGCAAATAGGTGAATATTTTTAGTATGGTTACATCAAACCATGCCGCTAATTCCTTGAAAGTTTGATGCAAATAGGTTTCTACCATCGCATTATATTAATTATTATTTCCTTAAGTGGCTGTTCTTCTGATATTAACAACACAAATAAAACTGGAAACAAAATTTTATGAAAGATGCGAGACTGGAACCCGTAACCTCTCGCGTTCCGTGCGAGCACTCTTTCCAACTGAGCCAACCGTTCGAGTGACGTATTTGTTGATAAAATCTTGTATGCTTTGTTCAACTCTCATGCTGTGGCTTCATCTACAGGATCTACTCTACAGTTGATAACCTGCTCATCCCCAATATTTGCATAAAAGGAAATTTACTTGAGATGTTGCTCTTGCAAATCTAAACAAAATCTAAACAATTTTGTTTTCAGTTTTATTTGTGTTATTAATCCCAGAAGTAAGGGTTATCACTTTAAAACTTAACACATTCGTTATTCTTCCTCAAGGTTATTTGTTCAAGTAGAAGTTTCCTTCGGATACTTTTAAACTTTAAAAAAAGGAATATGCCAAAACGCAAAAAAGGTTCTATAAAAAAATGAGAATGTTGGAAGAGGCCATTGCCTAAGTAAGACAGGTGCCAGTATAACATCTCTGCATCTTAACAAATGCTTATTAATACACAGTTTATTAATGCACTCTTTTACATTGAGTACAATTATAAACCAAAATTCTAAATTCTTCATTATTCTCATAATTAAAGACGAGATGATTATCCCATTATTTTCTTAACCAATTGCGAGATGGTTAGCTTATGTTATAAATTATATTCGCTTTTTAGATAATTACTGATAGATTATATTAAGGAAACTTACATTAGCTTTTCTACAAAATTTAGTTAAGATAAACATTAACAAACACTTAAACTAAATTAAAGGTTCGTTCTAAGTTATAATTCGCTTAGGTTATACTTGAAAAGTTACTAAAGATATATCAACATCAATCATTTCTATTTAGTTTGCCAGAGTTGGGGCACGGGTCAGTCAACTCCTGGTTCAGTAGCTAAAGATAGATAAAGTTGTAATGCTTTAAGGTGGGAGTATGCTTTTTTCTTGAAGGTCCCTAAGTCGTATCTGTTCGGGAAGACCGCTGCCGGTAGTTGATTCCACAAAGTGGCTGTGCGTGGCAAGAAATTTTGAACAAAACGTGCGGTTGTGGAATGCCAGACGTCTACGTGATACGGATGGTACTTTGCACGTAATGTCCGGTAGTGGAATTCGGCCGCTGGAATCAACCCGAACAGCTCCTCTGAGCACTCCCCGTGATAAATGCGGAGATGACTTGATCGTCGATGATTCGAGCCGCTCTTCGTTGTATGCGGTCAAATGGAAGAAGCTGGTACTGGGGAGCACCCCCCCAGAGGTGAGAACAGTACTCCATGTGAGGCCGAATTTGCGCCTTATAAAGTTGCAGGCGGTGGCTTTTAGTGAAGTACTGTCTCGCCTTACTGAGTATACCAAGCTTTTTTGAGGCCAGTTTGGCCTTCTCTTCCAAAAGACCACGGAAATGAACGTCGCTCGATATATCGACGCCAAGTATGCCAGTACAGGCTGTGATGCAAAACAATTTATCCGTATCTAGAGATACTTTATTGCAAACGGCCGCTAGTAATCTAAATACATGATCGGATTTGGTACGGCCCAACCATTGGCCCACCGGACCGTCCGATGGTCCGGTCGTACCAAATGCATCCGTGTGTTTAGACGTATCGCTTGGATCTAGCACCTCAGGAATCCACAGTTAGATGTTGCACCACTCTAGGACAGTAATTGGTATATGAAGGCATCACTTGTTCAATTCAAATTCAATTATTTTTATTCAAATTAGAATTTAGAACTAATTACTTAATGAACGTTATAAACAATCACCCATTCGAAAATTTATGCCTCATATATACTAGATAATAAGTTCAAGAGCGTGCTAATTCTTGATGATTCCCTAAAAATAATAGCGATCCGTCGTTTGATTTGAAATGCCCTCTAAAAAAATGTATCGAAAGTAGTAGTATAGTACAAAAATTGCAATTGTAATTAACAAATTATGATGAAAAAAGAATTAAAATCTTTTTGTTTTCTCTCAATGATTCCTCCTTTTATCAAAGTTAATAATTTACTTAACCTTAAATATTTCTAATTTATGAGTTATTAATAAAAAACTAATTGCTATTGATCATATGGTTACGTTTCACCAGCTCTTATGACTAAACATACGCCATTTATTATATACACCGGTGTTTAACGAATTAATAACCATTCGTATTCAATTAATCTAAGCTGTCATGTGAGAGTACATGTTGCAGTCGGTTGCAGAGTATTGCCTTTTAATTAACGCCCAGTTGGTTTATTTTTATGTTGACAACGATATTACAGGCACACAGAACTTTGATGCACCCACATCTTAACGATCTGGATGCACTGTTTACGGAGGTTAGACATAATTATTCTTTACATATTATAAACTGGACGTATTATAAAATTAAAGTAATCAAAAAATTAAAACAAGTACTAAAAAATACCAACGACTAATATGCATTCTTTATAACACGGTATCTAAAAAGTAAATAATACATACTCTCTACAACATTTTCTCAAGTTGTCATAGATTCAATAATAGGCTACATTCTATCGCGGAAAAAATCCACGACTCCCGCGGGATTTATGAAAACTGAAATTCACGTCGATGAGCTATAACTATACCAATAGTAGGTTTAGTTTGCCATAGCAATCTTCCTCGAAATAAGATTCATATATTATGTTGGGAACGGGAACGAAAACGGGGACCGTAACTGGAATAGGACATGAGATAATCTTCAATTCCAAACTGATTATTATTTACAAATATCTACGCGGACGAAGTCGCGGTCATCAGCTAGTTATATTTTAATTGGCCATATGAAAATGAGGGTATAGTGTTTTATTCTATTCTTCCTACTGTGACTTCTGTGGAAGGGGCACCACAATTCAGCCAATGTCACGTTTCAGTAGACCACCAGGCTAGAGCGTGTTATTTGATCGGTGTCAACGATTTTACCAGTGTTGAACAAAGTTTTATTTTCTTACTATACCCGAAACAAGTATTCAGGCTGTTAGATTATAAGTGACAAACATAGATAATATTACTTTTATAAAACATTTATTGTGTTAGTTACAACTTAATATTAGGAGTGAAAACTAGGAAAAGGAGGCATTTCATGCAGGTGCGCTGGGGATTTCAGGAGGTATAAAATTATACAAGGAAGACCTTATTAAAGAACAATTAAAGAACAAATGGTCTATATCTCCCTGGGTATAGTGTTGTATAGCATCTTTACGGAATGCCATATTGTCTGAACTGTCAACAACATCTGCAACACGAACTCAATAAGCGTCTATTTCAAGCCATGTCACTCAATTACTCCCAGCCGACTTGATTCCGATACAGAATTTCCGATTAATTTGTGCTTACTTCTGTACGCCTTGGGAAAGTAATTTTATTCGCAAGCTGATTTGCCATTGGGCTATCGTTAAAATCTCCCCAGCGAATAAAATGATATATTTCGTTTTTTTTTTTTCGAATTCTGGTTTAGTGTGGAAGAAGTTAGTTGTGTAATTAAAATAAGACTTACAGATAATGTTTAATTAACAGAAATAGTTTGACGGAACTGACGAAATATTTTGTAGAAATTTAAAAAAAAATAATAAAAATGAGATGGCGAATCGCAAAATGGCTACAGTGCAGTTGTTTTTCTTTTGTTTAAGAAGTATATTTTATTAAATCTTGCATGTATGTACGGAGCCTGTACAGAGCATTTTAAGATATCTTGAAAATGATTCTACTTTTACCAATATATCTAATATATAAATTTCTCATGTCGCGGTGTTTGTAGTTAAACTCCTTGAAACGGCTTGACTTATTCTCATGAAATTTTGAGTGCATATTGGGTAGGTCTGCGAATCGGACAACATCTATTTTTCATCTCCCTAAATGTTAAGGGTGGACAACGCCAAATTTTTTTTTTAGTTTTTTTGACATTATTTTTTAAAATAATTTTGATTATCAGTCAACATTAAAAAATACATACAGCTTCAAATTTTCACCCATCTTCGATCAACACTTTTGTATCGCGATTTTAATATCGGCAATACAACGTTTGCTGGGTCAGCTAGTGTCAATATAATAAAATATATCAAAGTGACAGTAACAAATATTTTTTTTGTTACATTATCACCTTATTTGTAGTTTGTGCTTTTGTTTTCTATACCTTATAGCGTGTTTAAATAATTTGATATGTTTCAAAGTTATAACCCTCACATGATTGAATTTGTTTTCAAATTTTATTTGTGTAATAAATAGCGTGTTTATTAAGTTTTTTTTAAGTATTTCTTATTTGATTGAAGAAATTGACCAGGGACACCACATTTCCGCAAGTTATGATATAACGTGCTTGTATTATGGTTGTTAAAGAAAAGCAATGACGTTCTATACATAGAACGCCTTTGTAGAAAAGTGATAAAATGTAATGGAGAAAAATCCTCGGTCTATCTCGATTTCCGATGCTCCGATATGAGATAATCGAGTATTAACTCATCGAGAGTATATCGCATGACTGTTATAGAATTTTGTAGCATGTGGGTTCTGTCTGCATCTTCTACCACATCAGCCAAATTCCACCACCAGACATAATGTCAAGATGTAAAATTGGCATGCTACAACCGGGAGTTTTGCATGAAATTTCTTGCCTCGTACAGCCACTGTGTGCAATCAATTACCGGCTGCAGTTTATGCGAATCTATACTACTTCGGTAGGTGCCTTCAAGCTTAAGGTGGAGACTGACTTGTACCGTTTGTAATGTACCATTTGAGGTTAATTCGGCGACACAGATTGGCTTGTAACGTTTGTTTGTAATGTACCATTTAAGGCCAATTTGGCGATACAGATTGACTTGTAATGTTTGTTTGCAATGTATCATTCAAGGCCAATTCGGCGACACAGATTGACTTATAACGTTTGTTTTATCTTTGGTTTGTGTTACGAAAAACTCGATACATTACATCAAAATATTACAAGTCATTAGAGCTACTCCCAACTAAAAAGCCGGCAATGTAAGTGCCATGATGCATTATGATAACTGGTGTCGTGGACGTCCATGGGCGGTTGCCTCACCATTTCCCATCACGATCTTTTTGCCCGATTGCCCCCTTTTAATAACCGTGAAAGCTTAAATGTAATTAATATTTAATGTTTTAATCATTATGCAAAAGTGTTGATTGAAAGAGTTGTGAATGAAACAGACGAAAAAGTATGGGATGCACAAGCGGGATTTAGAAAGGGAATGGGATGTACGGATCAGGTCTTTTCCTTGCGGTGCATAGCCGAAAAGTTTTTGGCTAAAAACAAAAAGGTCTATTGCGCGTTCGTGGATCTAGAAAAGGCCTATAATAGAGTGGCGAGGAATGAATTGTGGTCAGCATTGTCCACGAGCGGTGTGAGCAGTGTTCTCATACGAGCATTCCAATCTCTTTATAGAGATTCTAGTGCTTGTGTAGGGATAAACGGGGCATACACTGAATGGTTTAATATCGAAAAAGGTGTTAGACAGGGATGTGTAGCGTCACCGTGGCTGTTTAATCTGTTCATGAACAATTGCTTGACAGGTTTAAAAGAGAATGACAGTGGTTTGAGAATGAATGAGTTACTCGTCAAATGTTTTCTCTATGCTGATGACCAAGTATTACTTGCATCTTCAGCCGAGGAGTTGCAAGAGATGGTAACTGCTATGAATGGAGCTTTTGGTAGAAAGGGAATGAAGATGAATGTAAAGAAGACGAAAGTGATGGTGCTTGAAAGAGATGAGGTAGTGACAGACTGCAATATCGTGATTGGAGATGAAAAAATTGAACAGGTGAATGAGTTTGTGTATCTGGGTTCTAAATTTACAAGAGATGGAAAGTATGAGAGTGATATTGAAAGAAGAGTGAATGCAGGAAACATGGTAAATGGAGCTTTGCACTCCTTTATGAACAGTCAGAAGGTGTCTAATAAGGCTCGCTTGGCTGTGCATGAGGGGGTGTTGGTTCCAACACTCATGTACGGAAGTGAAAGTTGGGTATGGCAGAAGAAACATGAAAGCAGAATAAATGCAGTTGAGATGAGAGCGTTGAGAAGTATGATAGGAGTTACACTGAGTCACAGGATAAGAAATAGTGAGATAATGTAGACGGCATCCTGTGCAAAGAAGCCTCCCACTGGTAAAGCTGTTTGACATGATTCCTGCCGACAAATACCACCAACGAACTTAAAAATATCATCCTCACTGGATGTGTGGTATTAGGTCGCTATTGCGGTTTTCAATGAACTTTTTACTCGTATTTCATAAAAATTGAATATTTTGATGTTTATTGAATCCTATAATTTTATTAACATTGCCTATATTAACAATTTAATATTTGCAGTCCTTAGGAGCATCTCCAGCACCGATTGTCCCGTCTCGTCTTTTGGCAGACCCCATCGAGCTGGAGAGAAGCCTGGCTGAGGCAGGACACGATGGCTTTGGAGCCCTCAGTGAGGATAACACCCCACCATCACCAACTCCTGTTATCGAGGAAACCTTCCATCACAGGGTATGTTTACATTTATTTTCTAATTGAATAAAGTCGTGTTTTAATCTCTTCAAAGGTGTTTCATTTAAAATTAAATAAGCCATTTCTTTTTTTGACTGTATACAAACAACCCAAGATAGAAAAAATCGGCTTTGGACGAAGTTTTCATCTGCGAACGGATTCTTGCTGGTTATCAATATTATTAAACGTAAAAAAAATATAAATTAAAAATCAAGTCAATTTTAATAATGTAATAATAACATTATTATGTACCTACTAATATTATAAATGTGAATGTAAGTTTGTTTGTAACGATTTTACGCAGAATCTATTGAACGGATTATGATGAAATTTAGCACAGCGATAGACTATAGCTTGGGAAAGGACATAAGCTACATTTTATCACGGAAAAATCCTTTATTCCCGTGGGATTTGTGATAAACTGAAATACACGTCGATGAGCTAAAACTAAACCAATACTCGTAGAAGTTTAGTTTGACATAGCAATCTTCCTCGAAATAAGATTCATATAATATGTTGGGAACGAGAGCGAAAATGGGAACCGGAACTGGAATATAATATGAGATAATCTTCTATTCCAAACTTGCCTATTTTAAAACCCTTTATCTACGCGGACGAAGTCGCAGACATCAGCTAGTATCTTCTTATAATATTTAATCTACAAATTTGTGCTTCAGCTTGTCTTATCTTTAGGTAATAGCTTATTCTATTTATTTAACTCGGTTTATCGGTGTGGGTACCGACTAGTTTCGGAACATTCGGAGGTCCTCGCTTAAAGGGCAATAGAGAGGGTAATGCGCGGAGATTCCCTGGGTGATCGAATCAGAAATGAGGTGATCCAAGGAGAACCAGAATCATTGACAAAGCCCAAATGCTTGTCAAACTGAAGTGGCAGTGGGCAGGGTGCAAAGCTCAACGAACAGATGGCCGGTGGGACAGAAAAGTCCTTGAAAGGCTACCACGTACCGGAAGACGCAGTATTGGTAGGCCCCCCACAAGATGGACAGACGATCAGGTCAAGATCGCCGAAATACGTTGGCTTATCCAGCGCAGGACCGATCGTTGTGGAGATCTTTGGGGGAGGCCTTTGTCCAGCAGTGGACGTCTTCCGGCTGTTGATGATGATAAAAATAAATAATTATTTTGCAGCCGGTTGCTTCGATAGTTGCCGTGGTTCCACGAGAAGCTTTAGCACCAACTCGACGTCCTCCACCGCCTCTCATTACCGTTCCAGAGCAGAAGTCACCGCCACCTGAAAGGTAACTTAACTTACACAACGACTTACTCTTATATAATTTGGGAGGCTTCTTTGCACCGGATGCCGGGTAGATTATTGGTAACGCAACGGCGCCTATTTCTGCCGTGAAGCAGTAACGTGTAAGCATAACTGTGTTTCGGTCTGAAGGGCACCGTAGCTAGTGAAATTATTGGGCAAATGAGACTAGACAACTTACGTGTCAAGGTGGCGAGCGCCGTTGTAGTACCGCTCAGAGAGCTTTGGGTTTTTCAGTAATCCTTAGTGGCACTGCATTGTAATGGGCAGGGCGTTCAATTACCAACGGCTGCACGTCTTGCTCGTCTCGTTCCTTATGTTCCTTAAAAAATGTAACCTTTGTGGTTCAGACTAGGTGCCTTTTCACATGCATACGGTGTCGTGCAAGCTTTCACAGTTACACGGTTTACGCACGGTCGCTTTGCGGCGGCGAAGGGTGGTAGTATTGTCGAGGTACAGGACTGAAGACGTCGGCGTTATGCGCCCCTGTTTATGTGAAAGATGCCATACAAGTCAATACATTACTCCAAAGACGGTGACCGCGTCAAAACCGTGCTCATACTGGATAAGCACGGGCGACACACGGTCACGGCACGGTTGCTGTGCCATGTGAAAGCAATCATTGTAGTACATACATTTCTACTTGCACGACGACCGCGCTGTGACCTTATGCATGTGAAAACGCGCATACTCGTCTCAATACCACAATTTGCATCAAATCCTTCATGCAAGTAATGATATTTTTAGTATTATTAACCAAGTTTTATATGAGTAATTCAATCCGTATATTTCCGACATGATCATGGAAGAAACGCTTCGATAAATATTTGCATACTTAAACACACTTCGGCAGAGTATAAATGAGTGATATCTCATGGGTACCTTTAAAGCGCCTAGGCTTGAGTGCAAGGTCTCAATACTTCCGAATATAGCAATTCTCCCTGAGTTTTACGTAGTAATTTAAACTATACCTAAAATAAAACAGTTATTAATATAATTTGAATAAATAAATCGCTTTTACATATTAAACGCAAATATGTATTAGGTAGAAGTTATCTAAAAGCCAATTAAAAAAAAGATTAAGGCTGACATATATTTTTTTATATAAATTATTTTATTAAGTGGCTTGTTTCATTTTCCTCCAACATATTTAATAGTTATTTATTAAAAAGAAAATTATATAGCAAACACTTTGGCAATCAATGACGTAGCTTAGGCCCAGTCACCTCAATAGGCATTTTCCTAAAAAGTATAATGTACGTACAATGATGTTCTTATGTAAAGAACGTCATTGTGTGCATAGTTATCCTACTAATATTATTAATGTGAAAGTTTGTATGTCTGGATGTATTGTATATGATTGAACTTCTTTAACGCAAAATCTACTGAATAGATTTTGATGAAACTTTACAATAATATAGCTTACACACCAGAATAACAAATAGGCTATAATTTATATAACTATAGTGTGAATTATACAAAATATAAAAGAAGTGTGATTGTTACTAATGAATACAACTAGCGCCATCTCTTATCAACTAACAAGGAAAAGATCAATACAATTTTTATGGCAAAACAACGTTTGCCGGGTCAGCTAGTATTTCATAATTTGGATAAATCCTATAATTATGTACAAGTCGCGGCGCAGCAATATGGCCGTCTAATTGAAACATGATTTTTAGTGCAATAGATAATTTTCATTCATTCATTATATACAGGCTACCTCTAGACATGGCAGTGCGAGGGTCTGGAGAGCCGGAGACGCTGAAATACGAAGTCCACCTCAACAAGGACTCCTCTCTGGGCTTGGGGATCACTGTGGCTGGATATGTCTGCGAACAGGGTAAACAATTTGATTGTTAATATTTTGCAATGAGATTTATTACTGACGAGCAACAGTCTTTGATATGGTGGCAATGTGGAGATTTTATAAGCAATTAAAATTTTTAAAAGCCTATAATGGAGTAAGCCTGGTTAAAATCCACGTAGTTTTTTCGTTTAGTCCGATAAAACAGACAAACAGAGAGATTATCAATTAGCTGCAAGACGTGAAATGACTGCTGGGCAAAGGCCTCTCCCAGAGATTTCCACGACGTACGCTGCCCTCTCTTACCTGTTCCTGTGATCTTCTATATTCTGGTTCATCTTCGTCATTCATGGCAGGGGTTGTTAGGAAAATATTTAAATTAAAGGCTATTTACAAGCTTTCACAGATAGCTAATTACAAAATTATAGTAGAATTATTTTGAGTACAAATTATTATACGACCTGCAAGCCCTTAACGATTTTCTTAATAGTACAAGAGTATGAAGGAGGTTCGGGCATCTTAAAAGAGTTTTATTTGTAACAAAATTTATAGTAATGTATAAAATTTATATCATATCAAAGTGTAAAAAACATCCAATTATCGCTTTATACATTATCTAACAACGAACGTAAAAGCATCCCTATTTCAGTGTAACATTTCATCCTGAAACAATATAACCTATATTGTAATCGTCTTCAGTAAACAGTAATGAGAATAAATGACCGCAAGAATAACACATTTATCTTTTACCCGAACGATGTATGATCGCCGAGACGGAGTAAATGAGTGTAATACACGAGATATATTGTGAGTGTTCTTGTTAAAGAATAATTTTTTATAACGTTATATTGAACAAAGATTTACGGTCTACGATCAAAATTCATTATAAGATGGCTACAGATTTCGTGTTAAGGCGCGGACTGGCCAGGATTGTAAACAACCAATCCTCCAATATTTGTGGTGATCATGTGGCTAAGCTGCAAATGGGCATTTATTTTACTGATTTTCTTTTGTTTTTTCAAAATTTTTATATTAAAGTGAAAAGTTGTTCGGTTTAAGTTTTAGGGATGTACTAATTTTATTAAATTCTTTTAAAAATGAATGTTGTTATAGCAGAAAATTCGGAGATTTTTGACTTTAAAGTTTATTTTTGGGAAGCAACTTGAAAATTTTTATGGGATATTTCAAATGATATATAAAAATTTTCATTGCGTGTTGCGGTAATCGACTCTCTAAGAAACCAATTTTTGTGGATATTGAGGTACGACCGTGCCTTAAGAGACTGGCAACAGCTAAATAGGCTTCTTTAAAACAAATTTTCCGCCTAATCTATACAGTTTGCAGGAGCGAGTAGAATATATATCAATCTTATCAATCTTAAACATATTTCAAAGAAAACTGTTGTATCAAAAACACGTTTTAGAAAAAAATACCTCGATACAAAATGATCGCAAACTCTCCTCTTCAGCTTCAAACAATCCCACGGCAGAGAGTGCTTGCAAACAAAACGGCATGATTGCATTTTTCAAATTTAATCCGTTGGATTAGAGATAGTTTACTTATTGATTAGAGATACTCATATTGAATATATTTTAAGGCCTCTGATATTGCAGATGACTGAAAGTGATTGTTTCCTCCGATCAAATAAGCCAGTTTCTCGTTTGCTCCCTCTTATTTAAAATTTAACGATTACTTTAGTTCTTTTTCCTTTACATCTGATCCCACCCTCCCCTCTCTCAATATTGTCTCTAGTGTAAAGTAAAGCATCCACATTCGAACAAATATACTAACCTAGAATGGCAAACACAAGTCGAATCGTTAAAAGTAAGGCTACGAAAATTAATAATTAATATATTTTAGACGTTACAACACTTAAGTAATCCTAATACAGTGAAAATTATATACCTTACTTTATGCCAATCACTTTTGACCTGCTGTAGTTTAAATTGGGGTGGAGCCCGCGTAACTATTATGTTAAGTCTGGGAAGAGCTCAAAGAGCTATTCTAAAGATATTCTGACGGTATTTTAAGTTATTTGCAGTGAGTGTATAGAGATGAAAATAAAGTATAAGTATTTGTATTTGGTTTGGATGATAATTATTTTGCTTGCAGAAGAGCTAAGCGGTATCTTTGTGAAGAGTATCAGTGCTGGAAGTTCAGCTGATGTCTGCGGGAAGATACAAGTCAACGATAGGATAATTGAGGTATGCGTTAGGTCTTATTATATTATCTCTTATTTGGCTCAAAATGACATGATTATAAATATTTTATTTGTTACCAACAATTTAGCATTCAAAAATAGTGAGTTTTCTGGAGTGTATTTTCAGCTAAGATTTGGGTTTACTCAATTCGACACGTGTTTAGCCTTAACACGAGGCATTCTCGGGAGATGTTGGCTCGTCAAATTACGAGACTATGAGACTACTAGTCTCGTGCCAGAATTCAAAGACAAATCTTAGCAGAATTTACTTTCAAGCAAACTCACAAAATTTGGATGGTTATGGATTTCCGCAAAATAACTCCCTATTTAAGTTAAAACAATTTGGAAATTTTTTACTCACATAAAAAGTGTACAAAGAAGAAGATCTCTTCAAATTGGCGGAGAACACGGTAGGTAACCAGCAATCCTTGACAATTATGCGGAAAGTCGAACTTGCATTGAAATTATTACATATTCAGCCAATCCGTTACGCTTGAAAACGTGCATGAAAATGGAATCCATACTGTCACAATGATAATATTACACTGTGGCCATCTTGGATTCAAAAATAAAATTAAATTCTGAAATAGGCATACGCATTATGGAATTAGGACGTTATACTTCTTTCAGTGCTTGAAGGAAACAGTTATATGGCATGCAATTGGTAAGGTCTCCCATCAGGTAAACCCTGTTATAAATGTTCAACGTATATGAAAGTCTTACTTTTTTTATGAAAATAAGGGATGAGACGAGCAGGACGTTCAGCTGGTGGTAATTGATACGCCATACCCATTAAAATGCAGTGCCGTTTCGGATTCTTGAAAAACCCAAAAATTCTGAGCGGCACTACAATTGCGCTCGTCACCTTGAGACACATGTTAAGTCTCATTTAATTTCACTAGCTACGGCGCCCTTCAGACCGAAAAACAATAATGTTTACAGATTACTGCTTCACGGCAGAAATAGACGCCGTTGTGGTACCCATAATCTAGCCGGCTTCCTGTGCAAAGGAGCCTCCCACTGGTATCTTAATAAAACAAGTTAGTAAGCTGAGTTGATATAAAGAGTATCTTTCAATTGCAATACTAAGCCGTACTATAAACGTACAATAAAATGTTTTTTTTTTTGAAGAACAGCAAATGATATTATTATAAACACACTTCAAAAATTATAATAATTTGTGTATTAATGCTAGAAGTGAGGGTTACTTTAAAAACATAACAAACTGTTTAGATTTGCCACAGCGACATCTCAAGTCAATATCCTAATATGCAAATTTTGGGATTGAGCAGGTTATCAAATGTAAATTAGATCCTGTAGATGAACCCACAACCTGAGAGTTGAACAAAGCATACAAGATTTTATGACGATACGTCACTCGAACGGCTAGCTCAGTTGGAAGAGCATTCGCACGGAACGCGAGTGGTCGTTGATAAAATTTTGTTAAAAATTACCAGATTAATACTATAAATAATTACTTAAGCATAAAAATAAGCGTGAGGTATAATAATAAAAACTGTACTTGTAAATACTGAAACTGTAGAGTTATCCGAGGAATTCTTATATTTTAATAGGGAAATGGACAATAGAAAAAATCTCGAACGTTGGTTGAGTGCTTTGTGAATGCTTCAGATAAATTTAACAATGGAAATATTTTATTCCAACGGGGTCAGCTGGAATGAGTATAGTTTCCCGCACTTGCAATATTGCTATCTATTGAATACACATTGATGACATAGCTTTTTTTTATGCCTGGTCCAGATATTAATGAATTCGACGAAAGAAAAAGAAAATGTGTGGCTACGGGCTTTCGGAGTCGATTCCTTTTTCCGTTCCCGTTTCTTGGGATATGTATTGTTTAAGGCGAGGGGCACCTTTCGTAGATATGTTTTCCAAGGACGACTGTTTATTTTATCTAAAATATAAAATTTATCATTATGATATAGTAACTTAAACAATGTAAGTGAACGTTTTGATCATTTAATCGCATCAAATCAAAGTCACTTTATTCATTTAGGTCAAAGAATTCACTTTTGAATGTGAAAAGTTATCTGGGTGCACTGCAGTGTCAAGTTGAGCAAAAACAAGCGGCCGAACAATTCTTTTCTCGAAGCAGTTCAGTTCATTTCGACCCCCTATAACTACGTTGTGGATATAAATAGAAGCCTGAATTAAGTAACCAAGCAGGCATTGCTTAAACATAGTATATTTCAAGTTTCATTCGGTTGAACGGTTCGTTTTTAAGATTTATACCTAGTCAACTTTCTTATTTTTCTAACTCACTGACTAACTGACTAACCGATCATCAAAAGCCTAGGGCACTTCTTTTACTGTCAGCAGGTATTCATCGCCTGTCCATTGCTTAACTTAGGATATGCATTAAGTAACAAATTTAGTAAAGTGACGAATTTAATGATCAAGCCGCATTAAAGAACTTCCATGCTTGCAACTTCCCATGCAAATAATGTTGACTGATATTTAATGACTTAAATGTAAATACCTTTTTAATAGTAGAAGAAATCTAGAAAAACGCGTCCAAAATAGAATTCTCAAATACGAGTGCATCTTTCCGAGCTATGAAATATAAATTGTATTCCCTAGCTCAAGGAAATAACAATAGAATGTTGACAATAGAAAATGCCAAGAGGATGGCGCAGAGCTTAGTGAATATGCTTTGGATTGGTTTAAAAATTCAAATATTTTTCTGCAACCGGGTTGATTGTAAAGTACGCTTTTCTCGCACTGGCAATATTGCTATCAGCGGAATACACTGATGTTAATATGCCTTTATTTTGACTTTAACCAAAGTGTATGTAAATACTATGTAATAGGAAATTAAGGTTAGTATAAAACGTGCAGTATAGGAATTACAATTGGGCGACGACGCATAATCCGGCTAAGTTAGAAAACGAACAGTTGCGTAAATCGTAGTGGGTTTCGGCTATCTCTGTTTTTTACAAGATTATAGCAGTCATCTGTCAATCTATCAATGACTGCACGTTTCATACAATCGAGTGAATAGCTTATTTTTCTTAAGACCGTTTTCAATAACCTATCATTCCTTAGTTTACCTTGCTAGGGTTAGACTATCTATCCTTTTACGCTTACTTACATTTCAATAACCTATCAACATAACGCATTGGACTATAACTATGTAAGACTATGGATAAATATGATCTTGTCATTAAACGGTGATAGTAATGTATCCGTAACTAGAGAAGTTATTGGAAGGCTAGTAACGTTATTGAAAACGGCCGTTAGAGAGTTTCGCTAGACTGATTTTAACTAAAGATTATAATATAAAGGTACAAGTAAATATATTTTAATATGTTTTAATTGTGCAATTTTTGTGAACTTTGTTCTTTAACTGAAGCCCAGAATTATGTGCAGTTCCCGTGAGTATCCCACGAAAACCTTAGTTTTGTTTTTTTTTTTCATAGAGCTTAACATTGCATAGAGTTTCTTTAAGTGTCATAGAATAACGTAAGAAGGAAAAACTACAGTTCTAGTGATATAGATTCGTTTTTTGTTTTTAATTACAATAGTTAACATGATTATTTGGTGAACAACCGTACAGTCGGACAAAGTCGCGCCAACAGGTAAGTTAAACTTGATAGTAACATAGATGTAATATTACTGGCACTACAGTAAATTTAGAGGCTTTTTTTGAAAGTCATGGAACGAGTAGATGTTCCGTCTGACCTTGAATGACAAAATTTGATTTACATGAGCAGCGACAATTTGATTTGACTCGCAACGCATCACAAAGCGTAGCGTACCGCGCGAATCCACCTCGATCACATTGCAGTGCAATTTAAAAATGACATGATTTTTATACACTAAAGCTGGGTCGCACTAACTTTAGCAATAACAAACATGTTAAAGTACCGGTTTAGCCTAAAATGTGTTGCATCATTTGACAAGTTTTAGATGACGTTTAATAGCTAAATAAAAATAATAATAAAATAGTCAACAGTTTAAATAAATATTCGATAGTGTACTAATATTTCACTTTTTAACTATGGCAATGAATACGATTGTGCAACACATTCCTCAGTCTATGTTAAAGTCAGCGTTATTGTTAACGTCAAATGTGACGTAAACCTTAACTATAACTGCAAATATGATGCCAGCCTTAATGGATTAATTTCACTAGCGCCTCTGTTTGCAATAACCAATAAGAAATAATAAATGAAAAGCCGTTAAATTATACACAGGGTATTTTCTTTTATAATAAAAGTTTATAAATTTAATTTCAATAATGTTAGGTTGCAGCAACTAACTTTAGCAATAACAAACATATTGTGAGAGTACCGACCAAGCAAAAAATTAGTTGCACCATTTGATAATTGTTAGATTACGTCATAACTTTTACTGTTAACCGTAACCGTCAAATCTTTGCCGGTTAAAGGTATTGTTAATGTTTAATACGCAAATAGCGACCTGTCAAAAGTTTCAAATAAATATTCGATCGGGAATTGTTATTTCACTTTTTAACTATCACAATGCCAAGGAATACGAAAGTGCAACATATTCCACTGTCTATATTAAAGTCAACTTTATTATTAATGTAATATTTTACTAAAACCTTAAAATATACAAAACAGCTTATATGATGCCACCTAGCCCTAAATGGATTAATTTTTCTAGCAATAAGCTGGTTCGTTTTAATTAAAAATAAACTCAGTGCACCTTCAATCGCTATACAACAAACTTTCTATAATAATTACATTTTAAAGTGCATTTTTAAAATTTATAACTATGTTACTTAGTTCTAAGTATAAAATTAATCGAACAATAACGTTTCGTTTATTTATCTGTATATAAAACTTTAATTGAAATTACCGAAACCATTTTGAATTTCATGCTTAACGGTGAATGCTTTTTGCCCATTAAGGCTTTTACATGATGAATTGCCTTCGTCCTTCCTCATGCATTAAAATAGAACCAATTTAATTAATTATTGGGGGCGAAGCCATAATGTACATATTATAATGCGGCTTCACATATTGCGTATAGTTATTTTTTGGCATTACAAAGTAAAACTTACGTTGGTCTATGTATATGGAGTAGGTTATATGGTATTGACTTAAGATGTACATAATATCTCATATTGTGGTATAGTCTGGCCATGAATACTGATACAATAAACAAATAAACAGAATCTTACATTTGAATTTGGAATCTGCCAATTTTATATGATTTTATATTTTAAATTGTTTTATATTAATGTATTAAACTAACAAATGTCATAAATGTTATGTGCAATAGAATTTTTTGTTATTCTGTTTCAGTATTTATTTCAACACTAGTTATCTACTAATATATCTACTAATGTAGTTAAAATTCACTACATTTAAATTAAACTTATAATAATTTTGTTCAGAAATAATAATTTATGATATTTTAGTGAATTCATATCGAATCTAAACTTAAATCTCTATATATACTCAGGTAACATTGAAAATGTTTAGAAAATGAAAAAACGGCTGTAGAAAGTTGCCAATACTTTTATTGTTTTTCGAAGTAATCTCCGTTCCTCTCTACACATCGTCGCATTCGATGGAACAGATGAGAAAAGCAGTGGGCCCATTCTTCCTTAGGGTTCTCTTCTATGGCATTTTCGTACGCTTTCACCGCATCTTCAGGGCTCGTAAAGCGAATAAGTAGGTACCTCGAATTTTATCTTTAGTTCTTGCGAATAAATAAAAGTAGTAGGGCGCCAGGTCAGGACTGTATGGCGGATGACTCATTATCTCGACACTTGCCATAGTCAAATATATAACAGTCCGTTTTGCGGGGTGCGCTGAGGCATTGTCGTGGTGAAGGAGGATCCTGCTTCGAGGTCGCTGCTGTCGAATTTTTTCCAAGACATCATGCAAACATCGATTGACATACCAGTCTGCAGTAACTGTCCTTCCATCTTCTAGCACAACTGTCGCGAAATGACCTTTCCGACCAAAGAATGAGGCAATCATCTTTTTTCCTTTCTTTACCTTAGTTAGCCGATCCTCGAAAGGAAGCACCCACTGAGCTGATTGTCTTTTGGTTTAGGATTCGTAGCAATATATCCAGCTTTCATCACCTGTGACGATGTCAAATACAGCATTTGAGTCACCGCCGTTGAACTTATCTAACATTTGGCGACACCAGTCCATGCGAGGGTGTTGCTGGTCGTTGGTTAAAGTATGGGGAATCCATCTGGTATAAAGCTTCCTGACGCCTAAATGTTGACCTTGACTCATACCAATGCCTAGGCTTAACCGTATCTGCTGATAGATCACTTACCCTATCATGCGTCGCACAGCACTGATGTTATCTTCAGTAGTCGCTGTTAAAGAACGTCCCTCACGCGGATCATCATTGAGATTGCTACGTCCACGCTTTAACTCGTTCAACCAATTGTAAATAGTGGCACGAGATGGGGCTTCATTAAGAAATGCCAATCGCAGACTATCATAGCTTTGTTATTTAGTAAGCCCACAACGAAAGTCATAATAAATCACTGACCACTGCTCGCGTTAGATTCATTTTCGCGTGTAACAAGAGTTTTAGATTTGCCGCCAATACTAAAAAACAAATGACAAATGAATGCAATATATACTACATTAGGTTACCGGAGTTCTAAAATTGAAATTCAAAAAAAGTTTTCATTGTCAACGTTTCTAACTGGCCAATTCTAAACATTTTTAGTGTTACCCACGTATAAGAGATATCCCCCTATGTATTGACTCATCACGATATCTCTGGAGGCGTAGAGACTTGAATACGAATATTCCTTTTTCGGATTTTACAAAATTCCACCCACAAGAGTTTTTTTTTTATTATGAGCGTCTATCGGGTCAGCTTATTATATCAGTCTTGGATGATTGGTTTCAAACAGGTTGTTTTTCGACTAAATCCTAGATTTAAATATTATTGGTCTCTGTCTTTCACTATGTGGATCCATTTTAGGCCAGCAACTCTTTCGACTTCCTCTTCTCCACATTTGAATGGAGGGAGGGAGACTCCCTTTTTAACCGACTTCAAAAAAGAGGAGGAGGTTCTCAACTCGATCCGTATTTTTTTTATGTATGTACACTGATTACTCTGAGATTTATGATTAGATTTACGTAATTCTTCTTTAGTTCGATGCGAAATAGATGACATTTGGTCCCATAAAAATTTAACATAGTTTGGCTCAGTAGTTTTCATTTTATGAAAATTTTTGTCTACGTGAATGATATAAATGTTTTTTGTGTACGGCTTTTTAGTAGTTTCCGTTCAGGTGAATTATATATTTTTATTATTTTAAACTAAAAAGTAAAAATTCAGTATTAGAAAAGTATCAAATAACTAAAAATTTAATTTAATACACCTCTCGTACAAACCTTTAACTAAAATATTAATAAAATACTACCATTTATATGTGCTACTTATTGATAGATTTTAAGTGGGTCTTTTTTATCTATTTCCGTTCCATTCAAAAAATGTATATAATATATAAGTGGAACATCTTCGTATTAAAAAAACAGTAGAGATGTGTCTCGATGGTTTTGCTAGGCGGTAAAAGCTCATAATGAACGAAGCTATTCACATATACACCATACAATTACCAGTGGGAGGCTCCTTTGCACAGGAGGCCGGCTATATTATGGGTACCACAACGGCGCCTATTTCTGCCGTGAAGCAGTAATGTGTAAACATTATTGTATTTCGGTCTGAAGGGCGCCGTAGCTAGTGAAGTTACTGGGCAAATGAGACTTAACATCATATGTCTCAAGGAGACGAGCGCAATTGTAGTGCCGCTCAGAATTTTTGATTTTTTCAAGATGGGCAGGGCGTATGAATTATTATCAGCTGAAATATCCTGCTCGTCCCTTATTGTCATAAAAAATACACACAGCATCACCTAATTACGAGTTAACCCGGGTTTAGCCATAGTCCGTGAAACCTGACCGACCTTGACTTCACGTTTCAATGCAAGTTAACATTTTTTTAAAAGCGCTTCGGTTTCATTACGTCTCAATAAAGAACCGCCAATGAGTTTTCGGTTCATGAGGTTTATGAAGCGAGTTTACATGGCAGCCGAATAACGAGGTATAAGTTACCTAGCTTTTTTCAAATGGGTCAAAACTGCTTAGTGATGAGTTACCAGTCCTTCGAATTCAGTTTATTGCTCCACTTTATTCAAAATTGGCGTCCATTCAATCAGCATTGTTGCTGTGCAAGGTGCATCTTTGACATCAAAATTCGCGTATTATTTGCACTTGAACCAGCACTGTGCTTTCCTTACTTTTAATAATTTGTTTCTTATTTTGAAATATAATTTTTAATGGCATCAAAACCAGCCAAATGCAAATAGTTACAAAGAGATTTTATTATAAGTTTGCACATGCTAAATGCGAACAGACTTTTCCCCAACCTGACTAATATCTATAAAAGAATTGGGTCGCGTATTTAGTATTTTAGTTAATGTGTTACATGTACATGATCATTTACCATAACTGAACACTAACAGTTTTTTATTATATCTAATTATACTACTTTCGTAGTTGAATAACAAAATAAAAATCACACTTTCAACCTTGTTTTTAACTATTTTTATGTTCACACGCATACACAAATTATGTTGCCCCAAGCTTATAGTATGTGCTGTAGGTGCAACACAACGATATATTTAATACAATATATAACTAAACATATATATAAATACAAATAAACATCCAATACTCGAAAATAAACATCCATATTCATCATATAAATGTTTGCACCTACTGGGATTCGAACCCGGGACCTTTAGCTCATTAGGCAGGGTTATATAGATCAAAGCTGACCCAACAAACGTTGTATTGCCAATATTAAAATCGCGATACCAAAGTAACTGTTGATCGTAGATGGGTGAAAATTTGAAGTTGTTTTTATTTTTTAATGCTGACTCATAATCAAACAAATTAATAAAAAAATGTAAAAAAAAAAATTTCGTGTACCTTAACATTTAGGAGGATGAAAATAGATGTTGTCCGATTCTCAGACCTACCTAATATGCACTCAAGATTTCATGAGAATCGGTCAAGACACGAGAATTTTATATATTAGATTAGAATATTTAGAATATTGTGGCATTTTCCCCCCAATGACAAGTCGCTGGGAATGACAATATAGTATTTGTTATTTTATTTGCATGATTTATTAAATGTTATTTTTATTCGCCATGAATGTTCAATAACTAGAATGATAGAATTCATAATACACATAGATACACACACAATGTTTGAATAACCATTATCCAAAGCTTTATAGAAAATCTCCTTCAAGACAGCTTTCCGTATTATCGATTGTTCTCTTAAAAGGGTTCGAAAATCGCTGATTCATTCAGATAGAAGTTTGAGGATCCTTATTGTTTGGAAAGGGAAGTTTAACACAAAGCTGTTCAGTGACCTAATGCGTATTATCAAACCTGTATAAACCTTTAGGCATAGGGCGCTTAATGTGAAAAGATGCTAGCCTATGTTGCTTTCTTTTGGAAATAGTTCTTCTATTAATGGTATAATCATCATCATGAAAGGCTGCTGGACAAAGGCCGCCCCCAAAGATCCCCACGATGATCGGTCCTGCGCTACCCTCATCCAACGTATTCCGGAAATTTTGACTAGATCATCGATTCTGCGGTAGGCACTACGTGGACGCCATTCTAGGACTTTCTCTGCCCCAAAGGCCATCTGTCCGTCGAACTTTGTGCCCTACCCACTGCCAATTCAGTTTTTCAATCATTTGGGCTATGTCGGTGACTTTGGTTCTCCTACGGAACTGCTCATTTCTGATTCAATCTCGCAGGGAAAACCCGGGCATAGCCCTCTACATTGCCCTCTGAGCGACCATGAGCTTTCTCATCAGACACATAGTTAGCGGTCACGTCTGCGTACCGTAACTGATCACTGGCGACACACACTGGTTGAAAATCTTCATCTTCAGACACTGTGGTATTTAGAATGAGAAGATTTTACGGAGCTTTTCGAACGCTGCCCATCCAATAGCATTATAGTGATATTATATTTTTTTAGTTATAACAGTAGGTATTTTATGCAGTGGTAGTATGGCAATGCAATATTTCAAATACTACAATATTCTAACCTATAGTCACATTGTAGTATATGAAATCAAAACAAACATTATGCTCGGATTTCCATTTGCACATAAAACAGGAATACGAGGGCAAAACAAAACTCATTCGAAACAGATTTAGATGAGTGACGCAATTGTTTCCACTGTTATGAAAACAACATGCAAATTGTGTGTAGTGATGCGAAATTTCGTTCCGTCATGAAGTGATTAATACTTTTTATTGGTAGTGCAGCGAAAATACAACAGTTTTGTAATTACTTGTGGTAATCCACAGAGTAGGAATGGATACAAAAACAAATATTTTATTGTGTCTATAGCTGTACCTACAACCAATAATATCAATTATTACAAATGTCTAATATCTAACTTGTAACGTAGCATTATAGATCGTAGAAATAGTAATCGTGCATAATAACTGTAATAAGCGTATACCGAAAGATTCGTTCTGATAAGAACATTTTATTTTATATAACGTAATATTAGCTCTGATAAGAACCATTTCATAATGCTGTACATCAACTCATAGAATCATACAGATCACCAGTAATAATCTCATCAATGTACGAGCATCGTCACGTTCTCTCGACGATCGCAGATATACTCACGTGATCAGTCATATGCTCCGCATTACACAACCGCACAGCAAGGCCGAGCGGACTCGACTGACGAGTGAACGTGAAGCGTCGGAAGTCGGGACTCGGGGGTCGATCGCTATTCATGCAATTTTAATCAATGAGCAACAGCGTAGGTACTCAATGCTCATTGACATCGTAAGATCGAGGTTTGACGCGAGTTTACACAAACTGCAATAGCATTCGTTTTAGAGCGAGATAGAACACATAATATTATTCTCAATTCTTATTGAATGAAACGTTTTACTATTGGTAAAATGTAAGCTCTAGTATTGGTGTGTATTTTCTGAACTTGTAAATATTTTTTAAATAACAATTTTGATTGGGTAACTAGTTTTAAGGATTTTGTATATATATCGTGTAACTTTTTAATAAATATTCCACATATTCCTCACAGTCCAGCAGTTGTTTTATTTAATCGCCAAACGCTCAGTCTCTAAATGTCTAAAAAAAAACGTATTACTTAAACAAAAAACCATGTTCTAGTTACTCATAATACCACATAATACCTACCAACATTATACATCACAGCCATTAGGTACAAACATTAAAAAGAAGTCTGCATACTTAAGTTTGGTAAATGCATCTAGACAAGTAGGTACGAAATTTTTATTGCTAGGACTTCTTAAATAAACTATGCACATACAGACAGTAGATTTATGTGAATCAGACATAAAATCTGGTGCCTTTCCAGAAAATTGCTATTTTGCTCTAAGTCCTAACTAAATTTCCCTGTATTTAGGATATTAGTACTGCCCGTGTATCGGTCGGTTATTGCATTATATATACTCAGCGGCACAACTAACCGCCCACCTTGATTTTTACGATTTTGGTTAAAAAAAAAATTGTGGCCTTACTTGCGAATGTTATTTTATAACGTAGGTATATTGAAGTAAAATGAAAGATAATATTGTTTTTAATTATAACGTTTATTTATAAAAAAGTCTGAAAAACACTTTGACCGTAAATTAACAAATGTGATGAAATGGCTTAAAAATAAAAAATTGCTGAATAAATGAATTCTAATAGTGCGTATTTCCACCTCTAGCTGTACTTACTTGCTTAGGATACTTACGTATTTACTGTTATTGATCATATTGTGATTTGTAATTACTATAACGGCGTTACAAATAAAATTGGCATAAAGTTATAACTAAGCATAACCCAAGAATATGTAAAATGTTTACAAATAGACATTTTGCTTACGAATGGCTTGTTCGGACATATAACGTTTCCCGCGTTTATTTGCAAGGCTGCTTGTCATTCGGAAAACTTCATAATTATCATTGTATTGACAGTGTTGTCAACGATATTGTAAACATTTCGCATTTTCTTTGTTTATCGTCAGTTATAACTTAATATCAATTATTTGTAAGGCCGTTAGTGTTTATTTCGTACTTCTGTAGCGAATCCCTAAGCTAAATTAAAAAAAAAAAAATAGTATTTAAAGATGGCCTATAAGTGTCTATGTTCCCCTGGAGAATTGTACATCTTTGGAACTGTAGACTCAGTACATTATCTGAAAATATCACGTTGAAAACTGCTAAGCAATAATTAACGGAGTATCTCCATAACTTTGTTCACGATAACGTGATAAAAAGATAAGATGGAAAGTGTCATAAAAAGGGAAAGGGGCGTCAACCAGTGCTTATAAACTAAAGATGAGTTTCCTTTGAATCGTCACAGACCTTTCAAATTTAAATATTTCTAAGTATAAAGTTACAAATATACATTCTACTAATATTATAAATGCGATAGTTTGTAAGATTGTGTGGATGTTTGTTTGTTACCCTTTCAGGCATAAACTTCTGAATGGATTTTGATTAAGCTTTATAATAAAAGGCATAAAAGGCATTTATTTTCTCAAAATTGATTCCTTTAGAATTATTTTTGATGTCATTTCTAATAACTACTAGATACTACTACCGCTTCGGAAACAAATGGCGCTCTGAGAGAGAAGAAGTGGCCGGCAACGCTACTGTGATTCCTCTGGTGTTGCAAGAGATTGTGGGCGGCGGTGATCACTTAACAACAGGTGACCCGTACGCTCGTTTGTCCTCCTATTCCATAAAAAAAAAAGTGGCGCAAGAAACTCTCCCAGCATTCTTTTTTTGCGCTCTTTTCAATAATATAGCTTACTCATTAGAATAACACATAGGCATATTGATAAAGATATAGTGTGAATTTTCCAAAATATTACGATAAGTGTCAAGTAAGTAAGAAAAAAGCCTGCCATCTTCGAGCTATTGTGGCGTGGGCCGCAAAAACTGTTGGAGTTACACGCATATTATTAAATAGTTCTACAAAAAAAGCCAGACAGTATGTAACTAACTCTTATGTGAAAATATAATATAGTAACTGTAAATTACATGGCAGCCAGTTTGGATTTCGCTATCTTTGTTTTATTGTTTGTTGCTTAGATCATAATATAAACTTCTACATAGAATGTGAAAACGTCGAAAAGTGAGGACAGCTAACCTCTATTTTGAGCAATGCACGCACACTAAACACACAAAGTGACAAATCACCAGTGTAAGACATAACTTGTCACGCAGACTAAAGTAATAAACCTAGCCTGTTCTCATTGCTTGTCTAGCAGCAAGAGGCTCTATTTAGACGTATAAACTGTCTAAGGTTTGTTGTTATAGCGGTATAGTAGCATAAGCAGCGCCCGTCTACGAGCATGACGCATGGACCAGCCATCGCAGCCCTCAGTATTATTATGGGATAGAATTAGTATAAATTCAGCTTACAAAAATATTTTTAGGTGACATCAACAGAGCTTATTTAAAATTACCGTCATTATTATTGCTTTTTGTTTTTACAAAAAAAATAATTGCGTGTGTACAAAGTACACTTGTAAGAAGTGAAACCTGCATTGTGCATGAACCTCTAAACTGCATATGAAGTCCTGGTACATGTTGCTAGGATGACACATGATTTCAACCGCTATGAAAGACATTACTAACACCGCTACCATATTTATGTTCTCCTGGTGTCTATGCAGTTATAAGTCGTGCGTATCACATAAGAATATATTAAGGTACACCTACTCGCGTCATTTCTGTCTCATTCTTTGCCGGCTTCATCCTACACAATTTTGTATTTGTGTCTCTTACCTGTCGTTTTTTCCGTTGCATCCGGTTTGAAATCACAACGATTCTAAAGAAGTTTCACTTCAAAAATACTGATTTTTCTCGATAACAATTTTGACTTGTCATTAGCAGCGAGTGTATAATAAGGTACTAACCTAGCTTTGAACGAATTAAAAATGAGCTTTAACTTATTAGACTAATACTAGCTTGCACGTAAATTTGTGATGTCTTGAGTTGGGTCAAAAAGACGCGCTCAACAAAAAGTCATTTAGACTTTAAGCTTCAAGAGCTTTTGAATGCAACGCTGGAACGACTTGCATGGCCGGACTTACAACGGTAAGGGCCCTTAACATTCTAGGGCCCTAGAATACTATAATTATGTTAACGAGGATGCAATTATGTCTTTGCGTCTTCGTTTCGTAATTATTTTTTGAATATTTTCAAGTTATACTTCTTTATACGCGTAATGAAAAAATGATGGGAGTGAAATTTTAGGATGCGCGCGCATCACTGTAACACAAAAGTAGCAGGTTGAAGTTGGTTATTAAAATATGTCTTTTAAACATTGACAGTTAACAATTATTGACATTTCACACCTTTCTGACAAATTAAGGTAACAAGGCCAAACCAAACCAAAATACAATAAAAGACTATTTAAATCATATATAAATGGGTTTATAACTGCAAAATTACATTGACATAAAAGTAAAACATAATTTTTAAAACGTTTGTACCTTTTTGATGTTATTGAAGATAAACTTCTTTGACTATTTATTACGTTACGCGCGCACATCGACAGTAAAAATTAAATTTTCAGAAATTTTGTGACGTTTGCGACATAAAATTTTTTTTTTGGTTTCTTCCTCCATAATTAGGACTAGCAAAGGATTCAAGCCAATATTCGTTAATATTTCATTATTTATTTCACGATTTTTACAATATTGTTCATTCTACAAACGTAGAATAGCACGACGAATAAATAATTGTAAGGATTTGTTTTGTTACGCCAAGGAAGTATAAATTCTTGCGTGCATACATAAGTACAAACACACTTTTTTTATTATGTGATCACGAGTAAAATTAGTAGTGATGTACCAACGTACGTAAATGTACACACTTTTAACAACGAGAACTATCACATTACCGCAAATACATCAAGCATATACTTATATAATAATGTAAGAATATATACATGAAATGTTGAATTGCTGTTATTGTTATCAATTATCAGTGTTATTTATAACCAAGTTCCTAAAAAATCATTGAGAGAAAATTTTAAAGTAATAAACATTTTGACTTTTTTTCACCTTTCACCAATGGGAGGCTCCTTTTCACAGGATGCCGGCTAGATTATGGGTACCACAACGGCGCCGTTTGCCGTGAAGCAGTAATGTGTAAACATTACAGTGTTTCGGTCTCAAGGGCGCCGTAGCTAGTGAAATGACTGGGCAAATGATACTCTGGTAGTGCCACTCAGATATTTTGGGTTTTACAAGAATCCTGAGCGGCACTGCATTGTAATGGGCAGTGCGTATCAATTACCATCAGCTGAATGTCCTGCTGGTCTCGTCCCGTATTTTCATAAAAAAAAAATAACTCTTGCATCTCAATATATTTTTGATATATAATGTTGTTAATAAAATAAATACCGATTCCCCTAATATTATGTGAAATCGTCTCTGTTACAGGTGGACGGTACGTCTTTGCACGGCGTCACGAACCATCGAGCAGTTGCGTTGTTACGCGACGCAAAGGGGCCTATTGTTAGACTGAAGGCGCTGAGGTAATTGAAACCGTGTTTTAAATAAGTTTAAGGTTCAAAATTGTTTACTAATGTATCAACTCAGTAATTCAGATTCTAGAGGAACAGGTCGGTTGGGCTCTATTATTATGAAGTCTGTCACCTAAATCTTTTATAATTTTAATAATAGATAGTTAATAGAATTGTTGATAGTTTTGTTGTGAATTATAATGGTAAATCTTACCCTCCTACATTAATATTAATTTGCCATTACATTTACTTTCGTAGTTGGCTTGGGTAATCAATTTCTGCCCTATCAAATTCAAATTCAAATATTTTTATTCAAAATAGGATTTAAAATCACTTATTGAAAGTTAAAACTACTACCCATTCGAAAAAGTATGCCTCTGACCTGAAAAGAACGAACGCAAGAAAATCAGCTGGCTTTTTTTTATAAAAATATGGATTAAAATGTAATATCGTACAGTAAACATTAATAATTAAATAGCCTGAGGGTGTTTGCTCCATTCCCAGTCAGTGTATCATTAAGAAAATCATATATATTTTATTAACATTTTCGTAACATATTTGTTATGGATTTTTTCTGGCATCATGTTGTCAAAGCATATGCTTCGCCCAATAAAAGACTTACACACTCGACTTAACCGAGTGGTAGACATAACATGTTTACGAGTATGTTGGTTCCCCATGTTAACATTATTCTGAATGTCGCAGTTTCTAGCAAATTCTATAATGCGCTTATGAACATACAGAACATTATCAAAAATATATTCATCTTACAAGATACATTCTTCATGCGATTCAAATTTTCTTGCTTACGACCGTCCATCCTATTGGAAGACAACCGCTTAGTTATTACTTGGCTCACTTTCTTGCGTTTTTTATTCTAGTCCTTTTTCACTAGTCTTATGCCCAGACTTATCTTATAGAATTATCCAAATGGTCGAACGACCTAAGGGTGTTGATTAAGCTACCCACCAAAAGCTTGATCCGATTTTGATGATTGTTCAGTAAACCTCAATTTTTTTTAAACCTTGGAAGTGTCACTAAACTTCTAACATGGCAGTTCTGCGTTCTATTTTACAATTTTATTTTAAAAAATGCATTAACAGTCTATGAATATACTATTGATAATTAGAAGACAGTTGCATGTTATAGTAATAATTGTTTGTGTTCCAGGTATCTTAGAGGAGCTGGCTTTGAGCGTCTTCAGAAGGCTTTAGCGGCTCAGGATGGAAAACGTTCACCGATAGCACCTCCAAGTCCATCCGTCACATCTCTTGCCAAATATAGTTTTAGTGTTGTAAGTACAGATGCCTTTTAAAAACTAGTTTATCGTAGCAATACATGGCTCAATCTTATAGTATAAGGAAAAAAGAGACTAAAACAAATCGAACAACGACAAAGGGTTAAAGGAATCGAAAATAAAGTCGATAAAAATCAACGATGAATTTTGCAACGCATTTTGCACGTTCCTGGATTTCATACCATTCCATTTCCGTTTTTACTTGATGATGTCATAAATCTAAATGCTGCTTTAATAAATACAATTAAAAAGATACAAATTTAAATTGTCAAATAAATACCAGAAGGTAAGGACTTATAAATAACAAACTGTTAAATATAAAGAAACGAGATGAAAAGACATGTAAGCGAAAGTGTGATTTGGTTAGTTAAAAAAGTATTTAAGTTTTATAATTGAAATAAGGTCTAATTTCTTTTACTTTCAAACTTTTTTATAAAAGCTATTAACTCCTTCCTGCGACTCTGTCCGCGTTAAAATAGTATCGCACTCAATCGAAAACTTTAAAAAAAATCTGGATAACAAAGCACCATTTAAGATAAATTTTATAAAAATGTTAAGAAATTTTGTAGTTATTATCTGCAGTACAATATCTATGTATGGAAAGGAATCTTTGGAGAAATTTTTACCACCCTCAAGATATTTGTTTTACTTGAAATTTGCACACGATTGCACACTGATACAATATTCAATAATAATAATATATACAATATTTTCATTTTCATTCATTATCATAATTTTATCACTGGGATGACCAAGATAATAAAAAAGTCGATATGCATAATATGATTGTCTGCCATTCGATCTTCAAGCTATATTATATTAAAATGAACTTAAAATAGGAATTGTTGAGTTTCTTGCCAATTTTTCTCAACATAAGGAACTTTCTGGATCGCTGATAAAAATGAAATAATAAAATAACGTATTTTATAAACCTATTGTTGATAATTTTCAGTACGACGAATCAACAGTTATAGAAGTAGAGCCAGATTCCGAAGTTTATCACCCTCCATCACCGACTTCACCGTCAGAGGAGCCGGAGATAGTGATTGGAAGAGATAACATATCGGAGAGAGAGATAAGGAAGATTCAAGATAAATGGCGGGATCTGTTGGATAACGAGGCAGACTGGCCTGGCCACCAGTGCCAATATGATGTCATTGTAAGTTGAATCAACTTAAAAAAAATGAGAAGGTTCTCAATTTTTGTGTAATTCTTACGTCTGTTACGTCAGATCTTATACCATAAGTGTAACTCCGTATTGGTTCCACTATAAAAACTCAGATGTGATGAAATCGTAACAAAATATTTTCTTTGTGATTTTTTCAATGTTTACATCGCTCTTTTATTAAAAAGTACATTAAATAGCATTCATTTTTTGGGCATCCCTATGTGAACAAATGTTACCGACAGCCCAGATGATTACAAAACTGACGTGGCAGTGGGCAAGGCATACAGCTCGACGGATGGAAGATGGGTGTTGGGACAGTAAAGTCCTCGAATGGCGCCCACGTACCGGAAGACGTAGTTTTGGAAGGCCCCTCACAAAATCGATCTGTTAAACGATCTGGTCAAGATCGCTGGAATAGGTTGGATGAGGATAACGCAGTACCGATCGTCATGGAAATCTTTGAGTGAGGCCTTTATCCAGCAATGGATGGATGTCTTCCAGCTGAAATGATGATATTAAAATACCGAGAAAGTTACTCTGAGCATTTCAAATTTAAAATAAAATAAACTACGTTTAAAAAAACCGACTTCAAAAACTGAAAAGTACCAAATAACTAAAAATTAAATGCAAACCTTTACCTTTAATATTAATAAAATACTATTATTTATATTATGTGCTACCTATTGATAGCTTTTAAGTCTTAATTTAAAACTTAATATTATAAACAGCTTACTTACTGTATTTATTTAGGTTGTCTGACCTTGCGTGTCTGTCTGCGTGGGTCGTTTTTTTCTAGACGAAGCTATCCCGCTTAAAGTCACGCGTGGCGAGCGTAGGTACCTTTATTGCATTTGGCTTGGCACCGACTTCAAAGCTATCAATATGTAGCAGATACAAGTAATAGTATTTTATTAATATGGTAAATGTTTGCATAAGAGGTGTATTAAATTAAGTTTTTAGTTATTTGATACTTTTCAGTTTTTGAAGCCGGTTGTTTTAAACGTAGTTTATTTTTTATTTTTTACGTTTTAGTGTTAGTAAATAATAATATATAATCAACTTGAATGAAAACTCCAAAAAAAGCCGTACACAGAAAACAATTATGTCATCCAGGTAGATTTTTCATATAAATGTTCATAAAATGAAAACTACTGGGCCAAACTATGTAAAATTTAACCAAATGGCATCTATTTCGCAATAAACAAAAGAAGAATTACGTAAATCGGATCATAAATCTCAGAGTAATCGGTGTACATACATAAAAAACAAATACCGATCGAATTGATAAGCTCCTCCTTTTGGAAGTCGGTTAAAAAATAGCCAACCGACCGACGCGGACATTTTACGCGCTCAAATCATTTATAACAACTGAGTACTTACAGAAAAACGTTTTTAAAAACATTTCAACTAAATATCCACCGTACTACGCTTACGTACATTCACACTTTAATTTAAAGAACGATAAGTTAACTCTGAAACTTATACTCTCGTATAGACGTAGCGACCATATTTATGACGTCAAACTATTCAAAATAGTTGTAGGTACCCAACGTAATGTTGTTAAGTTGTGATTTCAACATAAAATACCAGATTATTTAGAATAAACTTGAGAATTTGTTGCCAGGTGGGATCAATAATAAAAGAAAAGGACAGTGGTTTGGGTATTTCTCTGGAGGGCACTGTCCGAGTGGTAGGGGGTAAGGAAGTACAAGCCAGACATTACATAAGGGCAATAGCTCCCGATGGACCCGTGGCCAGAATGGGACTGTATCAAGTCGGAGATGAGCTGTTAGAGGTAAATGATTATATTCCTAATGATTTACTAAATGACATTAAAGAAACAGAAAAAAAATGCCAGAATGGGCTGTATAAAGTCGTAGATGAGTTTCTAGAGGTAAATGATTACATTCCTTATAATGTAATAAATGGCATAACAAAACGTAAGATGTGAGAAGGCGCTGTATCAATTCGAGATGAGCAATTAGGCTAAAATATGATTAAATTACTTAATGATTAAACGGCCTAAATGAATCGGAAAAATGTCAGAATTTGGCTGCATCAAGTCGGAGATGAGCTTCAAGTGGTAAATGTTTATATTCCTAATGATTTAATAATTGGCTTTAAAGAATCGATTTTACTGTATCATACTTTATATCTCTGCTGCCTTGTTACTAAAGGTGATTAACGTCCGTTTTCAATAACCTATCTAACCTTAGTTTAACTTACGGATACATTGCTGTCACCGCTTAAAGGCAAGATCTTATCTATCCATAGTTATGTCCAATATAGTTATAGTACAATGTAAAATGAATCAATGAAATGTAAGTAAGCGTAAAAGGATAGATTTGTCTACCTCTGTTAAGTTAAACTAAGGATAGATAGGTTATTGAAAACGGCCGTAAGACAATTACAATGATTTGGGACGCAAGTTTGAAGAAGGATTGAAGTAGTAAGAATATTCAAGCAACGAAGTAAACAAGCAACAATACTATATATAACTATAATATACAAGTATTATGTGTGTAATGCACGCTTTATTGAACAATACTGGGCAAATTTATTGGACGTTGCTACTAAAACCTTGCTTGAACTGGCAACCGGCAAACAGGTACATATGATTGGTTATTTTTAAGTCTAGGACTCGCCATTAAGATGGCCACATATATCTTCAGACACGGGGACTATAACAGAATATTTTACAGGTGAATGGTTGGCGGGTACTAGGCGCACATCACGTGGATGTGGTGACTCGATTACGGGGAGTGACGTCACCTGTGCTCTTAGTAGTCGTGAGAAAAAGGAGCGAACAGTCTTATGGAATTGAACATAATTTAGCAAAGGTACTTAGTTTTTAAATGGTATCTCTTTTAACTTGTAACGTCAGCATATTAGTCAGTATATAAATTTGAAACAAGGAGAAGTAAGTAGAAGGAATGCTATAAAGCATAATCCCATTTTATAATCGCACGTCTAGTAGGAATAAACTCGATTTTAAATTTAAATAATCTAGCAACGCAATGGTATTCCAGTGCCGTGATAACAGGCGCACGACACATGGATATACAATGCCGCTATACAACAAGAAGTTCATAATAGTGAATATGTCTAAAAACTAAAATAAGACCAAATTATTATTAATTATGGAACAATAACAAGTTATATTTGTTAAAAATCGACTTTGATGATTGTGTTTAGGGCTTGTGCTTAGTTTAAGCGACGTCTATGCTCTGTCCCAGATTCTAGTGTCGGTAGGTTTTTTTTATCGAAGACGTTCACCGGAAAACCGTCGATTATGGGTGGCATTGCAGTTGTGCTCGTCACTTCGAGATATCAGATGTTAAGACCGCTGTCCAAAGAAATCGCCAAAATATCACATAAGTGAAACCATTTGTTAACGGTTTATATATAGCTTTTATTTTTACCGTGAAAAAAATATATGTCTGCAGAATATGAGAAGAAAATTCATTTTTTCTTTACATTTCTATCTTTATTAGATATTGAGAAAAAAAATCACCGAAGTAACGTTTAAGCCATAACTTTTACAGTTAGAGCCATGTTAATCTCTTCAATCTAGATAAAAATTGTATGGATTATTTACTGATTACCAATACTATATAACATGACATAGTTTTGTTATATTTGTGGCATTAGGTGGCAGGAGTCACTTAACTAAAAAGTAATGATGGTGAATAACAAAATGACAACCCTGCTTATTAGGATGATGGTCTTAATAGTATAGTGGCTGATAATATTACTTTTACAATATTATTAAAATAATACATATTGTTATTTATTTACGATGGTATAGACGCCTTTATGTACACCTCCGAGTAGAACTTGATTTAAATTCAGCCTTAAACATGAATAAATATTTTTGACTACACTTAAAATAGTTTGTTAAAAAGTAAAGAAAATTGTATTAAGTATGTATAAAAATAAAAATTTTTCTGGCGAGAGAGATAACCTAGCTCCGTCCGATTTATCAAGGCAATTGGCTCGGTCCCCAGGCTTAAGTATCACTGGCCCAGTAATTTGAAAAGGCGTCGCCATTGCCTCCAGCCTACATATTGCGCAAAGAAATCTCCCACGTGTAAAGGGTGTGAACATTTGAATGATAATAATAAATGTTAGATGTCGTACCATGTATGTATTTTGTTTTTCCTGGTACCCAGATTTCCAATAGCGTATCCCTACTCTTGGCCTACATAATTTGTGTGAACTTGCATAAAAATACGTCCTTTGCCACATTATTATTCCCCAGCAAGAAATGAAATCAGCCATAGCCAAGCATATATGGAACACCATTACATTCCAGGACTCGCCACAGAAGCGAAGGAGATATTTTTAAACTGTCAATTTCTTAGAACCTGGGGTAGGTCAGTGTAAGTGCGTTTTGGTGTGACTATTAGAGTTTGTATTTCAATAGCAAAAGTCGAGAGAAGAAAATATATAAATGCTAACTACTGACAATTCAACGTGTTCCTGTACATTTACATGGATTCGCCAGTCAGCCCGCATTCGCATCCATGGCACGTGCAATATGGTCCTTTTATTGCGACTCCATAAGTTTTACGATGTATATCCTTTAACAAACTATTTTAAGTGTAGTCAATAATTTTTATTCATGTTTTAGGCTGAATTTAAATCAAGTTCTACTCGGACGGTATATAAAGGCGTCTATACCATCGTAAAGAAATAACAATATGTATTATTTTAATAATATTGTAAAAGTAACATTATTAGCCACTATACTATTAAGACCATCATCCTAATAAGCAGAGTTGTCATTTTGTTATTCACCATCATTACTTTTTAGTTAAGTGACTCCTGCCACCTAATGCCACAAATTAGGATATCATCCCTACCATCTGGATGTGCGGCGTTCCTCCACAGTGCGGTTTTCAAGGAACTTTCTTCCACGTACTACACACCTGTGGAATGAACTTCTTTGTGCGGTGTTATCGGGACGTAACGACATGGTTACCTTCAATGATCACTTAACACCAGATGACACGTACTCTCGTTTGTCCTCCTTTTCCATAAAAAAGTACCTAACGTACTTTGGGTATTGAACTCTAACTGCAGTGAAAGTAAAGTTTGTATTTTAATTTACAGAGTGGGATCCTGGGGGGCAGTCTGCAGGATCTGCTATCTCCACCTCAAAGGCTGATCAAGGCCAAGTCTGAGAGCTCCGTGACGTCACTGTGCAGTGCCAACACTGTGCTGTCGACGGGACAGGAGCATAGCGGTATATACTGTTTTGTTTAACGTAACATTATAATATAACATGAAAATATATTTGGAGGGAGGCCCTGGAAAATATTGAATAAGCTAGGTAGGTATTTATGGAATATACTACATAACTCGATGTCTGCAGCGCATCTGTTTTGGGTGAAACACCTCTAGTTCAAGGTCTAAGCCTATAGGTTGCAGACACCACGCCGGTTCTTCACAAAAAAAAATTCAATTTATTTGCTGGTGTGTCCAGGTTCCATAACAAAATTTTCCTCAATCGCTCTTGTACGTCGAATAATTATACCGTGAGAAAACGGCGCTTCTCCGGTGTGATGCCATTTAGATGGTCTTCTATCTGATGGGAATGTCTATCTATAGACATCCTTTCGATTTTTTGACAATTTTATTAAACAACAATGACATTTTTTTATGTAAATTTTTAGTAAAATATAGAACAAGTCTTGTCCCACGGACTAACTATGTAAAACCGCGTGCGCATGCGTAGAAAAAGCTTTGATATTAAAAATGAAAATTAGTTATGGTGAAATAATAAAAAGACATACTTGAGGTTCCGAGAAAGAGATGGTCTGCAGCTGGGGCTTTCGCTAATCCTCTAGAAACACCCGGTGCCTTCCACTGAGTACTTTGATGCGATGCGAATATTCCATTGACCACTGATGAATGTATTTGCGTGCGAATGTGACAATTGGTTATTACCGGCGCGAGAGTCGATTGGCATTAAATTAGCCAATCAGATACTAATGCGTCTGTTGTCTTTAGGAATTATTATTATAATTTATTATCTACAGGAATCTATCTGCACTATAGCTTGCCATAACAAAAAAAAAACAACAAAGAGAATAGACAATTGCAGCGCCAACAAACTATACAGATAATTATATTCATAATATATATAATAGACTCGATAGATAGAACGATATACACATATTCATATTAACTCGACTCTATCCAGTAGATAGTCACAGCGACAAAACTCTTAAAGATAATATCTATTGAGCGATACTTGCTTGGCGAGTAGCCGCTATAGTGGCCGCTCGTGACGCTCTTTTATTCGCAATAGGCATGTTTCCTATTATACAAAATACTATTATATGAGTATATTATAACTATGATATAAAACTGCGGGAGTTCACTTGCTTCTAGCTGCGTTAAGTCGTTTTATATTGTTTCTAACTCTTCTTTTAATTATCGCTAGTTGTAGAACAACTGACTTACAAACTGTAGAAGTAAAACTGTTAGAAACGGCGCGAGAAGGTCTTTTGTGTATTTTTTCTCGAATATGTATTTTAACCGTCATTATCTTTTTGTAATGTTTTAAATAATACGGTCAAAATGATACATCAAAAAACCAGACCAGCATGCAGGGGCGCCTCGTTATGAGCCTTAATAAATATAATAATAAATAGCACTAGTGTTAAAGTTAATTTACTACCTACGGCAGGTAGTCTACAGATTGCATATACGAAGCAAGCAGCGTTTCATACAACTTATGTCGTACTGTCGGACTAAAGGGCAACCACGACTAGTTAGATCTATAGTGCCTACCTTGCTAGAAAACCAATACACACCCCTGCCAGCATGCCACATAATGAGAAATAGGTAAAAATAAAGTTTGTTTTTAATGCATTTTGCAATTTGCATATTGAGCTATGTAGAATCTTTGTACCGGACAATTACTGTTCGAGGTGCAGGCATAGATTGTTCTCGAGTCCGACACATCGTACTGTGGCTCGCACCAACTCACCTATACCAAGGTCTCTCTCTGCTCTCAACGCTCTTCTCGAAGCCAACCCTGCTTGTGATTTATTTGCGGATGGATGGCAGACGATTTTAACCGAGTGCTTGCGTTTTTGTGAGAGGAATGGATGAACGGTATTTGGATGTTAATTAATTGTTAGTTATTTACAGTAAACTTTGTATTTATTAACTATTATTTGTGTAATATGTTTAGTTTGTAATTAATTCTTACTTTAATATTGTAATTGGCTTACGCCGTTTTATTAAAGTATAAATAAATAAAATAAAAATAAAAAAAGTGAGTTCCCTAAGATGGAAACTGCATATTTTGACGGAAGCTCGAAAATTCTAGGATGTGGATTGGTTCTGCGAAATACTTAAAAAAATTGAATATTGTGTACGTACGTGTAATACGATATTAATCGGCAGAGTCCTGTAAAATTATTATCTTCATTGTATTTTTCCAGAATTTTGCTCAGATGACCTGGAGAGAAATAGATCTCGATCTCTGGAGCCTTTGAGCTGGCTGGCTATGTGGAGTGACACCATCGATTACATTCAGCTGCAGAAAGAAGACCGTGGCCTTGGTTTCTCCATACTTGATTATTTGGTAATGGTCATTCTAAATATTATAGTCGCTACAATCTTCAAAATGTGGTAATTACTTTCGGGTATATATTTCATTATTCGCCACTCGTCGTTTAAGCGAGTCCGACTAATGCTGTCTTGAGCCATTATTTGGTTAATTCATCAGCTATCTGCCACCATAGAGTTCATTCACTCCACGCCGTAAAACGTTCTCGAAAAATGTATGGTTACGAGATTGTAGTAGATTTGGTCACCGCTGGATTTCGAGTTCTAGGTGTATGGACACGTTGGGCCACAATGCCACAAGCATTAAAAGTTACAGTCAAATAAAGTTTACTCAAATAGGCTTAAACTATGTGCTTTTGAATCATTATAAATATTTCATTTAAATTACTGACTCTGCTTTATTTTCGGAAAAAGAAGAGCGCATGATAACCTACCTTGAAACAAGATGAAATGCCTTGTATACAATTAATCCAGCAACCACGCCTAAGGATTGGAACCGAATTTTAAAATAGTTTTATTTTAATTAAATTTTTCGGTTTGTATCTCCTATTTTGCTCGTAGTGTATACTTTTCTTTCGGAGACTTGAAATTTGGTTGAAATATTTGTTTCGCCGACAGAGGTCAGCTAATAACGGATTTCACGTAATTCTTTCGTCAACAGTTATTTAAGTCGTCAACAACGTCTTTCGAGTCAGCTAGTATATTATACCTACATTTTTTATGGAATATCTTATTTATACCAATATTTATACCAAAACTACGTTTTTCGTAATGTTTAAATCAAAATATCCAAATGTTTTGAGTTTTCTCGTGCCAGAGTTTGGCGAGTCAACATCTCCTGAGGATGCCTCGTAAAGAAGTGAAACACATGTCGAATTGTTTGAAGACGAATATTGGCGGAATTAACACTCAAGAAAACTCAATACATTTGGATAATTAAGGATTTCCGCAAAATAACGCTTCAATAAATTTTCTTAATCAAAATAATCAAAGAATTAATTACTAGGCTATTTTATAATGCCATTAAATATTTGCAACATTAGCAGCATTAACACTTTAACCCCTAACATTATAATAAATTCATGATAATAATGTCACAGGACCCATCGGAACCCAGTAGTTCAGTGATAGTGGTACGCTCAGTCGTAAGCGGCGGTGCTGCTGCGACGGATGGGAGACTTGCCCCCGGAGATAGGCTGATGTCAGTAAACGGTGTGGACATATCGAGAGCATCACTGGCAACCGCTGTGGCTGCTATTAAAAGCGCTCCAAAAGGTAAGATTAAAGATTTCTCAAAAACGTCACAATGAGCTTACGGAGATTGCCTATTCTATTTGGGTGAAACAGAATGTGATAATCTATATAGGGTATAATAATAGTAAAGTAGTGTTGAAAGAATGAATGAAAGAAGAAGCTAATGTGGATTGAAGTATTAAAAAGTGTCACAATCAAGTAAAAAGGGTGAGTGACAGAAGGTGCGAAAGTTTATGTTATAAAGCGTCACATTATTGCAGAAAGTGAATTGAAGTATTGAAAAGCGTTACAATCATGTCGAAAAGAAGAGTGATAAAGACGCGAAAAATTTGTAAAGGGAATGTGGATTTAAGTGTAGGGAAAGGTCACATGCTGAGAATATAAATGAAAGGAGATGAGTGAATAAATCGTAATGTGTATTGAAGTGTTAGAAAAGGTCGCATAAAAAATTTAATGGTTAGAGATGCGTGAATGAATAGAAGGTTGCATGTAGAAAGTATTAGTGAAATAAGATATGTTAATTTATAAATGGAATGTGGATCGTAAATTTAAATAAAAGAAGATACGAGAATTTGAAGCAGAAGAAGAACATTTCAATATAATATACATTATAATATTGAAGTGTCAGAAAAGGTCACTTGCTTGAAGCAAGAGCGAAGGCTGCGACGATTACAGGAAATGTATTTTTAAAGTTTTGGGAAAGGTCATTTCTCTCGTTTCATCCTCTCTACATGAACAATCCATCTCAAGCAATTTAATCCAGGAAAAAGACACAAACTCACAATATTTACTTCTTGCAGTGTAGTACACACTGGATACCCAAACTTATCAATGACATAGGGACTTCACTACATATTATAAAACAAAGTCGCTTTCTCTGTCCCTATATCCCTATGTATGCTTAAATCTTTAAAACTGCGCAACGGATTTTGATGTGTTTTTTTTAAATAGATAGAGTGATTGAAGAGAAAGGTTTATATGTATAATAACATCCATTAAATAGTGCAGAAATACTGTTATTTTTGATGTTTCTAATGTGATGTCGTAAATAATTAAATTTTTTCCGCTTACATTGCAAACGCAGGCTGTAACCTACGAGATTTATCAAAATAATGTACTAAGTATTGTACACATTGAAAAGGTCTACAGAAATCTCCGCTATGGTATATGTCTATCTCTTATGGATATCCCACAATAACATTTTCTTATCATTTACTTTTTACGACAAATAATGGCTAATTTTTGAAGCGATTTTAACCAATACAGCATAAATCCTTATCTAATTAAATACCTTAAATACATTGTTGACTTAACATAGATCTATATGGCCCATATCTTTACAGCATATGATTTAAATGAATATTTTCGAAGATATTACAGATTTAAAAATTGCGGGACGTAGCGTTTGCGGCGGTTCCGGCTGGCCGGGACAGCGGGAGCGTGCCTATATATAGCGCATCGGAGGCCTCATAGTTTAGGGAAAGAAGAATTGTTTTACTCTAAATACATAACACGCGTTAAGCGTGCGGGCCACGGGCAGCATTGAATAAATCAAAACTACCGGATGGATTTTTATCATTTTTTCAGTGAATGACATAGGCTATATACTTTATACCCGTGCGAAGCAGGAGCAGGCTGCTAGTATGCTAATATAGTAAATAGTGAAAATAAACAAATAATTGTTATCACAAAAGATGTATAATTGTTTTACTGTATTATATTGTAGTTACTTATCAAGACAAATCAAATGTTCCAAAGAACGAGGTATTATTACATTGTTTGTGTGGACTCAAATCTCACCAGATAACAGTCATATAATTTTTATTTCATAAGTGTTGTATTGAGCACTGTTCGTAAATGTTTCCTTATTAGTACTCAGTTTTCTTTTGAAATGTTTGTTAAGCATATCAATCTGTTTTTTTAGTATTGTGAAACTAAAGTGATTCCAATTTGCAGTTGTTATTGAGGTAAACTAATAAATTTCTTTGTGTGAAATTTGTGAACGATGTGATTTCTAACATATTTATCAAATAATCGCCAAGAAATCGCCAAAATAGCGCATAATTGAAAACATTTCTTGACGTTTTATGTAAAACTTCTATTTTTATAAAAAATAATTATGAATCTACAGTAGGGGTATCTACTTATATGAGTTCCATTTTTTACAGACAGTGCGAAAAAAAATCACCAAAATACCCCTTACTTTTACAGTTGGAGCCATGCTAATAAATCAATGTAGATAAAAATTGTACGAAAATATATTAATTGTACACCAATACTATTTAACATGACATAGTTTTGTTAGTTTTGTATAGAAAATTGTTTTATGTTTGTAATAAATTAAAAAGCTCCTAATTCTTAATTAAAACTATGGCGATCTTCTGCGGAAGAGGTAACCTAGCTACGCTCGAATCTTCAAAGCCATTGGCTTGCTCCCCAAAAGCATGTTTTTTCGACTCTCTAGCATTGCCTCCATCTACAGGATATTCTTTACAGATTTTTTGAGCCTACGCAGCCCCTATAATTGAATATTATGAGATTGACTTGAGGTCTCGCTGTTTTGAATCAAAAACACTTAAACAATTTGTTATTTTTAAAGTGATATCCCTTACTTCTGGGATTAATTTAATTAAAATTGTAACCAAAATTTATGAACGATGCGGGTGAAAGTGATATCACTTTGAAAATAACAAATTGCTTAGATTTGAAAGAACAACATCTCAAGTCAATTTTCTAATATGCAATTATTGGGGTTGAGCAGGTTATTAACTGTAAAGTAGATCCTGTAGATGGAGCCACAACCTGAGGATTGAACAAGACATAACAAGATTTACGAACCATGCGTCACTCGAACGGTTGGCCCAATTTAAAGAGCGCGGAACCAGAGAAGTCGCGGGTTCGAGTCCCGCATGGTTCATAAATTTTGGTAACAAATTTTATTTAACTAAAACATTTATTTTGCTATTAAATAATATGTAACTTTTTATGTTCACCAAAATTTCTGGATGATGCGGGGTTCGAACCTGCACTTCTGGATTTAAATCTCATTCCGATGCACTTTTTCATGACGTGTTCTCTTTACACTACTATTTTACATTTTTCTTGCTTTATTCCTTCCATGGCCCCAATGCGCCCTTGCGTCTTGCTAGCATTGTTCATTGTAACACACGCAAATGATCAAAATTGTTGAACTTACTGCCGAAAAACGGTATTCCAATAGTGTAAATATTTTTTTAATATTTTAACAACCATTCACAGACGAAAACACGCATATTCACGCAATTCGTTGTTATAATTGAAATGTCAAAGTGAATTCATTTCAATGAATAACGGCTAAATTATTTTTATTTTTGTCATACAAAAGTACTAAAATCGCAATAAAAATGGCGGTTGTGATAGGAAGGGTAAATCTACTTTGAGAACTATGCTCAACTATCAAATAATTAAACATATTTATATATTAGGTTATAAACATATATATTTATTTGTTAATATATTTAATATTAATTAATACATGATAGAAATTGAATTAGGTTAAGATTTTCCAATAAAAATATTTAATAATTTATTTAAAACCTTAAATAATGAATACGAATTTGTGAGCTGAGTAGTTTTTTTTATGATAGTAAAAGATGATCATCTGATGGTAATTGATACGCCCTGTCCATTACAATGCAGTGCCGCTCAGCATTCTTGAAAAACCCCAAACGTAAAGTGTGAGCCCTTGAGACGTAAGGTGTTAAGTTTCATTTGCCCAATACTTATTATATATATTTTATAGACCGAAACACAGTAATGCTTACACATTACTGCTTCACGGCAGAAATAGGCGGCGTTGTGGTAACCATAATCTAGCCGGCTTTCTGTGCAACGGAACCTCCCACTACTGACGTGCTACCCTATGACTGACAATTGTTATTTGTTCCAGGTATTGTCACAATCGGTGTTGCTAAGCCTCTACCTTGTAGCACAGTGGTTGGTGGCGAGAAAGCCAACGGACCAACGTTTGATAATAGTCAGGTAACTATCATAACCAAACTGACACAATACAAAATAATTGTCATTATATATTAGTGAACTCACACATAATAACTGTTAAAACAACAGCTGTTAATGATAGCATACTAAAAAAGTGTAGGTACTGTTGTTTTCTATTTTCATACCATATCACATTTGTATTTTGACCCCCTACTCCCCCTAGCGTGGTGACGAGTTTTTAAACTCTAAAAGCTCTTTGACTACTAATTAATACAGATATTACATACAAAACAATATCTCCCACATTTTTTTAAGGAGAGTTATATTAGCTAGACTCTCTATTTTGAACTAGCCACAGAAAGCCTCTAACTCAAATTTTTTTTATTAAAGAATTTAGGGCCAAAGTAAATACAGCCTATATTTATATGTATCGCAAATTAGTTGGATTGTTCTTAAAGATCGTAATAAAACCGTGTTAAATAAAATACAAAGTTTAAATAAGTTATTTATATTATATGATGTGTTGTGAGATTTTGTACACTGAGGGGAAAAGTAAGTGTAACTTAACTAGCTTAAATGCTTAGAGCAGTATTTATATTTGCATGCATTTTTTTATTTGTACAGTAAAGGGAATTAACTACCGCTCTAAGATTTAAAATATTTATTTGTTTTAATTTTTAATCTCCCTTTAGTGTACAAATATTTTGCACGGCCCTAGTTGATATAGAAGAAGAAAAGACTTAGTAGCTAAGAACTTTAGTAGCAGTAGAAATAGAACTGTGTTTACCAAAGACAATTGTATATATAATGTACAAGTAATAGAAAAGTACACAAATAAAATTTGAAAACAAATTTTTATGAACGATGCGGGACTCGAACCCACGAACTCTGGCGTTCCGTGTCAGCCAAAGGAAAACAGGAAAAAATAGTTTTCAAATTTTATTTGTGTATTAATCCAAATGTTTTGAGTTTTTCTTTAGTGTTAATTCCGCCAATATTTGTCTTTTAAACACTTCGCAACGTGTTTCGCCTCTACACGAGGCATCCTAGAGTTTCTATAATGATGAAAATGTTAATCTTGATTTAAAAGAGTGGCAATGAGTTTCTTCCTTCTTTTTCTCATTACCTCAATCCTTTATGAAGTATTATCATTACCGTGACCTATATGAATAAAGTGATTTTGATTTGATTTGATTTTGATTTCTAAATGAATGCTAAAATACTGTTTTACTTACACATTTTTTATTCCTTTAAAAAGTAGTCTATGTCAATGTAAAAGAACTCCCGTTAATCAAAGAAATTACGATTAAAAGTTCAAATTTAAATTCGCGATAATTGTATACTTAATATAATAAAACAAAAAGTGTATGCTCGTTTGTCCGTATTTTCCAGAAAAAAAAGTAGCAGTTTACTAGTTTCAATATTACACTTTTCTTCTTCTATATTACTGCTTTTAATGGCTTTTTATAAATATATCGAAATAATCATAATAAATAAGCATTTAAAGTATTGATTATGTTTCAGAGACTGGAATACTTAACGAAGATATTACGGCTGATAATGTCACTTCATCAAGATATAATGTCGCTACAGTTACACTGTCAACAGGTCATTGACCCGCCTCATGAATTCAAACTACCCGCATCTAGAGTTGTTGTTATGAAATGATTTGTGGTGTAATCACGAGCACGTGAAGCTTTCTTTCTAGTCTCAGGATGACGGGCGCAGGGTGAAGATAACGGGATGGTATCTTACATTAAATATTACGCCTGTCAGAAGTCACCTGATCCGTCCCAAAACAAATTAACTTGCGTTATCCAACCAGACGACTAACCGTTAAAGTGACGTCATCGTTCAATTCAGGCGGACGGGCGTAGATTGGTTGTAGTTGTAATCAACGATACATAATATTAAAAATGGGCAGATAATGCCATAATGACATAAGCATGAATAACAGTTCTTAGATAATTTTTACATCTAGATAGAGTCTCTTGCTCTTAAGTAACCGCCAAAAACAGGCCAGGGATATTAGTTTAGTGTGCGTGACAAGCTACGTCGTACACACGCGATTTTTATGACGCTTTGTGTTAGTGTGTGTGAGATGCTCAAAACAGAGGTTCATAATCTATCTAGATGTATACATAATCTTAGCGACAGATAATGTAAGTCAGTTAAAGATTTCCTTCCTTCCCTTCTCTATTACGCATAATCTTACTCTTTCTCTTTCATACCCAATTTTTCTTCGCCTTTGTTCATTATATATACGCTTTTATAAAAGACTCGCACACTCCTGTTATTCCTCTCTTGTTGGAAGAGAATGTGGGCGTCGGTGATCACATAACATCTGGAGAACTGTACGCTCGTATGACCTCCTCTTCAATAATAAAAAATAGTTTAAAAAAACTAAAACACACGCTTAAATTTAAACTAAATTCTCTTTGATATTTGAAAAATTTCCTACTCATAGATAAATTGGTTAAAGATAATGGTTGAAATTTAAAATTCACACCAATTCCTGCCTAATCGACGATAGATGAAAATTATGTAAATGAACAAAAATCATATTTTGCAAATTTTAAATGGAATCATTTTATCAAATTAATGTATTGTCATCAGTCCTCGATAAATCTACGAAGTTTCAACGAAATCTGGTCGTTTAAAGTGGGTCAAAATCGCGCACAAATGAGTCGGTTACAAACAAACATACACATAGGTTAAGCTAATAAAAAGCGTTTAAAAAAGGTACCAGCTTTAGGTCCCAAGATTCGGTTAGATATGTTCATTGTTCAGGAATATATATATTATAGCTCACATATAACATATAAAAATCAACGTAATGCTACAGTAGATATGTCTACTGTGCTAAAGCCAAGATTGGGAATTTAAAAAATTACTTACAGGAAATTTGGGGCATATCAGTATGATGTAGAAACACGTATGAAAATTAATTTGTTACTAATTGTATATTAATGTTAAACTAATAAACAAATATAAGGTATTGTTTTAAAAATACCTATATTTATTTATTTTGATGTCAATTTATATATATTAAAATATGTGGAACTGTAAACAACTAAAATTGTTGCGTACGATTTAGTTGGAGGATTTATTAGGTACAGTTATATTTATGTGTTAAATAGTAATTAATATAATGATAAAAATGGTATTAATATAAGCTTAAAATAAAAATCTTTCATCTCTTAGGCATAAATTTATTTAGTAATATAACACGCATAGCTTTTCTGCACTAAAGTCTACTCAAAGAGCAGTAGGCACTCCATACCTTCAGTGAGGTTCCGTAGGATATAGGATAGGAGATTTTGTTTAATAAGTCTGCTTTCCTAATCGATTTCATGGCCTAAAAGTGAGTTTAAATCTCTACATGTTCACAATGGAGTGGGAGTTGCTGTATGGAAGTGAGAGTTGGGTATGGCGGAAAAAGCATGAAAGCAGAATTAACGCAGTTCAGATGCGGTTACAGCTGTGGTCTGAAAAAAGATCTTGTGAAAACGATTGAGAAAGCAGTTCTGTAATAGTTGTGACACATGGAGCGAATGAGTGAAGAAATAATGACGAATCAAATATACTCCTAGATAGGTAACTTTTATCGTTTTATTAGACACTGACTGTCTTACTAATAAACGCAGTGAGCAGTAACCCCAAGTTTAAAATTACTTCTCCATGTCATGTTATTCTGTAGTGGTAAAGGTTGGGTAAGGGCATAAAGTTTTAAACTTGGAATAACTTTAGTTCGCGTTTATAAGTTACTTATGTATACAGTCCACCAATTGTCTTACAATCTTTCGTGCAAAAATAAAAGAATTACCAGCAAATTAGGTCATAAATAATTTTGCGATAGTACATTAAAATATAAATATAATTATTATGTTCTTATTCATGTAAAATAGTGGAATAAGGAAAAATAATATGACTATATGCTTTGAAATAATTTTAAATAAAAAATACTTCATAATGTATTTCTCAAAAATCCAAAGATAATGTTCACTAACGTTTGAAGCTAAGAAGTTTTCACTTCTGACGTGCAAAATTAAACATGTGTTGAACATTTGTTTTAAAAATGTTCTATTATAAATGAGTGTCTTTCTGTTATTTAGCGTCAATCGTTAGACGTCGCTTACAGTTTTAAATAGTTAGACACTGTTTAACGAAACACGTGTCTAAGCCATGTTATAATGATTTTTTGTAATAACTTAAAATTTATAAAATTCTCGTATCCCGGCGTATGTTACCAACAACAATTCGTTACAATTTTAAATTTTCACCCTTCTGCGATCCACACCTATTGTTGTATCGCGATTTTTATATTATTCTGTTCCATCCACAGATCCGCAATAGGGTTGCAAGATGGCCATCGAATATTATATAATGTACGATATATTTGGTAGGTCTGTGAATCTTTCGTCATCTATTTTTTACACCCTAAAAATTTTTAATTGTTGAAATTCTTTTATACTTTATTTGGCAATACAACGTTTGCTGGGTCAGCTAGTATATATATATTTTGATATTTTTAAATGTTTTATTGGATAGGTACATGTTATAAATACTGTTGTTTTAGTATTTAAAGATTTATACGACTATAGGTATGAACTAGTCAATTAATCAATGTTATGAATGTTTAAGTATAATGTTAGAAAACTCGTCGGGTTTGAAATTAAAAAAAAATTACCGAAAGCTTAGATTAAGGATTGGTCTCCGCTGCGTTCCAACTAGATACCCGAGGCGTAGTCGCAAAGTGCGGCAACTAATACTACGCCCAAGTGTACTCGAGCCAGTCTCTAACAATGAGTGATGTTGACGTGCTACATGTTCTAATAAACTTTGCTAATAATTGAAACTAAAATGCCGGTTTGCGTAGTAAAACCTTGAAAAAAAAATATTACAAGAAATAAGAAAGACACTGGGATCACATATCATCAGTAAGTAATTTGTATTTTATTAATTTCAATGTAAAATAACACGAAGCGTATATTACAAAATTTGAAAGATGCCATGCACACAAGTATCTAATAGATGCCGTAATAAAAAAGCCATTATTCTAAGATAGTACGGTATCTAGTTGGAGCGCACCAGAGACCAATCCTGGATGTAGAATGTTCTAGAGTTTATGCGGTATTAATACATTGTAATACATTTTTTTGAGTATTGTTATCAAGTATTCGGAATTTGCAATATGTTGCCTGTTCGATTTTTCAACAGAGAGAGTTCACGGAGAGATTTTCTAAGAAATAATATTATGTATTACGAAATGTCTGGGATTTGCAAGTTACTTTATCACCGCACTGTATATCGTATGTAATTTGGAGAAGGTACATAAGAGCTGTTGTAAAGCTCAAACTGTGCCGCATGCCGTTCAGAAAATGAAATAAAACGCTATCTGTAATTTTTAGAGTGCTTAGAAACTTCTAGAATTTTTTTATAGTTATATCAACTGTTATCAATTATACGTGATAAAATTTAAACACTTTCTCTGGGTGTTAGTTGAATACCACATTTTCCAAATAAAATAAAAATAGGTAAAAATATTTTATTGAAAATGAAGGATTTCAAAAATAATAATTTTCTGTATAACATCCGCCATATTTTATTTTTAGTTAGTCTTATTGCATCAAGAAATTATATAAATTAAGTAATAATGTACAGGGTTATTGGTGATTCGACCAAAAGTAGCATCGAAAATTTATTAAAAAAAAGTATCAATTAAATCTCATTATTTTCTTCTGATTTATAAAAACGATTAAACACTGATTTTTTTTATCAATAACAACAATTCGTGTTTATAAGTCGAAATTGAAAAATGCAAGAAAAATAGAATTATCGCAAATAGTTACCCCTATCACCTCTTATCGGGATTACGTCGAATTAGGTATGAACTCAATAACTTTAACCATGTTTATACTTATTAATTTATATATTTTTTCCTTACTCGTGTAAGACATTTAGTAATTGACGTTTGTATATTTTGTTGCACCACTTTGCATATATTGGAATTGAAATGATTTGTAAAATTAATTTTAAAATCTGTTCAATTCAGCTTTGAAAAGAGCAACCTTAGAGTTTCTTGCTCGTTCTTCTCTAAGGAAATCTGCCTTCCAAACGAGCTGTATAAAAAAATTACATATTTCAAGTGTAATATAATTTACCTACGAAATAAAAATATATTTTTTGTTTTTACCAATAACTCTGTATATTATAATGATGTTTAGTCTATAAGCATATTGTTGTGAATTGAATAAATAAGGCTTTAAATGTTTATATGTTTATTAATGTGTTGCAATAAATGTTTAGAATGTTCTAGAGTCGTATTATTAATTTTATTATAGACATAAAATTTAGATCCCTCAAACTAAATTTGAATCTGGCAACGCTCCTGTGATTTCTCTTGTGCTAAATTTAAATCTGGCAACAACTGGTGTTGCAAGAGAATGTGGACGGTTGTGATCACCTACCATCATGTGACCCGTACGTGAATACTTATATATAATAAAATTATTGTTACATATTCTCGTATTCAACGGGTATAATTGATATAAAATGGAGGCATAGATACGTGCTACTACTTTTATGAATAAGTGATGATATAACATTAACCTCACATTTAAATTTTTATAATTTTTTGCGTGTTAATGTGGTAGGTGTAGGAGCTCTGAAGTCGATAGTATGATTAAATTAATTTCACAGAAAAATCCTAATTGACATTCATAAGAAAACATAAGAAAATTCCAAAATCAAAAGGTACTTACTAAATTTATAAGCATTTATTTATTGCAAATAGATGATAAAAAATAATATATTTTATTCTTCTCTCCGTTATTATAACGCAGGAGAAACAATGCATAATTTTATCTTAATATATATATTTCTTGTGTGCGTGTGTATGTCACTGAACTAGACGGCTGGACCGATTTTGATGAAATTTTTTGTGTGAGTTTAAGGGGATTCGAGGATGGTTTAGATTCACAATTGAACTACCTTCTAAACGGCTGGACCGATTTTGATGATTTTTTTGTGTGTTCCAGTGAATTTGAAATTGGTTTAGATTCTCAATTCCATCCATATAATATAATTCTCCTGCTCATGTGTATGTTAGTGAACTCCTCCTAACGGCTGGACCGATTTTTCAAATTTAAGACGTGTGTACAGAACAACGTCTGTCGGGCCCACTAGTAGTAGAATATAAGATAATTTTATTAACTGCATAAGAATATTCATAAATATATTTCTAATTATCAATCTATTTCTTAGGACTGCATTAATTCTCTGGCATCAGATGACCACACGGGAATGGACTCCTTTCATGAATGCCTACAGGAGTATGGAGAAGGCCTAGAAGTTGTACAAATTTGCTTAGAACCAGAAGAATCATCCATCAAAGATGATGAACTATCTGCATTAGCAGATATGAGTAATGATGATTTTCAAAAGAAGGACAGTTACATAAGTGACGATGAAGTCATGTTTTCCATCGACAATAAAGATAATATTAAAATGAACGGCGTTATTGATTTAAAATTATCAAAGTCTGTTGAGTCGTTAGACGATCAGGATGATGATATGACAATAACCGAAGATGATGCCATTACAGCACCAAGAGAGTTACATTTGAGAAGTAAATCAGAAGAAAGAAAAATAAATGGTAATACAAGTTTATCCAAACAACATAGTAAGGATTTATCAACTTCTGATGAAATGGTGTTTGCTGTTACTCCAACGGGCTTAGAGAGAATAAGTTACGAACAATATTGGAAAGAATGTGATGAGAATAAGGAGAAAGTCACAAATAATGTCAACTGCAAGGAATGTTCTAATTCATTGATAAGTGAAGACGGGAACTATAACGTGATTCCTAATATTTCCGTCCACGAAGAAAAAAACATCTTGCTATACATCGATCACGAAATAGATGGATACGAAACATGCCTCGATGATGAATCACCGTATATAAAGCTTACAGAAAATAAGAGCCATAAAATCAACGGTAAACGTGAGATCAAAGAGTTAAATAAACATAATAAAATAGGTATTAGTAACAAAGACAGTGAAGTATGTGCCAAAGATATAAACGATCAGATCACTTTTAATACTGCATGCGAGGTACCGTCAAACGGTCATCCATATATTGAAGAACGCATTATTAAACAAATGCAATCTTTAAGAATAGAACCAATTAACGTTAATGTAGCTCCTAAAGTACACAAAAAACGAAGTCCAACAAAACAATCAAAAAAAGAACGCCATTGCATCGAATACTACAATGATCAAGATGAATGCCTTAAAGAAATTCGTCGAAAAAAATTAGAAGAAGATAAACGTGGGAGCAAGGGAGACAGAAAGAAGAATCTAGATAATAAAGGGGCAATGGAAAGGATATGGCAATTTAAAAAGAAAGAACTCAGTGAGGAATCTACGGACTTAGAGTCATACGTACCAGGTTGCCATAAATGTTTTTTGGAAAACTATGCGTATGCTCTTACAGAAGCATATATTGCTGAAGCAGCACAGTGCAAGTTTTGTGAAGTGATATGTGATATTTTAGAACCACGAAAAGTACTATCGTATAGACGCATGTCTGCTCCTGCTTCTATTAACATTGATAGCCCAGTTTCTGAGACCGATGATGAAGACTTCTTGATGGTGCCTTCTGAGAGGGGTAGAAGAAAATCGGCTGGGCCTTTAAAATATATCTTATCCTCAAGAAGATCAAGGTAAGATAGTTTTGTACTAAATTATTGAATATAAGAATTATATAGACAAACGTGCAAGTAGTGTACCTGATGCTGAGTGAGTTCCATCGGCCCTGAACATTTGCAATACCAGAGGTCTTTAAAGCTGGATTACCGGTCTCTGTGGTGAAAGAATCATTCTTTTCAAGCTTTTTGCTAGAAAATTCTTAAGGCATAACGTGGGAAAATGGTGGATAATTCTACATCATCGTTATATAAAGTAAAATTGATTACCGCCGCCCATATTTATTTTGTAATTGCAGGCACAATTCAGTTATTGTTGTACCATTAAAGGTTATGTCTAACATGATTTTATGGTTGTATGACTCATAAGATTTTATTGAGATTATCAGTAGAGAGAGCAGGAAGGCTTCTTTGCACAGTATGCGGATAGGTTGTGTGGTAATGTAATATACAAGTATCATTGGTTTTCGTCGTGGAGATCTTTGGAGAGGCCTTTGTCCAGCAGTCGACGTTTTCCGGCTAAATTACTTAAATCTTAATCCTCAAAGTGACGAGCGCAATTGCTAGCCGCTCAAATTTTTGTAAAACCAAGAATCCTGAACGGCTCTGCATTTTAAGAGCATGACGTATCATTTACCTTCGTCGGAGCGTCTTAATTATTTTTTTTTATTCGGGAAACAAACAGTACAATTTAATACACTTAAAAAATAAAACTTAAAATATATTAAATCACTGACCAATAAAAGTTTCCACAGTTTTCGTTTATCCCATCACCTTTTAACAAAACGGAGGTAATCTAAAAAAATGATAATAGATATAAAAAAAATTAGGAAATCCTTTGACCCTAAGGCCACCCCTGCAACTTCTCGCTAAATCCATAGCTAAACGGTTCAAATTGTACCTATGACGAATTTGAAGCTCTTCGAGCCCAAAAATATCATTTGTATTATTTTGACCTTTTCGAAGAGTTAGGTGTTCTATGTTTTAATAAAGTCTGATAAAAATTAAATAAAACCCTATCTTATAAAATTTTAAACTGCTAATACTTTTGAATTAATAAACCGATTTTCACGATTGGTAAAGCTGTTTAACTAACTATTCCAAAAAAGAAAACAATTAGATTTTTTTCGTAATTGTTTTGAGATTTCTCAAAATCTACCGCCCGTGGTTAAGCCCTTTCGAATGGCGTCAACCGCGATTAAATCGGTCGAGCCGTTCAAAAGTTATAAAAGGTTTACATACATCCATTCACACATACACATACAGACGTACGGACACCATCGCGGGAATAGTTAGGTAAGCTTCCTAGGGCCTTAAAACGTCGAGATCTGATAAAAACTCAATTTTCGAAAAACGAGGTAAGACCAATAACTTTCCGATTTTTGAAAATTTTCAAGCGAAAGTTTAAAAATATGATTTTATTTATGAAAAAAATCCCATTCTAAGGTATGATTGCTACTTAAATGCTATTTCAATATGATAAATAATAATGGACGTAAATTAACTTTTAAAACTCTTTGACTCTTTCTGCAATAAATATAGTAATTCTCCCAATAGAGTTTATATATATGGACATTAATTGAATTACCTTTCGTATACATGACCGGCTTGGGAATTGCCCTCTTAGTTAAATTAATACATTAACTTAATTTTTGTTATCTTTAACATACTTACCATATTGGCATAGCTTACACCCGCTACTTCATCTGTGTGGATTTTAAATGTAAAAATAGGAACCATGGTGATAAAAATAAAATATAAAATGAACAGACATACCAAAATAACATATAATTTAAATCAGATTAGTATAAGATTTAAAAAGCTCTCATTTTGAATTTCAAAATAAGAACCTGTAAACATATTTTGTATTGAATGTCGTAGTTTTGAAGTTGTTTTTATGGAAGATAAACTAGCGCAATTAAATTTAAATTAGCGCCAAATTCATAATATTCTAGATTTATTTTTAGTTACATTATTTTAATATAATTAAACTCATACTGTTATTTTTTTTTACCTTATATGAATTAAATAGGGCAGCTGGTATATTATGCTGTAGCAGGATCTCCTTCAGTGCGGAAATGTGGACAAAAACAGTCTTAGCGCTGCCCACAACTACAGTGTTGTAACACATTTTGGATGGAGGCAGATGCTAACTCTTTATTTTTTTTATATATTTTGTGCTTGTATTCTCATTTGCACATCATAGACACACCGTGGAGGGAGAAATATCCAGTAATTCCCGAGATTCCGGGGGTGAAAAATCTGTAATCAAAACGTATGGAAGTAAGATTATTAAGTGTCAAAAAGTTGTCAAACAGAAAACTCACAAAAAATGTGAGCAATGTAAGTAAAATCATATTTGCACGGGAATAATTGTTCGGGAAACTGCTGGAGCCACATGTGTACTATCGCCGATGTTATTAACGCTCTATGAAGTTCTATCCGTTCGGATTACATGATTCTATTTTAGTTAAAACAGAGTCAGTAGGAAAGTCGTTAATTTCCGATTTATTAAATTCAATGAACAATCAATTTTTATCGCATCGTTTATAAAAATCATTTTTATGGGATGTAATTTTTTATGTGATAGACACCAAATTAAAAATATATGTACATTTTAAAACATCTACAGACAGTGATGGAAAATATACCGACATTATCGATAAAAATTCATAAGCAATGCATGCTTAGACATTAATTAAATTAAGCTTATAAAATACACACGAGCAAAACGGTGTATGCTACCTACCTATACCAATAAAACTGATTTTTTTGTCAGCGGGGGCCGATTCTTGGTTTAATAACCCCTGACTTTAGGCCGTGCGTGATTTAGGGCGGCCGGGAGGTGCATTCTGATTGTAGACTAACAAATCTTAGGGGTATTAAAATTTAAGGTAACTCATAAGATTTAGAAATGTGTGTATAAATTATATAAAAATGTAAGTATGTATATGTAATGTAAATATATAAAATGAAATGGCAAAATAATAGATAAATAATAACCACGCTAATATCGAAATCAAGCAGGTGCTCAAGAAGCTGTCAACGTTGCCTCCTTGAATTGCCAAACAACTTCTTTGGCAAAGGTACGTCCCAGATCTCGGGTCTTCTGTCAATCTTATAATTTGCCTGGACAACTCTTTATTAAGAGTTTGGGCGGGCAAAGTCTCCACTCCAAACGGAAGAAATATGTGCCCATCACCAAGTGACGCATATTTCCTCTCTTTAAGTTTTTCAGCCGCATCAGCCGCTGCTCCTGTCGCCTTTGAGGTGCTTTTAAGGGAAGAGGAGTGATATGAATGCCAAGGATGACAGCTCAGACTCATTTAATCTCTACAAACTAAAATGCTTAAGATAAATTATAATTCCAAAGCTAACCAAGCCTTTCCAGACATATTACAGTTTATATCTCTATCTGAGTAAGTAGATAACATAGACAATAGTTTATAATAAAAGTCTGCCAGGAGTGCTGGCAGAAGTAAAAACATGAACATAACGTTGTGCATTTTTGAATATTTTTGAATGGTTAGGGAATAATTTTGTACGAATCACTTAATTTATCATTATAAAAATACTAGCATGCATGTAGTTAAATACAATATTCATTTGTTTTCATATATGTCTATCATACATAAAAATGACAATTCATATTACATAAAAATTTTAACACTTCAAAAAATTAAAAAGAACTGTGCGGCACATGAGTCCCAGCTAAAAGGAGCTGAATCAGTATCTAATCATCTGAATCTGAATCAGTACCTCAAAATTTTAATTTTTAAAATAATAATAAATTAAAATTGAAATAAATCCATCTTATAAGAAAATCACAACAACAATGTATTGTGAAAAAGAAAATTGGAATGCTATAATTTATTAAACTATCAACATCATCAACAATATTTATGTTGCAATGTTAAAATACTTTATCGATAATATGTGGCTACATCACTAAAAGCAAATTGCTAATACGGATAATTGAATTATGGTCGGCCGTCCTCAGCGTTCCAGTACAGATTGTCATCTTGCTTTTTATCAACGTGACAAATTTTAAAGTCGTTTTTTTTTGTATTTTTGCTAAAATCTGCGGTCGTATTTGTTCACTGTCGATATAGGAAATGTAGTGTTGTTCTGTTATCGATTAACGGTGAGTGATTTATGTATTCTTTTAATATTTTGTATAATTTGATTGATTATTTTATTTTTGTCAAAAAGTACAAAACCTACAATTAACTATCTAAAATAGTAGACTTTTCTTCTTAAAATTTCCAAATTAATTGATAGTTTGACATTAATTGTTACAATATTTATTTCATACTTTTACACTTTACTTCCTATATTATAGATTTGCGTTGTCCTCGCTATAGAGTAGCTAATTTTATATATGAGTTAGTTAACTAACCTAAGGGAAATAGTACTCAAGGGTTTAAATAAATATGGTTATAAATAAAAAATAATCAAACCAATGATTTCCTTATTAATGCACTGTTTTACCAACTAACGGCGTCTATCGATCGAAAGAATGTTATCTCATTACGATGAAACCTTACTAAGCATACCTCCGTAACACTCCATTGATTTGCTCAATGCGCTTATATTTTTGTAAAGCTGCTTACGGCATACGTCTTAAAGTTATTTGAAATTATATAATTGATGCATTGTTGGCAATGTTTGAATATCTATACTCTTTTACTTAACCCAGATTCTTTCATTGATTTTTCATTATTATAATAATAATACTTAGCATCACAACACAACACCTTTACATCAATCTATAATAATGACAAGATAAATGTTTTTATTTATTTATTCGTAATAATAATATGCTAGTGATGCTTGTTTTGCACTCCGTAACAAAGCGATAATGAAACCTATTTTAATCATTATATTCTTCGTTGTAAAACAACGAATGCAAGCGCAATACTATTCTGCATTCAGAAGAAATAATAGAAATCGATATCAGTAATCGATAAGTGACGAACCACTGGTGTCCATCTCTAGCAGACCGATCGACAGATAATTAGGGGCACAACGACCAAACTTTGGCATAGCATAATTATTATAACGTATTCCTCCAACACTGTATAAAAACAAAATAAATATTATAATTTTATAATTTGGAAACAGGCACCCAGGCAGTGTGCAATGAATATCTATACACTTTTATAATAAAGCTCCAGTTCGCACTGTTCAGGCATTATCTTAAAATAAATTTAAATGTTTTATAAATAAAAATGTCTCTATAGTAAATTCTATTACTGCACAGCTGAATACCTAAGTTATCGGACAGCCTAGGGTACTAGATAATGATTATTTTATAGCAATAACAATGACAGTACAATATTGTATATTTTATTAAGAAGAGCGCAAAATGCTGGCAGAGTTTCTTGCGTCGCCGTTGCTTCGTCACTCTCAGAGCGCCATTTGTTTCCGAAGCGGTGGTAGTGTTAGAAATGACATCAAAAATAGATCTAATGGAATCAATTTAAGGAAAAATAAATGCCTTTTATGCCTTTAGTTCCAACTAAGAACAGTTTATAAGCCCAACTTTGAGACTTCTATAAATATGTAAGATTACCTAACAACGAAGACATGTTTTGCCGTTTGGTGTCGAGACACTTGGCCCATGGGGCCCAGTACTATGTTCGTGTCTCAAGGACTACTGGAAACCCAAGCGCTGGCAGCTATTTCGGTCAACGGATCAGCCTTGCTATCCAACGTGGAAAAGCTGCCAGTATTCTTGGTACGCGTCCCCGTAGTGATAGTTTTAATTTTATGTAATCATAGTATTGTAAATATAGTTATAATATTTGTTTGGAAAAAAATTAAGAACAGTTTTATACAGCAGTAATATTTCAGAACAATCAAAAACTTTCCAGTCACAGTGCAATTGGCTGCAGCTGTGAATGTGTCGAACATGTTCCAAAACGGTTTATTATTAAAGTTTTGAGACATATTTATTTAACTTGGCATAGCTTTGAGTATAATACAAGTATAGTTGTAGTTAATATTATAAATGAAATAAACAGTTTTATTGATCAACTGCATAAACTATTTCGTGGGAAAATGTTCTGTAGTTATACCAGTTCCAGGGTCCTTTGCACAGGATGCCGGCTAGATTATGCATACCACAACGGCGCCTATTTCTGCCGTGAAGCAGTGATGTTTATGCATTATTGTGTAGCGGTCTGAAGGTAGCTAGTGAAATTACTGAGCAAATGAGACTTAACGTCTTATGTCTCGAGGTGACGAGCGCAATTATAGTGCCGCTCAGAATTTTTGGGATTTTTCAAGAATCCTGAGCGGAATTGCATTGTTATGGGCAGGGCGTATTAATTGCCATCAGCTGAACGTTCTGCTCGTCTGGCCCCATAAAAAAGGTGTTTTGAATATCACAGTTTAAATAATTTATAAAATGATGAAGAAAACCATAAACCTAAAGGAGTGGCAATTAATTTCTTAATACAAGAAGTATTAAAAAATTAAGGCTGAATCCCTTCCGAAGTGTTGGTAAATGCTAATATTCTTAACTAGTTATAATATAACCATATAACTTCGACATTCATCAGTGTAGTTTCTTGACGTGATTGAATAAACCTGATTTGATTAATTCTTATATAATTTATACATCTAGACAGATTGTGACAGCTGTGAACACGACGAAAATAATAGCGGCGAACTGTTAGCCTCTATTTTCAGCAACGCGCGCGCACTAAAGCAATAAACTTGACTTCTTGTCATGCGTTGCTAGAGGTTCTATTTAGATGTGTAAATTATCTAAGAATTCAATGTTGTATTAAAAAGTTAGTTATCTGACACACATAGTACAGTAAGCCTATCATTAATTATTTACTGCATCAACAAAGTATACACTAATATGAAATACATGTAATGTATATAAAATTCTCATGTCGCGGTGTTTGTAGTTAAACTCCTTCGAAACGGCTATCTGACCGATTCTCATGAAATTTTGAGTGCATATTGGGTAGGTCTGAGAATCGGACAACATCTATTTTTCATCCCCCTAAATGTAAACGCCAAATTTTTTTTTTATTATTTGACATTTTTTTTTAAATTTGTTTGATTATGAGTCAGCATTAAAAAATACATACCACTTCAAATTTTCACCCATCTTCGATCAACAGTTACTTTTGTATCGCGATTTCAATAACGGCAATACAACGTTTGCTGGGTCACCTAGTATAATATAATATTGACAAAAACACAAGCTGAGTGCTACTGTAATTATAGACACAAATGACATTCATAATTAAGAATAAAGAATTATAAAGAATTTCAAAAATTAAATTAAAGAATTATATCATTATTAATTGTAAATTAAGGACCGATTCAAATCAATTTCATAACTTTACGTATAACATAAAAGGGTTTTACTAGAAGCATTGTTTAACTAATTCCATCAGCATCATAATTAATAGATAGTGGAATCAACATGCTTGATTAAGCGTGAAATTTAGTGCATCCCAGTGTCTGTGAAATTCATTTTGCAACGTGTGCATTGTGGGATAGAACTAGCCACATAACACAATTTTTTTTGTTGTTAAATTATACAATTTTTTTTCATTCAACAATTCATATTCATTTAAAAAAGATGATTTATACGTCTAGATAGACCATGACAGCTGTGAAAACGTCGAAAAAGTATTTTGATGAAGTATAAGACTGGAGCGACCGCCCTCAGGCTTTTAAATAATAAATTTAATTGTACAATGTTACTTTGTAAATGTTACTTTAATTGTAAAACATATTTTTGGTGAAAAAAAAAAGCCCGCAGAGTTTGTTGCGCCCATTCATCTCAGGCCTGAGGCATTCATTTTGGAATGGGTGGTAGAATTTTGACTTTCAATAAGTGATTTCACATCCTATTTTGACTAAAAATATTTGAATTAGAATTTGAATTTGAAAAATATAAATAAACAAAACAAAATATAAATATTTTGAGCATTTCACGCACAGTAGCACAAAGTGTCATACAAATCACTAGTGTAAGACGTAGCTTTTCACGCACACAAAACTAATATTTCTGGCTTTTTTATCGTTTGTTTATAGCAAGAGACGCAAAAATTATCTGAGGAATCGATCATTTTTTTTACAAATAAATTTACTCTATGGATTGAACTTATTTGCTCTGTGTTTTTCAGGGTGATACGATATGGGTTGCTTGAAAATCAAGCGCGTACTGGGACCTAAAGAAAGAAAGAAAATTAATACTTATTCACCTAGGTCAAACTGACAATTAATGTCAAAATTTTACCACCAGTGGGAGGCTCCTTTGCTCAGGATCCCGACTAGATTATGGGTACCATAACGGCGCCTATTTCTGTCGTAAAGCAGTAATGTGTAAACGTTCTCGTCTGAAGGGTGCCGTAGCTAGTGAAATTACTGGGCAAATGAGACTTAACATCATGTAGTTAAATACAATATTCATTTATTACGCTATCGTACACAAAAATTACAATTTATGTTACATAAATAATTAACCCTTCCAAACTTTTCCAATTATTTTACATAAAAAAAATTATCACTCAGAAAAATAATCTTCCATCCATAAATTCAACGACTGTCTTACGAATTATCGATCAGGTCACGTGTCCTGAGGAGTGTTTAACATTTTATACACATCCCAAGAAAAGTGTTCAACGCCGCTAAAGAAGTTATCACTTCAAAACTCAGTGAGTGTAGTAGAAGCATAAGTTCAAATACAATGTAAATAAGTAAAAGTATTATACGAGTTATAATCTAGAATCTAGACGCGTACTAGATTATGGGTACCACAACGGCGTCTGTAACTACCGTGAAGCAAATCCAAATTCAAATTCAAATAGTTTTATTCAAAATAGGATTTAAAATCACTTATTGAACGTCAAAAACTACCACCCATTCAAAAGAGACTGCCTCAGAATTGAGAAGAATGGGCGCAAGAAACCCAGGGGGCTTTTTTTTTAATAAAATATGGATTACAATGTGATATCGTACAATAAACATTTATGATTAAAGAGCCTGAGGGTGTTCGCTTTATTCCCAGTCCGTGGTGTCATTAAGAAGATCGTTTATGCTATAATAACCTTTCCCACACAAACGATTTTTAACAATTCTTTTAAATTTCATCATATTGTAGAAGCATATACATCGCCCAACAAAAGACTTACTAACTCGACCCAACCGAGTAGTAGGCATAACAAGTTTATGTTTGTTCCTCGTGTTAACATTATGAATGTCACAGTTTCTAGAGAATTCCTCAATGTGCTTATGAACATACAGAACATTATCAAAAATGTATTGAGAAGCAACAGTCAAAATGTTTATTTCTTTAAATTTATCTCTTAATGATTCTCTAGGACCTAGGTTATAAATCGCGCGAATAGCCCTCTTCCTCTTCTGCAGCACAAAGATGGTATTAATATCGGCCGCACTGCCCCATAACAATATACCATAGGACATAATACTATGAAAAGCAGTAATGTGTTAGCATATTATTATATTTATTTATATTATTAGTAAGCTGTGTTTCGGTCTGAAGGTACTAGCTAGTGAAACTACTGGGCAAATGAGACTTGACATCTTTTGTCTCAAGGTGACGAGTGCAGTTGTAGTGTCGCTCAGAATTGGCGTTTTCAATAATCTTGATCGGCACTGCATTGTAATGGGCAGAGCGTATCAATTACTATTAGCTAAACGTACTGATCGTCTCGTCCCTTATTTTCATTAAAAAAAATCTAGAATCAAGAGTAAAATTCACAATTTTATCATATCGTCATGACAAACAGACAACAGAGCAAATGCTGTGTGGGGTGTGTTCACTCGGCCATATCGTGGTGCTAAGTGATTGAACTGTCGCGTCCTGTACACTGCGATACATAAGAGAAACTGATATATTCTTTTTTCTGATTAAAACCTATATATTATGCTTATGATGTTTTTGACAACTGTGACACTAATAAAGCAGCGAAATCCAGAGCAAATTTCTGAAAATGAATCTTCTGTGTGCATCTTGTACATTGTAATCGACGACAAATTTTAACGTGACATGAAAATCATACGAAATCTGACAGGCATTGTCAGCTTTTTGTATTCAAATATCATGTTTGCTACACGGACGAGTAAAAAAAGTAGAACTCCGTGTCACCTTACATAGCAGTGAATACAAGCCGATCGGCCGCCATAATGAGTTTTGCCTTCGTCTGACAGATCAGTTTGCGTCACCATAAAATATTTTAAAAATGCCGTCGTGCATTGTGAAGAAGTGTAAAAACGATACTATAAAATATTTGTGCCATATATGGTTATTCAAGGGAGAAAAAATTGTGTAAATAATATCCCTCGTAACTGCACACACACTAGCATAAAGGTGCCAATATCACGGCGCGGAGTCCTTCTTTTTTTACTCGTCCGTAGTTTGCTATAAATTATTCAAAAACTAAACGAAACTTTAGATAATTAACGAAAATTAACACAACTTCTTACAAAATTCTATTGAAATATATAAACATAATCATAAGAAAATCAAAACATCGATAAAACATCGATGCAGCCAAAAAATTCAAAGATTTGCACAAAATTTACATTTTTAAACTTGTATTTTTCCTTAATGGGTTTATTATTAAATAGACTTCAGTCTTTTTAAGCTTAATTTCCATTTGAGTTGATAGTTGAATATGTACATGACAAACAACCACCTTCGCACGACACGCCACAAGTTAGGATATCATCCCCACCATCAGGATGTATGGCAGTCCTCCACAGTGCGGTTTTCAAGGAGCTTTCTCCCTCGTACTACAAAGCTGTGGAATGAGCTTCCTTGTGCGGTGTTTCCGGGACGATACGACATGGGTACCTTCAAAAAATGCGCGTACACCTTCCTTAAAGGCCGGCAACGCTCTTGTGATTCCTCTGGTGTTGCAAGAGAATGTGGTCGGCGGTGATCACTTAACAGCAGGTGACCCGTACGCTCGTTTGTCCTCCTATTCCATAAAAAAAAACAAATAAAAATAAGTTGTATAAGAAGAGAGATCGCTGACACACGAGTCAAACTCAGCTACTTGTAAGCAGTAACTTCTATTTCAATAGATTTGATCTTTAGTAATTGAGCTGGTTTCTGAGGCCCCATCAGGCTCTCTGATGAGTAATTATAGTTACAACGATGATTTGACACTAATGAATCAAACAAATAGTACAAGATAAATTAATCCTTGTATGACTGTGATCTTCGTCTAACACAGACAAGTAAGATCCACGGAAGTCATAGATAGTTTACAATATAAAACCGAATACAACCAAAATCAAAAGTTGTAGGTCTGCACGTCAAAAGGGGAAAAGAGTTCTGAGGAAATATTTTTTATCGCATTACTATAATATCTAGCAGTAAAATTATCATTTATTGTGATTTTTGATAATTTTCATTTGCTACACAATTGATTACATAGCAATTTTACAAAGCTTGTTATATTGTTTTTTAAATTTATTCTTATGAATTATTATTCATAATCACAACAGTTCACTCATCACTATAATTATCGTCAAATGTAAAAACTGATTTATATCATATAGGCTCATCGTAACATAAATACGTTATAAATACGATACGAACAACTTTTATTCAATTTCCAAATTCCTGCCAATTACCTATCTCAACAATGCACAAAGTGCCCAAAAAAGTTTTCTCTGTAAAATTCTAATAGAATAGAAACACTTTATTAACAGTAAAACACACACCTTCAATTTACAGTAAAAATCTTAAAGAAATAAAATTAAATTACAAAAACAAAATATTAAATAACTGTGCGGCGCGTGATTCCGTGCTAAAAGGAGCTGACTCAGTATATTGTTGGTCAGTGCAGAAGACACCAACACAGCACTGGTTTTCAGCAGCCCCTCGTGACATTTGGAGTAAACATAATAATAATAATTATTTCAACAGTTAATGTAAGCGACTGTACTGAATTATTCCGGGAACAATGGTCGGACTCAATGAATACGTTTTGTATTTTTGATTCGATATGTTGTTTTATTTATTATGTCTATTTTGTTCATAGTTTTAACAATTTCAAACGTAGCTGTGACTGTGAGTATTGCTGTCATCTCTTGTCTGGTGCACCCCAGTATCAACTCAATCCATTTGATTGCGTGCCTCGCATATCGGCTCTAACTGTCGGGACCCAGTGCTCTGTGAACGGCTGGATCACTTGGTGTTGCGTAGAGACATCGCTTCATTGTGTGTCGTCTACCGCATTTATCACGGGGAGTGTTCCAAAGAGCTGTTTCACCTGATTCTAGTGTACCTGATAACGGGGATGGAATGTGGATATCCCCCATCTGGGAGCCACGTTGGCAACTCAACCAATTGACACAGATCATACGCCACTGCAAAATTATATACAGATCCCCCTACGTAGTCTGTGGTGCGCGACCCAAGCCATTCGGCATTACGCCCATTGAAGTCACCCAAAACTATGATTTCAGCGGAGACAACCTATGCAAGCCAATCAAATGATCTGTTTCTGTTACCACTATAGGACCACCTGTCGACACATACGTGGATGCGTAGAGTAGACAAGCCCCTACCCTTAAAATTGGCGGTTTGTAAAATTTGTGATTACCAAAGCAGGTTTTACTCGATTCATCTCTCTCTATAAATTGCACCCTCGTTAGGAATTGCTAATTTTCTCCCCTTGGTGAACAAATACTACTAACGGTATTATAGTTCCAAGTAGATCAATACATCTTTGATAAAGTAATGAGATTGCAACGAAACCATCTAACTGTTGATTCATCTAGAGCTGTGTTTAAATAATTTAATTGATTTAAGTTCAAGATACCAAGGCTATAAATTACAAATTACCTTAGCCTTAATTTGATTTATAAAATAATAAGTTAGAACATGAAAGTAATCGAGAAGTAAAATAGTCGAGAAGGTCGCGGAATGGGGTAAGTTGAACCTTGTCCAACTTAACCCCCAGAAGACTCAAGTTTGCGCGTTTACCACTAAAAAAACCCCATTTGCCGTATCACCGCTCTTCGAGAACACTTCCCTTAAAGCCTCGCCTAGTATCGGAATACTGGGTCTCGAAATCTCGAGCAATTGCCAATTCCGTGGCCATCTGGAGGGCAAAGCCAAACTGGCTTCAAAGAAACTGGGCGTCATAAATAGAGCACGGCAATACTTCATGCCGGCCCACATTCTAGCGCTCTACAAAGCGCAGGTCCGGCCTCACATGGAGTATTGCTGTCATCTCTGGTCTGGCGCACCCCAGTATCAGCTCGATCCATTTGACCGCGTGCAACGCAGAGCAGCTCGACTTGTCGGGGACCCAGTACTCTGTGAACGGCTGGATCACTTGGCGTTGCGTAGAGACGTCGCTTCATTGTGTGTCTTCTACCGCATTTATCACGGGGAGTGTTCCGAAGAGCTGTTCAACCTGATTCCTGCCGCCAAATTTCACCTTCGCACGACACGCCACAAGTTACGATATCATCCCCACCATCTGGATGTGTGGCGGTCCTCCACAGTGCGGTTTTCAAGGAGCTTTCTTCCTCGTACCACGAAGCTGTGGAATGAGCTTCCTTGTGCGGTGTTTCCGGGACGATACGACATGGGTACCTTCAAGAAAAGCGCGTACACCTTCCTTAAAGGCCGGCAACGCTCTAGTGATTCCTCTGGTGTTGCAGGAGAGTGTGGGCGGCGGTGATCACTTAACACCAGGTGACCCGTACGCTCGTTTGTCCTCCTATTCCATAAAAAAAAAAAGTAATCATACTTTAAGAATTAAATAAGAATACGCTTTCACTCAATCCGAACATCCTACTAATATTATAAATGTAAAAGTTTGTATGTCTGGATGTATGTTTGAACTTCTTTAACGCAAAATCTACCGAATAGATTTTGATGAAACTTTACAATAATATAGCTAACACACCAGAATAACATATAGGCTATAATTTATAAACCTATAGCGTGAATTATACAAAATATAAAAGAAGTGTGATTGTTACTAATGAATACAACTAGCGCCATCTCTTATCAACTAGCAAGCACAAGATCAATACAATTTATATGACAAAACAACGTTTGCCGGGTCAGCTAGTAATTATATAAAATAGCTTTTAATCTAAACGTATACACTTTTATAATGAACTGAAGCTGCTCTATTTATGAGTTATCTATAAATTATTATAAGGTCTTATAAAAATGTTTCATAAAAAAAAGCTTCGGACTAAATTATGTTTATATATATTGATTATTTTGTAGCAACAGCAATGTCACATGCATAAAAAAAATACGAGTTGCACTCCGGAAGTGCCGGTAGAAGTGAAGACTTGAACATTAATGTTCTGCATTTTTTAATATTTTGGAATTGGAATGGAATAATTTCGCACTAATTGCTTTATTTGTCAGTATAAAGTACCAGCATTAATGTGGTTAAATACAATATTCATTTATTGCGCTATCGTACACAACAATGACAATTTATATTATAATAATTCTACGTGATAAAGTTTATCTCTCAGAAAAATCAACTTTCATCCATAATTTGAACGACTGTCTTACGAATTTTCGATCAGGTCATGTATCCTGACACGAGTTTAGCATTTTATACCCATCTCAAGAAAGTGCTCAACGCCGCTAAAGAAAACAAATGATTTGAGTTTTCTTTAGTGTTAACTCCGCCAATATTTGTCTTTAAACAATTCGACACGTGTTTCGCCTCTACACGAGGCATCCACAAAGACGTGTTGTCTCGCCAAAATCTGGCACGAGACTGCTATGCAGAAAGTAACGCCTACTTCAATAAATTTTCACTTCAAATATCTATTATCTTATCGACGTCTCAAGCTCTTTGAAAAACGTAAATAGGTGTCGGTATTTCACCACCATTCCATACAGTATTGATCTCAGATTCTGAGGTAGATTTATTTAACGGCTAAGTCATAACCTTTATTTACAATAATATTTATAATAATACAATAGAAAAAGAGAACAAAGAAACACAAGTATAATTTTCGCCTTAGGGAGAGTCTTCGCTAATGACAAAGCTAAAAACCAAATATTTAAACTGTAAAAATATTTCATGCCTGAGATTCTATCCCTCCACCTCGCGGTGTTTCGGCATCGCAACACAATGATTCAACCACAGGTCCAATGACTGTATGATCATTAAGTTGAAATAGCCGAACTATAATTAATTAACAAACTGTTGTATAATTAACTATACCTAGAAGCATAAATATTTCATTCATAATTTCAACGACTGTCATCCGAATTGTCGATCAGGCCTCAGGATCAGTCCTTTCGCGAGTTTAAAATTTTATACCCATCCTAAGAAAAGTACTCTACGCCGCTAAAGCAGTTTTTACTTCAAAAATATTATATAAAATATATTTCACTTTGAAAAGAATTTTATGTTCACTATTTTCATTGAAGCGAGCTAGTATAATGGATATATGACCAACTTCTGTGAGTTTGTAGCGGCTAATTTCCATATAGAATGTCGTAGGTAGTGATATTTTACATGTTTTTTATCTAATCCACTATGTCGTTACTCGCCCAAACGCTCACTGCCCACAAAACTGGTAGTATACGCAGCTATTCAACCATTGATATTTCTTTATAAAAATTGATTTTTCTCTATATTGCTACTTATAGCACTGCATAGCCTCATTTTGTTTAACAAGAATTAGTCACACTTAATGAACCTTGGTCGTGATTGGGTTGTAAATTATCCTAGTTTTTATTTTTAACAGATACCTACTATAAAGAGAATTGGCCCTAAATATGAACCCTGAGGTATACCATACCACAAGTATCACAGACATATAAAAAGTAGCGGACTAGACATCCGTAAAAATTGAGTAGCCATTACTCACAAATAGGGAGTGATGTAAATTATACAGTTCCGGCCTAAGACCTGTTATTTTTTTTGTACGAGTCACCTGGTGTTAAGTGATCACCGCCGCCCACATTCTCTTGCAACACCAGAGGAATCACAAGAGCGTTGCCGGCCTTTAAGGAAGGTGTACGCGCTTTTTTGAAGGTACCCATGTCGTATCGTCCCAGAAACACCGCACAAGGAAGCTCATTCCACAGCTTAGTAGTACGAGGAAGAAAGCTCCTTGAAAACCGCACTGTGGAGGACCGCCACACATCCAGATGGTGGGGATGATATCCTAAATTGTAATTGTTATCCGGCATTGTGGCAACCAATATACTTACTGAAAGCGATATTATCTGCGTTTTAAGTGTAGATTACTTATCAACAAAATCTCAATAAAGACCTAGAGTTAACTTTAAAATAAAAGGTGAATGGAATACTCATAATTTATTTCACTTGTTTTGGAATAACACAATTCAGATTTCACTGAGATTCATTTTATTCGTCTGTGTGGGCAAATCAACAAGCTTTCCTTTGATATGCACTTAAAATGGGAACCAGTAATATTTTTTATTGAAATTGAAACCATTTGGAATGTCAATTTCAAGACCTGACTGTACAATTAAACGTTTTTAAATTTGATAATTAATATTCTTGACAATCTTTCCAAAATGAGATCCATCTTATTATAAGTATCACATATCGTGGCACATACTTTATCCATCAGAAAAATCAACTTTCATCTATAACTTCAACGACTGTCTTACGAATTTTCGATCAGGTCACGTGTCCTGACGCGAGTTTAACATTTTATAACCATCCCAAGAAAAATGTTCAACTCCGGTAAAGAAGTTTTCACTTTAAATATCTATTATCTGCCCGACTTCTCTTAGCTCTTTGATAAATGCTAATGTTCGAACAGAAAATTCCGTCTTTATTGGCAAATCCGTACCTGACTCACACACTGTATTTAAATAGATGCATGTTGCTTGTCAATACGGCAGCGGGGTGAAGACAATTTTATCTATGAGTCAGTGAAATACTAGGATGTGTTAGAATAAGATACATTTACAACTTTATTTTGCAAAAAAAGATAAGGAATCAATATAAATATAAGTATGAATTAATGTTTGATCTGATACTCTTAGGGGCCGTTCCCAATATTCAGTCTTTCTCTTACTTGCGATAAAAATCGTAACTATCGTTGACTTTTCTATCCCAATAAACTTAGCGACCGTAACTCACCTTTGTACACACTGTTTGTCAATGGGACGACGTATAGCTTACCAGCGATAGCAGTTTGTATGGAAATTGCAATTCACGCGTCCCAATATAAGGCGATAAAAATTACTTATCGGGTATATTGGGACAGCTTCAGATTATTGACACCTGATGGTAGTAATTTATCTCTATCTGTAGATAGTATATTGGGAACGGCCGTTAGTAAGGCAAGTATTTATCTGTCGAATTACTTAAAAAAAAGAGTTTGCTGCGTCTTTATGTGGCTTATTTTTTTTTAGTACTATTAACAATAATATTGTCTCTACAGACAAACATGCATATAGTAGTTATTACGTAAGCTTTTAATATTGCAAAGCAAATCTATAAGTTTCATATTGTAAAGATAATTAATAAGGTTACTGACCAAAAGTTAGGAGCATTATTTTTAAAATAATGGAATTGGTTTTATTAAAAACCTTATCAGTTTTCCTGAAATTTATTGCCAAACCCGCAATGAAAGTTTTCTTTTGCGATTTCATCACTGATTTTTTATGTACAGCTTCGCTACCAATATGACGGTGACCGTTACTCCTGATCGTCGCGATGGCACCGCGCAACGCTGGGGTCCTCCGCGTCGAGTGACTCTCAAGAGAAGTCCTGGCCAGCCGCTTGGTGTCAGCATCGTTGGTGGAAAGGTATAAATATGTAACCATCCAATCATAAATTATTAAAACTTTTGTGAAACATTATAAAATTTATCTGTGTTAATACAAAAAAGTAAAACATATTCGGCCTTACAAATAAAATTGGCATAAAGTTATAACTAAGCCTAAACCAAGAATATGTAAAATGTTAACAAATAGAAATTTTGCTTACGAATGGTTTGTTCGGACGTATAACGTTTCCCGCGTTTATTAGCAAGGCAACTTGTCATTCGGAAAACTTCAGAATTATCATTGTATTGACAGTGTTGTCAACGATATTGTAAACATTTTGCATTTTCTTTGTTTATCATCAGTTATAACTTTATACCAAGTTTATTTGTAAGGCCGTTAGTGTTGAACAGTTAAAAAAAAAAGTTCTCTTACAAATCTGTGTCTTTCTGTTGTGTGGCGTTCAACAATCTTATATATTTAAACACGAGTCGAAGCTTGTCTAAAGTGTGTCTAACGAATAGATATTTTATGGAAGATTTATTAATGATGACAGATAGATGACAGCTGAGAAAAATTGCGTTCTGTTCCTTTAAGTATTGTTCCTGTTCTATACTTCAGTTAATATTGTACTTTAATTACGATATTTTCGTTAAACACAAGATAAACACTATTTTGTAATAGAAAACGATAAACTCCATTATACGGCCGTTTTCAATAATGTATCTCTAGTTACGGATAGATTACTATCACCGTTTAATAACAAGATCTTATCTATCCATAGTTATGTCCAATATAGTTTGTTATTAGTTATAGTCCAATGCTATATGTCGATAGGTTATTGAAACGTAAGTAAGCGTAAAAGGATAGATTTGTATACCTATAGTAAGTTAATCTAAAGATAGATAGGTTATTGAAAACGGCCGTTAGACTTCGTGATTGTTAGGTCACTGCCGTTGTTATTGTTAAGTCACTAATACAACGTGTGTATAAGCCATGTTTAAAAATTTGTTTGTCTAAAACGGCTCTATTCACGTTTTATCGATGTGTGTTTCGGACCATTCGGAGGTCCTTCGTCAGGGTGAGTGCGGTAAGTTTGCGGTGACACCCCGTCTCAAACTGCAGATTTGCGGACGCAGTTCCGGTACCAACTCTGACTAACCATAAGTAAAGCCGTTTTAGACAAATAAAATCCGACCTTAAAAGTTTTAAATAGATACATAGCAATTTGCTTGTCACTGCAGATAATCGCGATTTTTTTCATTAGAAGTCTATAAACTGTCGCTTACATGAGAACATAATATTATAACAAAGAATTTTTAAATCGATCTCAAGTCAATTTCCTATTAAGCAAATATTGGGGTTGAGCAGGTTATCAACTGTAAAGTAGATCCTGTAGATGAAGCTACATCCTTAGAGTTGAACAAAGCATATAAGATTTTATGATGATACGTCACTCGAACCGTTAGCTCAGTTGGGAGAGCATTGGCACGGAACGCCAGAGTTCGTGGGGTTCGAGCCCCGCATCGTTCATAAAATTTGTTTTCAAATTTTACTTGTGTATTTTTAAATCGTCCTGTTGATGTGTATATAACTGGAAGCACTAAACAAGGAAAGACATGACATCTGTTATACTGCATGCATTAGATTAAGATAGTCCATTGTGCAATTTAGCACCTTCATAAGTAATAGTTTTCAGTCCATAATGAATTAATTTATCATTAGTTTTTGAAGTGGAGACGGATACCCTTTCATACATTATTGGGCCAAGATGTAAAAGGATGAAATTATAAGTGTCAATAAATAGCTTATGAATTAAAAAAACATCACTGAAAATTTTATGAATTTTGGCAATCTGAAAGCTGAGTTATAGGAGGTTTTGTAAAATTGAGGTTATGCAATATATGGGCAGCAACAGCTGATTTTTGAAATGCGATTGCTATTTTGATGTTTGATAATGATTCTACAAGTTTAGCAATATCAGAAGTCAAATAGAAAGAAGGAAAATATCAATAAAACAGCGGGAAACACTCAAATGACAAATCGCGTAGTTATGAAACGAGTGATTGACAATTGACGTTCTAGACAATTCTGTGGCTGTCACTGTCAGCACAGATAAAAAATACAAAACGAGATTCAAAATCGACTTTTTCTTCGATCGATTTCTTTATATTAAGTTGATATTTATTTTTTTTAATAAAAGACATTATGTTATGTTAATTATTATGTATTTTTTACTAAGGTACTTTTATTGAATTAAACATCCGGTCAAGTGGGTTTGGGTAAAATTGTATAAACTCATTCACATTAACCCTACCCTCCATATATATCTTCGAAATATGCAAATTTGTTAAAAATAATGTACACAATTACACAAAGAAAGAAAATAAGCCCCGTCGATATCCCGAATGATATATAAATAAATTAAACCTCCCACAATCAAATTCAGTACTACATACATCGAGTCCTTATGTAATGTCTATAAAAATATATAATAATCTGCCAAACAAAATTCGAAACATAAATAATGAAAATTAATTTATTAAAACACTGAAAAACTTTTTAATAGCATTATTTACAAACTAAAATAAATAAAAATATGGTCTAGGGTCTGCTGTTCAGACCAAATTGCGACACCCAAACTGGGTATCCATAATATACTGCCTTGTATAATAATTATAATATTAACTCCAAATGTTATATTTAAGGACTATATTTATGGAATTGCAATAAATTGAAATTGAAATTAATCGATTATAGTAGTCGATATCTCATTTTAATCGTAAATTTTAAGATAAAAAGCTTATTTTAAGATTTCTTGTTTTCTAGATTGTGAATTAGGCTAATTTTGTATATTTTGAAATAGAAAATTATGACAATTTTTTAAACCATATCTCACCTTATTACATTTTGGCCCAGAAATCCCCGTCTGCTTTTTTATGTAATATAAATTGTAATTTTTGTGTACGATAGCGCAATAAATTAATTTTGTATTTAATCACATAAATGCTAGTACTTTTATACTGATAAATAGAGCAATTCGTTGCGAAATTATTCCCTAACCATTCCAAAATCTTCAAAAAGCACAACGTTGATGTTCAAGGTTTTACTTCTGTCGGCATTCCTGGAGTGCAACCTGTATTTTTTTAGTATAATGTGGTCATTAATGCGTCTATTTTCGATTTGTTTCTGTTTTGTAAATTTTATTCCTGAGTGTAATTGTTTATTTATAATTTTTCTAATTAGTCAGTACAGGTTGTGTATTTGTATATTGTACTGTATGTATAAATTTAGTTTAATTACAATTTTCACTATTGTTAGAAACGGATAATGAAAAAGTGTTATAATTAATTGGTTTTGCATTACTTACTTGAAATTTATTTAGATAAATTTTGCGGAGTTGCTCCATTCTTCTATTAAATACTGTATATATGATTGAACTAAAGAGTTGTATATCGCTAAACGGACCTGTTTTAAAATACATCGATAATTAAAGCTATATAGTGTGGGTAATGTTCAATTTCCTGTAACTGTTGTTTTTTTATGGTAAAGACGAGAAGGACCTTTAGCTTATGGTAATTGTTGCGCCGTGCCCATTATGATGCAGTGCCTCTCAAGATACTTGGAATACCCAAAAATTCTGAGCGGCACTACAACAGCGCTCGTCACCTTGAGACATAAGATGTCAAGTGTCATTTGCCCAGTAATTTCTCTAGCTACGGAGCCCTTCGGAACGAAACACAGTAATGCTTACACATTACTGCTTCACGGCAGAAATAGGCACCGTTTTGGTACTCATAATTTAGCTGGCATCCTGTGCAAAGGAGCCTCACACTGGTAGAAACTACCTCCCAGAAATTGGCTCTTCATGAGTCCTGATTAGCAGGATCTTCTTCAGGTAGGCCGTATGACTTACCATTTTATGTCTTATCTAGTAATGTGAATGTAGGTTCTTCGAATACATTATGTTCAATCTCCCAGAGTTATTCTGAGCAATGCCCGGAAGTACTCCAGTAATATAATGGGATATGGCGACCCAATTCGGGCTGATTAACCTTCGCTTTAATATAATATCAGCCTGCGGTTAATACCTCATAACTACGCGCCAGTAAATCCTCCCACATACAAACGAAGTTTGTTTTTCTGAACATAAACTGAGTCGTAAATAATGTTGGATAACGATGTGAGAATTATATTCATTTGACGTTATATTGACGTGCTCGTAAATATTGCTATGAGGTGGTTGTTACCATCTTACGCTAAGTCTTATTGACTGAAAGTATCAATCAATTATTTCAATGAACAGGAAACAAAATAATCATTCGGCAGTAGAACTGTAGGAGCTTTATAAGCAGAGAAAGCTATCTTGATTTTTTTTAAATGACAGTAAGCGACGAAACGATCAGGACGTTCAGCTGATGGTAGCTCATTCATAAAAATGCAGTAAACGCAAAAATTCTGAGTGGCACTACAATTGCGCTGACGAGCGCATAAGACATAAGATGTTAAGTTTTAGTTTAATAATAGTTTGCCAGAGGACATCCGACGGGAACCAAACAAAAATATAATAAAAAAAAACTATTGAATTATTATTTATTGTTGCAGTAACATTTGTAAAATACGTGTTAGGATTTATTTTATGAGACTCGCTCGATCCTGTAGATAAACTGTGTAAACAGTTTTACAGGACCTTGTATTATTTTAAGAAGAAAAAAAAATCTTATTTGCCCAGTAATTTTACTAGCTACGTTGCCCTGTAGACCGAAATACAATAATGCTTACACATTACTGTTTTACGGCAAGAAAAGGCATCCTGTACAAAGGAGCCTCTCACTGGTAAAAAGTGTCGTTTATCATTCATTCTCACTCACACCCTATTGTGAGAACTGGGTGCAAAGAAATATTGGAGGTATTTTTGAGCTACAAAAAATTTTCAAAGAAAAAATTAATACTTAAATACTAATAACAGGGGATAGTTCGCGAAAACATAATGAACTAGTCAACTTTTCTAAAGCATCTTCGTAATGCTTCCCTAAAACAAACCTAGCTTTATCCTCGTCCTATTATTTAATCTAAGAATAATCAATGAATTATTAAAGTACTTGCCTATAGATTTGACCTGTAGAAGATCAAATTAAAAAAAACTCACGGTAAAGTTAACATAAATATTTTCTAGGTGGACATAATATCTGGCAGAGAAGACGCGAATGGCAACGATAAAGGAATATTTGGCATATTCATTAAAAACGTAGTCGCCGACAGTCCTGCGGGAAGATGTGGGGATTTACATGTGAGTAGTATAATAAGCAGACACGAGAGTTTAAGTTATGTTAGCGTATAAAAATTATATGATACTATGTGTTTTAGTTAATAGGGTAGTTCACGGACTAATTAAAAAAGAAGGACTCCGCGCCGTGATATTAGCAAGTAAAGCACCTTTATGCTAGTGTGTGTGAGGACGGGGTATACCAGTTACAAAATTTTTTCTCCCTTAAATAATCATATATCCACAAATACCACTATAGTATTGTTTTTACACGTTTTCACAACGCACGACGGCATTTTAAAAATATTTTATTGCGACGCGAACTGATCTGTCACAGACCATCGTCTGTTTGCCATCGCAAATCTCTTAATGGCGGCCGATCGGCTTGTATTAGTGTAAGTGTATGCGTTGGGCTATGTATTTACACGTTTACCGGCTTGTTTTGGTGCCTCACTGTTGACTCCTTATTTTTTACTCGGTCGTGAGGTAGTTATTAAATTAATTTTATGTGTGACTTGAGAAATTGCGACATCACTCAGAATTTTCAGTTTATGATTATTACTGAGCGGCACTGTATTCAAATCCAACTATTTTTATTCTAAATAGGATATGGAATCACTTATTGAAAGTCAAAAACTACCAACCATTCGAAAAATTACGCCTCTGACCTCAAAAGATCGCCGGCAAGAAACTCAAAATGTATTATTTAATAGCTTGACCGATAGTGCGCGGCCTATTGAAAACTAATTTTTATTGTGCGATAGTATATTGTGACAAACTTCTATAAAAAAAAAGAAGAAGCCCGCTGAGTTTGTTACACCCGGTCTTATCAGGTCTGAGGCATAAATATACGAAAGGATGTTAGTAAATGACGTTCAATAAGTGATTTTAAATCCTAAACTAGGAATTTGGAATGAAAATATTTCAATTTGAATAAAATTTTTGAATACGTGTAATCCAAAGATGAGATATATCATTTAGGTGGTCACTTTTCAGGCGGACGCTTACCAATATCATTAAATACTCTTGTGGGTGCTCTCATCTGCTTCATATCCCTAACTGAACCAATGATTTGACGACCTAGAGAAACAAGGTCAAACTTAGTTTTACGTTTTTAACTATCTGTTAGTTCGGGGCAAAACTGGCATGACATTTATGCGATAAAAACTGTGCATTTGTGCTATTGTATACCGTTTTATAGGTATGGGTGCACAAATGAGATATTTCATTTTAATTCCGAAAATGATACACGTGGAGTGATGTAATCGGTATCATATCAAATTAGGCTTCACATGTTTCTTATCATTTGGATGGAACAGCAGCTTTTCCCCTTGCTTACTCCCAAAAAAGGTGTATAATGAAGTTCTTTTTAAAGACAGGAGACAGAATCTTGGAGGTGGATGGATCATGCGTGAGGACTGCTCAACACGAGCGAGCTGTTCAACTGATCAAGGCCGCTGGAAACACCGTCACGTTGACAGTGCAGAGCCTGATCACTTGGGTATTTATTTATTGATAATTAGAATAAATTAGATGACATTTCAGTCTTGGAGATTCGTGACCAGCCTTCGAGGTGATAAAATTATATTATTTGCTGATATATATATCAGTCACATCTATATAAATCTAAATAATAAGGTTTAAGAAGTGACTAATGTCTACCACTAGCGAGGAAGAAGAGATTTAGTATTGATCACCCTAGCGAAACTTTATAAAAAGCGATAAACTGGATTGTATGAAACGTGCAGTCATTGGTAGAGATCCACTACGTTTGAAGCAATTGTTCGCTTTCAAAATTAGCTGGATTATACTTCGTCGCCAATCACCATACTATTTTTTTTATAGAATAGGAGGACAAACGAGCGGACGGCTCACCTGGTGTTAAGTGATCACCGCCGCCCACACTCTCCTGCAACACCAGAGGAATCACAAGAGCGTTGCCGGCCTTGTGTGTTTATGTCATATCGTCCCGGAAACACCGCACAAGGAAGCTCATTCCACAGTTTCGTAGTACGAGGAAGAAAGCTCCTTGAAAACCGTACTGTGGAGGACCGCCACACATCCAGATGGTGGGGATGATATCGTAACTTGTGGCGTGTCGTGCGAAGGTGAGATTCGGCGGCAGGAATCAGGTGGGCCACTCCCCGTGATAAATGCGGTAGAAGACACACAGTGAAGCGACGTCTCTACGCAACGCCAAGTGATCCAGCCGATCACAGAGCGCTAGGTCTCCGACAATTCGAGCTGCTCTGCGTTATTTACTATTTCAAACTTATGCCTAAACTAAACTAAATTTCAATTCTTACTTCGGCGGTCACGCCTTTTATTACTTAGTATTTACGTCTTCTTTGGTATTGATTGGAACGGCGGTATTACCGGGACCATAGATTAAGAATATACCAACTGGAAAGTGTCTATACACCGACAGACTATAGACAGCCTTACAACAAGTTGTGTGCGTTAGTTGTTTAATATTACACACAAAATGATAAAGCTGACTGACTGTTTACGACTTGTCAGTCAAAATCGGTTACTGTCAGAATCACAGGTCACAATAGATTCGCTTACCTTCTCTATTCTGTTGTTTCTCTGATAAGGACATCCTTCTCTCTCACACGTTTTGTCTATACGCTAGCATAATAATAATAATAATAATAAGTCTATTGCATGATGCAAGGTAAATATCATGATGTATATCAATATACAGGATTAAGTAGTAGTGGTATTAAGAAGAGATAACAAATAATTATTGCTTTTCAGGAAATAAGCGCTTAAAAAAAGTAAAAAAAAAATATTATTAACGTACCCAATTATAAAAGTTTGGATATCTCTGCTTGCGACCATTTTAAATTATCCTCGCCTACATACCCATTTCATTCATGTACCCAGCGAAAGGGCAGGCGGGCAGCGGCAAAAACGAAAGTCTTGTATTAATAATAAATATCACCCGCCTTATTCTTTGAGCTGCCGCGCAGCTGATGTTAGCTATACGCCATTAGACTGAAGCCATGACCTTAGTTGACTGATAGAATAAATAAGTCAGAGGCTCTCAAGATTTTCGAAACCATTTAATATTATGAAATATTCTTTTTACTGTAGCATTTAATCTAAGGGCTTTTGATTTTTATTTTATTTTTAGTGGTGTCTTCGTATTCAACTTCATATCCGAGTCAATTATCGTGCAGGGTTTTTTTAACACAGTGTATATAATTTAAAATTTATTATTTTATATTTATTTTAACTGCTTTTTATAAAATAAAATATGTGGCAATTTTATTCTTAATTTGTTCATATTGCCGTTCTACACACTAACGCTGCACAAGTTCCTCAATATTCTGAGCATTGCTATCGTACGTAGCAATGTAATGTATACAGTATATAATTATAGGCAACCGTCATTCCGTTAGGTATATTATTCCATATGTTTCTGTTGTCATATCGGTTCAGATATACTGTATCGGGAACCGATTCAACAAATTTGCAGTACGAGGCAATACATTAGTATTGCCGATATTATGGGCAAACATTAACGCTGTTTGTATGTTTATGTAGAATACAGATTCATCAGATGCATCACCACCGGCCGCTACACCCAGACCATCCATTAAGAAGAGGCCAGCCCCATCAGCGCCTTCGCTCGGTGGAGCTACTCAGAAACATGATATCAAGGTAAATTGATTGATGACTTGACAAAATATTATAGGTCTTCTAGACAGCAGTTAGTGTTGATTGAACAATGCTGTATTTATCCCCTGAAGTTTCGTCAGATCAGTCAATAGCGGCAAATGTGTTTTTTTTTAAAGAGGGATAATATCTTGCACGTGGTCCATACTCTAAGTTTCTAAACTGGCCAACTGATCATACGATTGTTTAAAAAGGAATTGCGGTATTTGAAAATTGAACACTCTAAGATTAAGTTATATTGCTAGTATTCTAGTAATTGTTTGTGTGAGTCGCTTTTTACATTGTAGAACCGTTAAATGGCACAGGCTGAGTAATATTGTCACTGGTTTGGCGATATCTATGTATCCTTGAACCTGAAAGAAAATGCCACTAGGTGGAATGGGAAGGATATTACATTTGTATCGTCTATAATATTAATTAACTATAATAATTTCTAAGCTTTAACTTTTGTAATTAAGGTAGCAATGTTTAAAAATATACGGTGTAGTTTTTTACGAATTCTATTAGGTTGATATTCCTTTGCTAAGTCAAATTGCTTAGGTAAAATTCCTTTGCAAATTAAACCGTGAACTTCCAGGGTGCCAAGATGATTTTTATAATGAATTGGTGATGAGGCAAAGAACTGTTCACTTATAAACTTATTTAAATTTTTATTAACCCCTTAAGTAATTTAGAAGCTATCAAATAAAAATAAATCACATCATTCACTTATGAATATCAAAAGTTATACTTTTTACCATATACCAACTTTAATGAGAAATAGTGGCAAGAAACTCATTGCCATTATTTTAAATCAACATTTACTGCTTCATCGTTTTACAAGTAATTTTAATATCTAATATATAATATTTTATAATCTATATAAAGTGATGCATCTGAAATATTAAAACATCAAGTACTCTGTAGCTTACATGTTAAAAAAATAAGTAAATAATAGCTTCCAGTATTTACTTTCTTATTTATAGTTAAAATATAGCTAAAAAAATTGTAACATTAATTTAATTTCTTATCAGATAACAGTGACATCAGACATCGATGCAAAAGAATCTGAATCAAAAGTAGAGAAGGATACAGAAGAGAAAGAGGTAGAAGACAAACCGAAGACGGTTTATTCTTCAGATGAGAGCAGTGATGAAGAAGACGATCGAGAACTTCAAGGAAGAACTTATTCTGATAAAGGAGTTGAGGTTTGTGTAGAAGACATTTCACTTATGTTTTGAAAGGAGGATGAATTATCTTCAGGATCACCGGATAATAAGTGATCACCTTCGCCCATGTTCTCCTGCGACGGAGTAATGAAAATAACGTCCACCAAAGGCCTTTAAAGAATATGGATATTTTTTTCCTATTTCTCATCATATAGTCTGCTAACAGATGTATTCTATATTATAATCAAATATTTTATGAAAAAAATCTCGTGTCCCAGCGTTTCTTCCCAAACTTCTTGCCTAATTGTCATGATAATATCTGGCAAGACAGCGTTTGCCGGGAAAAATAGAACCTTCCGTGACTTTTCTATTGTGCTAAAAAAGTAATGTTATATTTGAATTGAGTTTCGTGGACTGTTCTTCTGTAGTTTTCTAAGCCTTTGAGAAAATTTAAGAAAATATATTCACGTATTTGACTATCATATAAATAAAACTGGAGTGTCTGTTTATAATATTGAAATTATATTATTGTTAAATTATATTAATTATATATAAATGTAATAATAAATACACAAAAATATTTTTTTTTACAATTTTTGTCTGTCTGTCTGTCCGTCTGTTTGTTCAGGCTAATTCAAATTCAAATTCACTTTTTTGGCAGACTTTTATTGGCAGGTAGCTGATGTAATAAGGAGTTACTTACGTTTATTTTAGAAAAATTCTAAAAAAGTAATGTTGCAATGTCCAAGAAACGGTCTAACCCTAAAAATAATTTATATGGCAAAACAACGTTTGCCGGGTCAGCAAGTAGATTAAATAATATGTTACATGTCCCTTACGTTTATTGCTTTTGGATGGTTTTTAGAATTGTTGTTATACATGGTATTGAGGTGGAAAAGAGACCCATTTATCTTCTATATTTGATGAATGCTTAAGAAGGTATAAATTGTGATACTTTCTTGTACTATTAAGACTTATCGTAATATAATCAGTTTTTTTTTAAATAATCGTATTCTTCTAGATCGATCGTGCTTCAGCAGGAGCTATCAAGCGTAGCAGAGAAGAGAAAGAGGCTGATCCAGAGCAAGAAGATGACTTCGGCTACACGGCAAGTAAGTGGAAAGATACATTATTCGCGTTTGTAAATTTCAGTCTCTATATAATACATGTATATTTTTATGCGTATCTTTTAGATCACAAGGATATAATCTAGCATCGTTGAATATACAGATTATTTGAATAATTATAATAAAATATATATATACATGCAATATCCACGAAAAATTTCATAAATATTGTAATATTCCTCGTTTGCTCACGAGTGAAACAACTAATCTTTACTATGTGGCAATACACCCGGAGACGTTCGCACGCAACCAATAGCCGATTAGACAGTTTTAATTAAGGCCAATGCCTTCCGCTGTACTGTGCATTCCTTATATAGCACTCAACGTCACACGGTTGATGTCACTGTCGATGTCGTGACAGTGACAATGATAGTTAACACATACTCTGTTAAGATTAGATGTCAGTACACTACAAATATACTTCTCCTGGAACAAATACATTTTTATTACAATTTACTTATATATTATACTTATCAATAAAATATATTTTCCTGCAATAAACCCTGTCTAATTAAATATTAAATGTTATTTATTCAAACAAAACTAATCCTCTAACTATATTTACAATACTATGACTACGTACCAAGGATACTGGCAGCATTTCCGCGTTGGATGGCTAGGCTGATCCGAAAAAGCTGACAGCGCTTGGATTTCCAGTAGCCTTATTGAGGCGCGAAGATAGTACTTTGTACCTACATTCTCCGCGCCTCTGGACCCCACGGACCAAGTAACTTGACACCAAACGGCACAAAGATGTATGTCTCACTGAGACCTAACCAACCAGCATATTTGCGACGTTTGCTGTCTTCGGCAGTTGAAGCAGCAGCCCCAGCACCAACTGACGTAACAAGGACTGATGATAAGGAGCCAGAGTGTCGGCGCAACTCGCGTCCCACACCAGTGCGCTTCCTTAGAAAATCAATAAAATTAAAAAAAATGGTTAATTTAACACTGAATCATTATCCTTTTTACATTTATAAATAGATTTGATTAATCGTAATCCATATTTTTGCTGCTACGAAACAACAGGTATGAATTCTTTATGAAATGCCATTTGTTGGACTTAGATTTTCCGAACATTTACAATTGTAATTTATATTTTTGTTACACCATCAGAAAGTAGATATTTCAACGAACAAAAAGCCCCCAAAGTTTTTGTAAAAAGCTGATATTTTGACGTCAGAATTTTCGATTGAAAATTAGGGTGCTTTTTTGATATTAAGTTAAAATAAGGCGAAAAAATAAATATTTTAAATCAAATAAATTACAGTGTATTTGGGACATAATAAGGTAAGTTTTCACCAAATTTCGTAGAAAAAAATTTTTTTTTGAAAAAGATATAAATAAAAAACTAAAAACTTGGTTTTTTGAATTTTTCACCTAAGTTTTGGGGCTATGTGAAAAAAGTGTAATTACAAAAGTTGTAGATCTCTTTATTACCTACAACTTTGCCAATTAACTTTATGCCATAGGACTTGTAGTTTTGCCGGAAATCGAAATAAACCGTTTTTTACCCTAAACACCCCCTTTTCCACTTCCCGACCTCAGATCGCCCGTAATTTATTTTTCCCTTAATTTTTGTTATATTCTCGTCGTTTTCCAATGGGTTTCATCCTACTATTAGTTTGTTTCACTTTTTATCATTTTCAAAGGCTTCGGCACTGGTCTATATATACTACATACATCTTAAAACAGCACTAAAACCCCTTTTACTTAAAAATGGAAGTGTTTAGGTTTTTAAATATTTATTTAAATATACTTGGTTAATTGTTTTTCCTACTTTAAATATACAAATTGAATTTTCTTCAGGCGTATTGATTTTAACGCAGACGTAAATCTATAAGATTACGTGAACGATACATTATTTACATTACTTTACCTAAAAATGAATTTAATTTATATTAAGGTTAACTGCCCCACTGTATAAATATAAAATAAGTGTTTATTAATTAATATTCCAATTAACATACATTAATAATATTGTACCCTGCGTTGCTTATCGTTTGTATTTCTTTTGTTAGACGGGCAACTAACGGCCGCTCCCAATATACTATCTACAGATAGAGATAAATTACTTCCTTCAACTGTCAGTAATTAGCTGTCAAAAATCTGAAGTTGTACCAATCTACCCGATAAGTCATTCTTATCGCCTTATATTGGGATGCGTGAAATGCAATTTCCATCGCAGATAAACTATACGTCGTCCTATTGACAGACAGCGTGTACGGATAAAGTTAGTTACCCACGAAATGTTTATTAAGACAAGACAATTATGACAGAAAAGTCAACGATAGTTACGATTTTTATCTCAAGTAAGAGATAGACTGAATATTGGTTTTTGTTGTTGGTTTGAACGCAATATAAGTTGGTTTTAATCTGAATTTATTACCAAACAGATTTGAAGACTAACTTTATAATTGCTGGTAAGATAGTATTTTCTTTGATAAACGCGAGTGTTACAAATTTAAATAAAACACTTTAAAAGGATTAAAACATGTGTAATTGTAACCGTGTACATTAGATTTTTGCGTAAAAGTTAGATTTTTTACGTCCGTGTCCCCTTGAAAACGAGATCTGGAAAGGTATTGAATCGTCCGCGTCGGGTTAACTAAAATAATAATTAAAATGTAACTTTTACCCAAAATACTGAGTTAATTATCAAACGTTATGTACAATGATATACAAAAATATTGATCCTCAGTACAAAAGGAAGTCAAACGAAAAAATTACTTTGTTTTTTGTTCCGTTTGCTATTAAAGTGTGCTTTTTAGTTGTGCAAACCAGCTTTTAATTAAAAGGCTCCGTCTATTCTCACATCAAAACATCACACGTTTGTTGATGTCTAAAATAATGTACTAATTGACGTGGTTACTATTTAAAGTCGAAATAATTTAAATATTGTCATTGTTCCTTGTTGAAATAAATAAACTATATTCAATTGAGCATAAAGTGCTTTTGAATCGTCACTTTAAGTTGAGCTCGTGAGAAGAACATACAAGAAACTCAACGAGCACTCTTTTCAGTCATATTGAGTTATTTACAATGGCTGTAAAATATATAACAAATTTACTTGTTAGGTGCTGCATCAAATATATGAATCGTGTTTAAATAATATAAATTATTCCATAAAAAGATATAAAGAATAAACTGTATAAATATAAATTATCGTATATTGGATGCATCAACCTTTAGAGCTTTAATTCAAGTATATCAGACGTGTTCAAGTGAATGTAAATTAAGTTAAAAGATTCCGACCACACACGTAGAGGTCAAGTTAATAAAATATAGGTAGAGTTTAAAAAATAAGTTCCCATTTCACTAAACCAATAATCCACATCCACCTTACTGTAACTAACTGGGGTCGTAATGTTAAACGTAACACGCTCGTAAATCGGACATTGGAAGTTTTTAACGATGAAAGAGTTATATTTCACGTTATAAAGTTTTTAGTAGACAATAATGAAGTTTGTCGACATGTGATTTTACAACTCTGTTGTTTGTTTTCGTTGTTCGAATAATGTTTTAGAAAACTTTATTTTTACTCGAGTTAAATCATTAAAGTATTATAAGCAACAAGACTCACAACCACGTTCAAAAATTGTCTCATCCAAAACTGCGTATCGCGTCTATTGGGCAGTTGTGTTTCGACCGCGCTTTGAATTCAACGTCACGCAATGATATAGTGGTTAATAAAAATGTCAAAATAACAGCGTATCTAATCTCAAAAAGGATGGAGTGTCGTATTTCAATCGTTAATCATTTTGCTGAATAATTACATTTAAATACTAAAACAAAATACATCGCCGACGAAATGTACGCACCATAATCAATGAGCTTCTTATTAGCGTATACAACTTTGAGCATTATTGCACCACTATAAGGTGTTAATTCGAATGAGTGTTTTAATGTTATCTATTTATGTTAATTTAAACGTACATACTACGACGCTCGGACATTTTTGATGACTTTATAATAGACAATTGGGAGTCTAGTTGCTTATAGTACGTCAATGAGTTAAAACGATAAATACCTGGAAATACCCGTATAAAGTTTATTCAATATTTTGGTCGTACGAGCAAGAAAATTCCTTGATAACCCCACTTTTAGGCTATTCCATTTGTTAATGGTAAGTCGTGCCCAAGGTATTATGAAAATATCTAAGGGAATCGGACATATACTCACTAGACAAATGGGCTAGTTTGTTAGTTAGATCGCTTATTCTAGGGAGATAATTTAAAGATATCTAGAACATATTTTGATGGTTTATAATAACGTGCCATCATCGACGATCAAGTCAACTTAAGTTTACCAGTAGGAAGGAGGCTCTTTTGCACAGGAAGCTAGATTATGGGCACGACAACGGCGCCTATTTCTGCAGTGAAGCAGTAATGTGTAAACATTACTGTGTTTCGTTCAAAGGGCGTCGTAGCTATTGAAATTAAAGGGCAAATGAGACTTAACATCTAATGCGTTAAGGTGACGAGCGCAATTGCAGTACCACTCAGGATTATTGAGTAATGGGTAGGGCGTATCAATTACCATCAGTTGAACGTCCTGCTCGTCTCGTTCCTTATTTTCATAATAATAAAAATGACTCTAGACTTGAGTAGAGGTGCGGGGGTGTCTCTACATCTTCGATCGCATATTATCGGTGATATAATTCAATTTTAATAGACAGATTTCGGGAGAATTGTTGTACCGTCAAAATACGAAATTGGAACATCTGGCATTTTTTGACCACACGTTTGGCAAGAAAATTATTGTCTCGCACATCCGCTCTATGAAATCATATGCACTCCCGATTCAATTCATGTCAGAGACTCCGAAGCTTCGAGAATCATCTTACTTCAAAGGCTGTCAATGCAATTGTCCATGGAATTAACTTTCCAGATGTGACACCTGCCGGTATGTCCTTCCTTATTATTATTAATCCCTTAGGGCTTTATTTCACTGGCCGCTACCAACAAAATGTACACAGTTTTATATAGAGAAACCTACCTACATGAAAATATCCTCGATAAATAATCTCGTCCACAAGATTGTAGGACGAGAAATCACTCTACTTTAATAGTCGGGGACCCAGTGCTCGGGTGAACGGCTGGATCACTTGGCGTTGCGTAGAGACGTCGCTTCATTGTCTGTCTTCTACCGCATCTATCGCGGGGAGTGTTCAGATGAGCTGTTTAACCTGATTCCTGCAGCCGAATTCCACCTTCGCACGACACGCCACAAGTTAGGATATCAACCTCACCATCTGGATGTGTGGCGGTCCTCCACAGTGCGGTTTTCAAGGAGCTTTCTTCCACGTACTACAAAGCTGTTGAATGAGCTTCCTTGTGCGGTGTTTCCGGGACGATACGACATGGGTACCTTCAATAAAAGCGCGTACACCTTCCTTAAAGGCCGGCAAAGCTCCTGTGATTCCTCTGGTGTTTCAAGAGATTGTGGGCGGCGGTGGTCACTTAACAGCAGGTGACCCGTACGCTCGTTTGTCCTACTATTCCATAAAAAAAAGTCGTAATTTGAAACAATAACGTCGTCATGTTAGGGTTCGTAGAGAAAAACACCACAGTTATGTCAAGATAACTTTTGACGTAACGAGACGATGTAAATAAGCAACCATGTTAGCTTCAGCAGACATGTCGAGAAAAGACGTGGAAATGCGTAGAGATAATTTACTCGTGGTGCGCATCCTAGCCCGGCTGGTGTCCGTTTGGTTGCAAGAACTATTTGGTGCCGCGACCAGCTCGGACGTGTCATGACGCTGGTGTCTGTATGGTGTCTAGTTCGATAGCTTACGGACACCCGTTGGTGTCCCTGGGAAGCCGTAGAATACCGTTTACTCTTATGCAAAAAAAGAAATAACACAAATAGTATTGTGGCTTTTCAATTGGAAAACGTAACTGAAAACAACTTACGTAAAGTAAACATTTTTTGTAAAAACCCACAATTTTTCTCGCTTATACTCACAAAGCTTTGTCGTTCCGTCGCTGGAATACAAAAGGCTCTGTGAAATACAGATGTGTTTGTGACAACAGTTCTCTGTATGCTCTGGGCGTTGTTTAATTTTAAAAGTAAAAATATACAAACTGTACGGAGAATATCAAGCTTAAATGTACGTTTTTGTATAATCATGTCGGTGTTAGGAATACCTAAAAATATTGTGAAAAAATTCAAGACTAATTCTAATTCAAATTTAAATATTTTTGCCTCAGACCTGAGAAGAACGGGCGCAAGATACTCAGCGGGCTTCAATTTTTTTCATAAAAATATGGTTACAATGTAATATCGTAACAATAAAATTTATAATTTAATAGACATAGGGCGGTCGCTCCATTCCTAACCTGTGTTATAACGTTTCTTCGTTTCATTTCAAAAATTTCGTAATACATGCTGGGAAAGTTACAGTCGATTCGAAAGAAGCAAAAGGACCCTTGTCAGATAGAAAGTTGCACGGGCCGTTGCCGGGCTTTCAAATAATTAATTTACATAAATTAAATATTACCAATATCGTATTTGATTAGAACCTAGCACTATCTATTCAACGCTAGTTTAGCTACACAGTCAGTATCTAAAAAAAGGATTGTGTCTTTTACCAGGGTTTTATGAAACCCTGGTAAAAGTGAAACTTTTTTTCACATTATAGACATTTATAATAATAAAAAAAATAATAAAAATAGGAGTTAGAATGTAATGTATCACTTGACAAAATATTGTACAAGAATAAGATGAAGAACATAAACAATGATTATAATATTATTTTGTTTAATTTATAAATCTGGTATATTAACATTCGTCTCTATGACAGTATCCACTAACTATGAAAAAAAGAATCTAAAATTTTCGCATCACGTATGTAATAATTATTATGTAATGTGTATAATAATTGGGTATATAATGTATCAATTAAAAAAAAATGTATCTTTTCACTTATATATTTAAATATGAATGATTTTTTATTACTTTAAAAAAATATATATAATAATTGACTGTCTACTTTTTTATTTATAATATATTTTTAAAACCTTATTATTTTCTTATTTATATACTAACCTATATTTGTAAAATAATTAAATCTACAGTATCCTATGGTAAATAAAAACAGTACACGATTCTCGGTACTTTATTTTTGAACAGAAGAAGAAGAAAAAAAAATATGTCTATATAGTATGAGAAGATAATTCATTCTTGAAGTGAAACTTTTATTACATCGTCTCAAACTTTTTCGTCTGTGTGCAATTGCGTTCGGGTGGAAGAGTAGGTTCAACCCCACACACTTGATAAAGTTTTATTTTATTTTATGAAAATGTAAAACAAAATAAAGTCCTTCTAGCTTCTACAGTTGGAGCCATGTTAATCATTCAATCTAGATAAAAAAATGTATGAAAACTTATTAACTGTTTACCAATACTATTTAACATGACATATTTTTGTTATTTTTGTAAAGAAAATCGTTTTATCTTTGTAATAAATTAAAAATGCTTCTTATTTTGAATTAAAACTATGGCGATCTTGTGTGAGAGAGGTAACCTAGCTCCGCTCAATTCCTCAAGGCCATTGGCTCGGTCCCCAGCCTTAACTGCTGGTTAACTAGGTAGTCAATTAATATTTATTTTCTATGTTATTTATCTTTTAATCATTTATTATGATCAACAAATGTTACGTTCTAAGATCTCATTAGTCTTACCAGTGATATTGTATATTAACAGCCATTTTTGGTGGTCACAAAGTGATTCCATACCCGCTATACCAGTTGTATAGTCGTACGTAACGCAATACTAAAATTAAATATAAGCGTGATATTTATTATATATAAATAAAAAAATTTCAAATATTCAAATTCAAATATTTTTATTCACAATTGGATGTGACATCACTTATTGAAAGTCAAAAAACCACAAGCCATTCCAAAATGAATGCATCAGGCCTGAGAAGAATGGGCGCAACAAACTCAGCGGGCTATTTTTTTCATCAAAAATATGTTTTACAATAAAAGTAACATTTACAAAGTAACATTGTACAATTAAACATATTATTTAATAGCATGAGGGCGGTTGCTCCATTCCCAATCTGTGGTATCATTAAGAAAGTAATTTATGTTATAATAGCCTTTACCACACAAACGTTTTTTAACATTTTTTTTGAATAACGTAATACTTTTGTTTTGAACAATTTCTGTGATCCTGTTGTAAGAGCATATACATCGCCCCACAAAAGACTTGCTAACTCGACTTAGCTGAGTAGAAGGCATTATAAGCTTATGTCTGTTCCTGGTGTTAACATTATGGATAACAGTTTCGCGCAAATTCACTTATGTGCCTATGAACATACATTATCAAGAATATATTGAGAAGCAACAGTCAAGATTTTAATTTCTTAGAATTTTGCTCTCAATGATTCCTCAGGGCCTAGGTTATAAATAGCGCGAATAGCCCTCTTCTGCAGCACAAATATTGTATTAATATCGGTAGCGCTGCCCCACAGCAATATACCATGGGACATAATACTATGGAAGTAACTAAAGTATACAAGTCGCGCCGTATCTATGTCAGTTAATTGTCTAATCTTTTTAACCGCGTTCTAACTAAGTCTGTTTGTCAATCTTTCAATATGGGGGCCCCATTGTAATTTGGAATCCAGAGTAATGCCAAGAAATTGAGCAGATTCCACCTGTTTTATCACCTCTTCGTCTAACAAATACTTGCATCAATATTTTTGACATTTGGTACGGTAAATTTTATATATATCGTTTTCTTGCTATTTAAAAATAGGTTATTAGCGCTAAACCAGTACACGATGTCAGATAGAATATTGTTCACTTCGTCATACATAGCTTGGTTTCTTTTCACTTTGAAAATCAGTGAAGTGTCGTCCGCAAACAGTACTACCTTATGTTTTTTCTCTATAAGGAACGGTCCGAGAATAGACCCTTGTGGTACCCCCATACTGGGACTCCTCCCAGGAGATCTCCTGCCATTCACTTCGACCTTCTGAATTCTATTGTTTAGATATGAAATCAGAAGATCAAGTGCAGTTCCCTTAAGCCATAGTGACATAGCACAGACATAAGCTTGTAAAACTATTGCAATAAATTCACTTATAATAATATTATTATCATGAATTACAAAATGTTATATCGCGCTTCCGTAAATTGATATACAAATCCTTACGTGCCTACAAACAGCACCGTAGCAGTAACCACAACATTGTCATTATCAAAGGGATAAACAATGTTTTAAAACTTTTAAGTACTATTTTTATTTTACCTACTCTTCGTAGATTGTTCATTATTTTTTAAGCCTTGTTTTAAATATTCAAACAATAGTTTTCCATCATGTCCCTTACATTTAAGAGATATGATTACATCTTTATTACTTTCACCGGAAAATATGTTAGTTTAAAATGTTGGAAAAACTCTCTGTTTGAGTTGAATTAATTTAGATACAGGCCGGTAAAAATAGAATCCGGAGTTTATTATATAATCTGGTTCGCGAACACCTGTTTTGTTGTTTATTGTAAATAACCTTCGAGAGTGGAAATAGAAGCGCAAATCGATTTGACTTAGTATAGGATTCTTGATGTATTTCAACCTATTTCAATGTGTTATTGGCTATTATTTCGTAATGAGCGGCGCCCACGACCTTGTCGAAATGTAAGCACATTTCATTCAGATGCCAACGTGTACTCGAATCTGGTTTCATTATAAACGCAAAGTAAAGTATGCATTTATTCATGACAACAAGAAACTTAAATAAACAAATTTTTAATTTGATTGATTTTATTACGACGTCCATGAAAAGGACACCCACTCAGCATTTTTGGAATTGATTTCTAACACTGATTTTCAGTAGGCCCTGACCATTGACCATTTCGACCTTTTGCCAGCAGCCGTTGACAACACGGTTCCTGTTGTTATAGGTCTTAAAAGTGACCCTCTAAAAATAGTAGAAACAGAGCAGAAACTATAAAGATTGAATTCGAATGCAAGTTTTAAGCCATTTTTTATTTTTATTCTATTAAATAGGACATATTTTGATTTTCTTTATTTATCTATGCTGTTTTTTCTGATTTTCATTATTTCTATGCCTCTGAACACTTTTGTTTCTCTAATAAAAAATAATTTCAGTTTTTATTTTAAAGAGATCAATCTTTATTGATCTTTAATAGGTTCAAATCATTCCAGCATTTGGAGGCGCTGTATTTAAAGCTACCTAACAGTAATTAGTATGGCAGACATTAAAAGTAGTTACTGAGGCCTATTCAAACGTACTTAAATTTTATTTATTTATAAGATAATATTTATTTATTACATCTTCTCAAAAATTGCCTTCAGCAAATGTTTCTTGAAAATTCATTCCAACTTTGCGTCAAATACCACCCGCATCACGTTGACGTTTGGTATTCCACATCCGCGCGTTTAGCAAGATATTTCTTGCCACGCACAGCCACCTTGTGGAATCAATTAACAGCTGCTGTTTTTCCGAGTCGATAAGACTTAGAGACCTTCAAGAAAAGAGCATATTTCCCACCTTAAAGGCCGGGAACGCATCTCTTCCTCATCTGACACCCGTTGTTGCGGATGTCCATAGGCGGTTGCCTCGCCACTCCCCATTTCATGAGTCTTTTGCTCGTTTGCCTCCTCATAAATAATAAGAAATTAGCCCTTATGTGTAGGTAGAACGTATTTAAAAACTTATTTATCAAACTTTATTAAGCCTATAAACTTTATTTTATATTCTAAGGAGGGGGACATGCACGGACTCCATGAAGACTAGTCTACTACACTGTGAATAAACTCGAAATATATTAAGAAGAAGAGATAGAGAAACGTTGAAATCAATAGCAAATTATTTAAAAAATTTAAAAGTTAAGGTGCGATCAGACTGAAATGGAATGAAAAAATACAATATATAATACGCTATCAATTTTTTTAAGAGCTTACTATCTAATATATTATATATTTATATTTATATAGGTATTAGAAAGCATATTTCTATAACCCTATCTACGATGGGGGATCAAACTTTATTAAGCTTATAAACTAATACTTATATAATAATATGTTCTAAGGGGGAAGAGTCCGTGAAATCTGTGGAAAATCTGGCAATCCGTTGTTTAAGAAATTGAGATGGTTTTATTAAGTTTCGAAGACCACGTTTTTCTTTGCGCCCATACAAAGAAGAAAGGGCTAATGAATACTACTATACTAGTGAATGCAGCTGGTTGCGTTGGTTATGTGGGACTTACAAGAGCCTATGTTCCTATCAACTAAACACCACCTTAGGTTGGCTTGGGGAGAGAGAGGCGCAAATTGCACTCCCTTAGGAGTATCCGCTGGGATATTGCACAGAAGGTGTTATCTAATTGGGACTAGTGACATTGGAAGGATGATCACAAATGGTGAGGTGAGTATAAATGTGTCTGGCTATTCCCGGATGTCAAAAGGCGGTCTAGGTCAGACGAGAGTTTGTTAGTTTGATAACTCCTTAACGACTTACATTAAGGGTGCGATCTGTGACAGAATTTCTAACCGTCTATAATAAATTTGCAATGCGCTTACGTTCATTGCTGCATTATAAAATTTAGTAGATCTACACAAGTTAAGACAAATTACTAGTTAGTGTAGTTCAGATTCACTAAAAATCTAAAAATAAAAAAAAAAAAACAAAAAGACCGACTTCAAAATCACTATTCCAAAACAATAGATATAATATGCACTAAAAATACGTAATTATTTTTATACAATCTAATGAATAAATCTAATTCTAGTAACGATTATTGTTATTTTTGGAATCAGTTGTTTTTTTGTTAATTTTTTTTTAAAGGCCTAGTCAACAATGATTAGCAATATTGTAATTTGTGTAATGTGAATGGCTAAAAGGAACGTTAACAATTACATACTAGTGTTATTTACATGTTATCACGGAAGAATCGTTACCTAGTGATAATTGATACTTATTTATATCGCAAATATGTAAAAGCCAATATTTTTCAGCTTTCCCGTACACGAAATAATGAAAGAGAATTGGCGCCAGTTGGTAGCAGAGAAGAAAATTAAAAACAAATAAGCATTATTTATATTTCAAAGGATTTAAGTTTTTTTTTTGGATTTAACCACATTTAAAATTTGGCAAAAGCTGTCATACAAATATATGTTGATGTCCACTTACACTACATATACTAAAAAGATACCCTGGAAAAGATATCTAAGTCTAAAAGAAAATTTTATTTTATTCAAGGAACTTTACATTTAAATAAACAGTTTAACTTTTATTAAATTTAATTATTTTATGTGCATAAATATATAATATTTAAGTATTAGTTTCTCTCATTAAAAGTTACCGTAACTTATTAAATCCAAATCCCCTTAGAACGCAAAGAAGTAACAAATATAATCATAAGCCAATAATACATAACATACAAACTTTCCCCTTTATAATATGAGTGTGATTTTTCATTAAAAACGTAAAAAACCTCCGACTGAACAATTCTTGGACGGAAAATTGGGACAGACTGACGAACATAAACTTATTTCGTCTGGGTTTAAAAAAATACCTAACTGCTACTCCACTGATGTCACTGTCCAAATCGGGTTCTAAATTCAAAATACGCAGCTGAATCTGAAGTAGTATTTACATTGCTGCCTATTGACGAAAGAGAGGCACCTAAAACTCAGTGGGTTTTTTTTTTTATATAAAGTTCGACACAATAAAATTTCGTACAACGCTTGCTCTATTCGAATCTGTGGAAAGATTAAAAATGTCATTTTTGCTATGGTAACATTTACCATATAAACGTTTTAAACAATTTTTTGAATGTCGTATCATTCGTTTTGCACATTTTCTGGGATTATGTTGTTAAAAACATATAAATTGCCCAATAAAAGCCTCGCTAACTAGACTCAACCGAGTGGTAAACATTAAATATTTTATATTTAATTATATCTTATCAACTGAGCTAGTTCTTGACGACTATAGACGATATTAAAACGCAAGCTGACGTCATATTTACATACCATACGCATTTTATTAAGTCGTTAAATAGCTGTACAGCTATATAGTATAGCTGTGCATCAAGTAATTTATTACTCTAATCTAAGCCCTATATACTATGACTTAGAATCTATTTTATTATAACTATTAGCCATCAGCGGATAAAAAAGTTCTTCTAATGCTAGATGTTCACTTTCGCGTCCCTGATCTCAAAAATCGCACTCCGCTTATTTTTATGTTATTCTCATGTTTTACTAATAGTTTTGATTATTTAACTTCTAAAATCCGACGGGACAACGAATTAACATGCATAGATGTAAGAGCAATGACCGGCTGATTATATTTTCACATTCATCGCTTCATTTTGTGTCCCCTACCGCATTTATGATGGGGAGTGTTCCGAAAAGCTGTTTCACTTGATTCCTGCCGCCGAATTCCATCTTCGCACGACACGCCACAAGTTAGGATATCATCCTCACCATCTGGATGTGTGGCGGTCCTCCACAGTCCGGTTTTCAAGGAGCTTTCTTCCTCGTGCTACAAAGCTGTGGAATGAACTTCCTTGTGCGGTGTATCCGGGACGATACGACATTGGTACCTTCAAAAAAAGCGTGTACACCTTCCTTCAAGTCTGGCAACGCTATTGTGATTCCTTTGGTGTTGCAAGAGAATGTGGGCGGCGGTGATCCCTTAACAGCAGGTTACCCGTACGCTTTGTCCACCTTTTTCATAAAAAAAACGAACGTATGTTTCTGGTGTTAAGTGATGACGACAACCCATATTCTCTTGAATCACAATTACAGCCACAGCATTTTGCAAAAAACTTTTACAGTCTATCCAAATGATCGATTCATGAGTCGGGGCTGTTTCACTGCCTATCATTGTTCGGAGTTCGGCACAGTAGACATCTGCCGTTATTGCTTGACCAGATCGGAGAAAGCTATAGTGAATAACACCATGCTGAGACCACCAAACAATTAACATTACCTTTTTATTGGTAATCTTTGCTTTAGAACACTGTGAGGCGTTCGACCTGGGGTCAGCAATTTCATTTTTCACTTACGCTTGTCTTAAAGAATCCACTTTTCATAGCATTACATAATTCGATGCAATATTCCTTATTTTCTGTATCGATTCCACAAGGCAACACAAGTTCTTTTTGCAGATCAGTCAAACCATGAGGCACCCATTTTTAATATTTTTTTAATTTATTGATTTGACGTAAATGAGTGAATATTGTTGAGGTAACGTTAAACCATGCCGCTAATTCCTGGATCGGCTTCGACCATCTCTTTCAATTCATTGTTATTCATTGCGATCTTCCACGTGGTTCGAATCTTTCCTTTTCGTTCTTCAAATCGAAGTTTCCATCACGAAAGCGTTTAAACCAAAATAGCACGGTGCGTTTATTAACAGTCCTCTCTCCAAACGCAAAATTTATATTGCGAGCTGTTTCTGCCGCTAGTTCCGCGTCGGACCTCGTATTCATAAATCACTCGAATTCTCGAATTATCTATCTTTCTTGTCGAAGCTGAATAAAAAAATCAATGGAAAGTTGATAATCGGATGTTGCATATATTTAAAAAGAAGAACTACATAGGTGAAAAAAATGTCACTCCAAAATCACAAACCATGAAGGTTCTATGTCAAATCGAAGCACCTAACACAATAAAACGGCAATATCACACTTTAACCCCTATTATTAACTGTAGTGCAGCTCTAAGAACGCCTTCTCCTGATACAAAAAGAAATGATGTTGCACGCATTAAGTTCTTAGTAAACAAAGTTATATAGATTTTGCTAATTGAAAATAAAAACATAAAACTGTACAGGTCATATGATTTGGAATGTACCTAATCCCTCGAGTATTGGGTGAACGTATGTGTGGGTTAGTGTTAATGATATGTATACAGTGTTTGAGAGTAATTTAGTACCCGTTCTTTCCATTTGACCACATACAACGCTCGAATCATTGACAATATTTTGGTCATCTCCAATCATTTTGATTCTTCAGCAAGATCCAACTTTAAAAGCCTGCATGCCTTGACCTCTGGTTTTGCGAATGTCAATGAATGGTTTTAATTTTCCAGTAGGTGGACCGTTTACCCTACGAACATGCGAAAGTTTGTAAAAGTTCCCATAATTGTTTATCAATTGTTCTCATTTCACACAGGAAAAGCTTACGTGAAAGAAGTAAGCAATAAGAACGAAAAGTGCCGAGTATCCCCGAATCGACTCAACTAGCGCTAAGATGATCTCAATCGAAATTATACTCAGTGTCAAGTGCACTTCAGTTGCTCTTGTATTGTGATTTAAAAATATGCGCTTAATTTACTGCAAGGTGTTTGAATCTGAAATGATATTTACACAGTTGCGTTAAGGTCCAGTATTGTTTGATAGTTACTGTCGCTTACATCGTCTTGTAAATACAAGTGTGGATATTTTCCAGCGCACGTGTTTAGTTTTCAGTGTCGAGATAGAAACACCCGAACGCGGTTGGCTGTTTGTACGACGCGCGAAAGTTTTTCGAAATTTGAATTTTAAATTTACGACTGCTGTTATGTTTTATTTTTAATCGGGCGACTAGTGCATGGTGATTGCCAGTGTTTGTGCATACGAGTGATATAAATAGGTTTTATTGAAAGTGTATTGTACTCATTGAACATTGTTTATTATTCGCCTTCTAAATATATCGTGTATTGAAATAGGCTGTAAAGATTTACCTTTGATTTGATTATCGAAAAAATATTTTACAATTCACGGTCTTTGGCACTAAGTAGTAAATATATTTTAATATTATTCATTGTAATTATTAGAAATTAGCTTTAATAAAAGGAAGGATCTTCAACTTAAATTTCACCGACAAACAATAATTGGAAAGTTTTTTTTTAACTATTCCTATTAATAAAATTATGGTCTTTCATTACTTTAAGCTTACATGAATTTAAGGGTTGTGAAAGTACTGATATTTGTTTTTAGCTTAGTTATTAGAGTTTAATGTTTGGCTATAAGGCTGTATGTCTATAAGCAGGCTATATCTCATAATCCCCAATAATAACATAGCTAAAAATAATTTAATAATAAGTACAAAAATCACCTTTCTGACGATTTGCTTTTTATGTCATTCATATCTGTAATATACACGATTTTTCTGTGACAACTTTAGAATGATTTTAAAGTCTTAATATATTATAACCACGCGCTTCGTGCTTTAGTCTTAGGACTGCAGGTCATAAGTGAAAATTCTTACTTTTGAGAAATGTTTTAGGAAAATCTAAATAATGTATGTCTTAGGAATTTTTTACTTCAAAAAATATATCACTTACATAAAAGTATTTAAGAAGATAGTTAAGAAGTAGTTGCACATGTGACATAATATAGGGATGGTGTATATCGCAATTGGATGCACAAATTTTCTAGGTTAGCAGGTGACGCCTGGCATAACAATTAATATTATTAATTGTAATAATTAGCAATTTGTTTTTTTTTAAAGTGATCACTTCTGGAATAATTTACACAAATTAAAGTTGAAAAAAAAATTATGAACGATGTGGGACTCGAATCAGCGACTACTTGCAAGCGCTCTTCCACTGAGCCAACCGTTTCTTGTTCAACTCTCAGGTTGTGGCCTCATCTACAGGATCTTCTTTACGGTTGATAACCTGTTTAACCACAATATTTGCATATTACGAAATTGACTCGAGATGCGCTCTTTCAAATATAAACAATTTGATTATGTTTTCAAATTTAATTTGTGTATAATTATAAATACGTTTATATTTATACTTTATTATTATGTTTAAAAAAATAATACAAATTATTATTTAAGTATTATATACATGTTTTAATCGGAGATAATGCGCTTGTCGTGAAAGTAATTATTTCAGTACTGATATGCTGAAAAGTAATATTGAGGAAGTTAGTTTTAATAGAAATAGTATTCAGAATGTAGATAAGAATCATGTTAGTTTGAAATTAACAGGTTTTTTTCTTTGAATTTTAGTATTTTTAATACAGTTTTTAAATATATATTGTTGACAATATTCATAATGTCCTCATATTCGATCCATATTTTCTATTAATAATAATTGTTTAATAGGATTTTGTATTCTATTAGAAATTTTAAAGGGGTCATCATCACCTATCTGTAAGGACTCTCTTTCTCAGGAAGTCGTGGAGGTATTAAGTTTAAATACACACGTTTCACTTAAGTTTACTTTCTTGAAGCTGTAGACTAAAGTTTCTTAATCAAGCCAAACAAATCTGCGGTAACTTTAGGCATGTATCTTAACCTGCGCTAAAATCATAACCTATAGGATAGGCAGAAGTGTTAAACAAGTTTTAAATACGAAGGTTTAGTTGTGTTTTGATCATAGGTACCTGCAGAATTATCCTGGATATTTTTTTCTGTATTTCTCATTATGTGGTCTGCTGTCTATTAAATTTTTCTTATATTGCTTTTTTATAATATATCTACTAGCTGACCTGGCAGCATTCTTACTGCCTCCTCCTCCTCTCTGTACTTTTGTATAAAATAAACTTAAAACAAATAAAAGGAACCCTTTTTTAAGTGTTATTTACCCGTGTTTTAAGGAAGTTTAATTTTTACCTCCTGAGAAAGTTATAAAGATATAAAAATTCTAATTAGTTATTCATTTTAACGCAATATTTGAAAGTAAAATTAAGTTTGGTATACTTGTACTATGACTGAAACTGTGCAACAAAATATTATTTTCTATTTATTTATTTATATTAATTATTACATTAAGTAAAACAATATATAGCTAATAATATAAATATACTAGCTGAACCAGCAAACGTTGTAAGGCCCTATAAGGTAATAAAAAAAAATCAGTAATTAAAATTTTTGGGGTATAAAAAATTGATGACGACCGATTCTACCTACCAAATATATCGCACATAAAACTTATCGTATTAAAATAATCATTATATTCGATTTCCATCTTGCAACTCTATTGCGTATCTGTGGATAGTATAGAATAATATTAAAATTGCGATACGAAAATAGGCATTGATCGTAGATCGGTAAAAATTTGAAGTTGTATGTATTTTTAATGCTGAATCATAATAAAATAAAAATATAAAACAATTATAAAAAAAAAATTCAGGAATGTGTGGATGGACCCTTATCATTTAGGGATATGAAAAATAGACGTTGGCAGATTCCCAGACCTACCCGATATAAACACAAATTTTCAAACAAATTGGTTTAGCCGTTTCGGAGGAGTTTGAGAGAGAGAGAGAGAATTTTATATGTATATAAGATATAGCGCATACGTGATGAAATTTAGAAGACCGCTCGGCGGTTCTTTGCCCAAAGGATCTCTATATTAATATTTATGACCTTTTAATGATTTAAGTTTAACGTGGCACCTGTTACAATTATTGTTATAGCTAGTTTCAATATAAAATTGTTTCAAATATACTATAATATGTATCACATATGCTCACAATATTAAATCAAGTCAAGGAAATAACTCTTATGAATGTTAAAAGTTATTCTTTTCTTTTTTTCATTTCCTACCAATTTGAAAAAGGTTGAGCTGTAATGAGAAGAAGTGGCATGAAACTCATTGCCACTCTTTTAAATCAACATTATGAAGTTACTTTCTTTAGTTTTTGTTTGTAAATAGCGGAAACTGCGTTTAAAGTCACACTCAAGTTCCGCCTAAAGAAGTTTAACTTCAAAATTTATCTTCAAATGGTTTATTATACAACATTTCATTTTATCAACAACTCGACCATTTTGTACCAAAAATAATAAAACTCCCGACTTAATGTTCCCTCGTTTTAGCATAAACAAATAAACACAACGAAAGTTATGAGCGCAATTTCTTGTTAATTTATATGGCTAAGGGTGTGTTTATCTGTGGGTTCCGTACCATGAGTAATTTTTTTTTTATGGAATAGGAGAACAAACCAGCGTACGGGTCACCTGGTGTTAAGTGATCACCGCCGCCCACATTCTCTTTCAACACCAGAGGAATCACAAGAGCGTTGCCGGCCTTTAAGGAAGGTGTACGCGCTTTTTTTGAAGGTACCCATGCCGTATCGTCCCGGAAACACCGCACATAGAAGTTCATTCCACAGCTTTGTAGTACGAGGGAGAAAGCTCCTTGAAAACCGCACTGTGGAGGACCGCCACACATCCAGATGGTGTGGATGATATCCTAACTTGTGGCGTGTCGTGCGAAGGTGGAATTCGGCGGCAGGAATTAGGTTAAACAGCTCTTCGGAACCCTCCCCGTGATAAATGCGGTAGAAGACACACAATGAAGCGACGTCTCTACGCAACGCCAAGAGATCCAGCCGTTCACAGAGCACTGAGTCCCCGACAATTCGAGCTGCTCTACGTTGCACGCGGTCAAATGGATCGAGCAGATACTGGTGTGCGCCAGACCAGAGATGAGAGCATTACTCCATGTGTGGACCTGCGCTTTGTAGAGCGCTAGAATGTGGGCCGGCTTGAAGTATTGCCGTGCTCTATTGATGACACCCAGCTTCTTCGAAGTCAATTTGGCTTTGCCCTCCAGATGGCCACGGAATTGGCAATCGCTCGAGATTTCGAGACCCAGTATTCCGATACTAAGCGCGGCTTTAAGAGAAGTGTTCTCGAAGAGCTGTGATACGACAAATGGGGTTTTTTTTAGGTGGTAATCGCACAAACTTGAATCTTCTGGGGGTTAAATTGGACAAGGTTCAATTTACCCCATTCCGCGACCTTCTCGAGAGAGGACTCGATAGAAGACACAAGTTTCTTCCGGCACTGGTCGACGATTTCCCGAGAGAGACCTGCATGGCCCGTGTATGCGGAATCACTAGAGCTGTCGTCTGCATAGCAATGTATGTTGGAGGTGTCCAACATATCATTGATATGCAGAAGAAACAGCGTAGGAGATAGCACACAGCCTTGGCGCACTCCAGCATTCACGGGCTTCGGGTTCGAGCAATATCCGTCGACAAGGACCTGTATGCTACCTGTATGCCCAGTGAGGAAGCTGGAGGTCCACTTGCACAAGCTCTAGGGAAGCCCAAATGATGGAAGTTTTGAGAGGAGCGCCTTGTGCCATACACGATCAAAGGCCTTCGCTATATCCAGGCTAACTGCCAGGCCTTCCCCCTTGCTTTCAATAGCCTCTGCCCATCTATGAGTTAGGTATACCAGAAGATCACCTGCCGACCGACCATGGCGAAAGCCGTATTGTCGGTCGTTGATCAACTGGTGACCCTCTAGATATACTAAAAGCTGGCAAAAATTAACTAAAACTAAAAATGAGCTAAAATAAATGCAAAATTCGTCATGCTTACTAGAATAGCATTCCTTTCCTCAAATATTATGTACAAAAGGAACGATGGCTGGTCCATGCGGTGTCTCGTAAACGGGTGCTGTTTGTGGTGCCAGGTCGATCTATTAAACTTAATAAATCATTGCATTTGTTGGAACCGATTACTAATTATGATATAGTAATCACGACCATCATGTTCACGAAGCATCCTTACATGAATAAATACAAGCTCTAAAGGTTGATCCAATATAGGATAATTTATATTTATAAAGTTGATCCTTGATTACTTTTTTTAAATATGAGATATTATTTCAATACGATTCATATATTGGATGCAGCACCTTACTGTTTGTTATATATTTGTTTTGTAGGTGTACAGCTGTTATAAAATACTCAATTTGACTGAAAAGAGTTTCTTGTATGTTCTTCTCACATGCTCTACTTTATCCGAACATATGGTAAATTCAGTAATTTAAAAGAAAAATTTATAGTGACAATTAGTACTAGACTGTGTTTCACAATACAAATAAAGTAGCGAATAGTTATAGATTAGATAAATTGGTAGCCTTATACAAAGTTCCGAGTAACACAGACTGCGTTTCAAGATCACTTCACCAATATGTTTATTTACCAGATGGCTTTCAGGCAGGTCAGTTTGGCACTCGAATTCTATAGTTCTGTCTGACAAAATGTAAATATTAAAAAAACTGTTTTTAATACGAAATAACTAAACGTTAGCCTAATATATTTACAAACTTTTATCTCATATGTACATATTACAATATTCTACTGGTATAACTCTAAATAGCAGTTCTAAAACTATTTTCACAATAAAATCAATCCTCATATACTTAATTGTCTTGTGTTTTATTTGTGTATCGAAAATTAGAAATGTCAACAAATCACTTGTCATGAACAAGAAAAAAAAACAGAAATTCTTAGCTTTCATAGTCAAGTCATCAAGGCATAACACGTTATCCGGCACATAAAAATGCAATATGTTGCCAGATCCATTTAAATTATTTAACCAACGCTTCATATACTTGTTGACACTATTTATTTATTGTGAAACGCAAACTACGTCTTTTACCAGTGGGAGGCTCCTTTGCACAGGATGCCGACTAGATTATGGGTACCACAACGGCGGCAATTTCTGCCGTGAAGCAGTAATGTGTAAGCATTGTTGTGTTTCGGTCTGAAAGGCGCTGTAGCTAGTGAAATTACTGGGCAAACGAGACTTAACATCTTATGTCTCAAGGAGATGATCGCAATTGTAGTTCCACTCAGAATTTTTCAAGAATCCTGAGCGGCACTGCATTACAATGAGCAGGGCGTATCAATTACCATCAGCTGAACGTCCTGCTCGACTTGTCCCTTATTGTCATAAAATTTATTCGATAGATAAGTCACAAGTAGCTTATTCGTAGTTATTTTCGTACTACTTACTTGTACATTGTAAAACAGGGCTTAGTCTCTTAACCACTAAGCTCTAGGCTATTGGGTTCGAACCACTATACAACTTTAGCCAGAGCATTGTTAACATCGAATGTTTTTTAAATCGATAAATTTATCATCTTGTATCGAATCAAACGACATAAAAAGAGAAATAATTTTAAAGTCTTTCATAGAATTAAAATCACACGGTTGACCCATGGCCCCACATGTGGGAGGTTTCTTAGCACAGGATAGGAGCCAAGCGGATCCTTTTACTACTGTCAATCAATAATCTGCAAGCATTATTGTGTTCCGGTTTGAAGTGCGCCGTAGCTTGTGAAACTGCGGGTCTCATAAGGTTTAACGTCTTATGCTTAGATAATTTATACGTCTAGATAGATTCTCTTGCAGTGAGACAACCGATAAAAACAGGCCAGGAATAATACTTTAGTGTGCGTGACAACCTACGTCTTACACTCGCGATTTGTATGACACTTTGTGTTACTTTGTGTGAATTGCTCAAAATAGAGCTTAGTCTTAGACACAATTCTTTTCGACGTTTTCATACCTGTCATAGTGTATCTAGACGTATAAATGGTCAAAGGCAAGGATCGGCAACAGGCGGACCGCAATACGTCGAAACTCGGACCGTCAAATATTGTAATGCAAATATAAATTAATAAGTAGAGAAGGTATACTAAAATACAAATTCTTCTTACATACAATACATTATTCAAAATAGTATTAAAAATCACTTATTGAACCTCAAAAAATGAGAACAGGCGCAGGAAACTCAGCGGTCTTTGTTTTTATATTAAAAATATGGATAACAATGTAATATCGTTCAATATACATTTATAATTAAAGAGCCTGAGGGTGTTAGCTTCATCCCCAGTCTGTGGAGTCATTAAGAAAATCGTTTTAACTATAGTAACCTTTCCCACACAAACGTTTTTTAATAATTCTTTTAAATTTCGAAACACATTTGCTTTGTACATTTTCTGGGATCATATTGTAGAAGTATATACATCGCCCAATAAAAGACTTACTAACTCGACTTAACTTATGTTTGTTCCTCGTATTAACATTATGAATGTCACAGATTCTAGCAAATTCCTCAATGTGCTTATGAACATATAGAACATTATCAAAAATATATTGAGAAGCAACAGTCAAAATGTATATTTCTTTAAATTTTTCTAAACCTTTATTTATTAAAATAACATTATAAAGTCAAATATTATAAAGAAATATGAAAATTGTAAAAAAGTAACAATCAATTTAGCCACTATGTTTGGTTCGACATAATTAAAAAACAAATATCACTCGTGATTAACGGTGAGCATCTAGAAGACTTTTGCACTTGAATTTGCTGCGCTTATCGAGAACAAACAATAAAAAAATAGCTCAAGACTTTTGCTGCAGTTTCTAGTATTAATTTTAGGTCTTGTATTTTATAATTCTGAATTTTATTTAAAACAATACAATAAATAGGGTAGCACTTAATTATTATCATTTGTTTCTTTCTGGACCTCGATAAAATTTTCCCACAGTGTCCGGATCCCACCTAAAATTACTTGCCGACCTCTGATCTACGGTCTTATGTCTCGACGTGACGAAAAATATGCTTGTCATTTTGGGACACTTACTTAATTAAATTAAAAGATATGAAAAACAATGCACTTTATTTCATTTAGATATAAAGTTTCATATTACAATTTACTTTACGCTCATAAACATATTAGCCAATTTAAAAAGAATAGTGATGTACATAATGTCAATATTCAAAACAAACATAAACTCGCAATTCCATCTACTAGGCTCCGTAAAATTGCTACATCTTTTAAAGTGGATTGTGTTATATTTTATAATAAACTCCCAAATGAAATTAAAATGTTACCTATTAAATGTATCTTAAAAAATAAATTAACATCTAAGGCCTATTATAATGTGAAAGATTATTTGAATGATAAAGATAGTTGGAATTAATGTTCTATATTTTGTTAATGAATATTGTTATACTCATTCGAATGCTATTGTAACTTTTGTACTTCATCCTGACTTGCACTAAATAACTTATAAAGTTTTACAGTGAATAAAGATTTTTTGACTTTGTCTATTAAAAACTGTATCTAAATAATTTACGTTTTATTATCCAAAACTACCGGGTTCGATTCCCGAATTGAGTACTAGGTTTTTTTTAAATCTACAATTGTAGTTTTTCTTGTCACCAAAATCAATGACATATAAGGTTTCTAAGAATAGCTGTTCCAAATGAAACATTACTTGTGAACAGAAACAAATAAATATTGAAATATTTCGCGTAATTCCAATTTCGTATGTTATTTTAACCTAAAAACGTTCGCAAGAATCATACAGTTAGGCAAAAGCGTTACAATTAACTAATTTAATTACCGTATTGTCGCAATTCAGTAGAACACAAAACTTTTTATTAACGCTTTTTACGATAACAGTGAATTGCACTTAAAATTAATTAGAATAAGTCTCATGAGGGATTAAGTCGGCTTTTCTCAGGGAACTTTACAAAGCTCGCAGTAGGTACTCATTTTAAAAGGCATTTATTTTCTCTTTTCGATGTCATTTCTAATAACAACTAGACACTACTAACCGCTTCGGAAACAAATCGCGCTCTGAGAGAGAAGAAGCGGCGCAAGAAACTCTCCCAGCATTATTTTTTTGCGCTCTTTTCCATTTCCATCGCTTTAAAATAATCACAACCTTTTTAACTGACTTCAAAAAGGAGGAGGTTCTCAATTCGAATTTTTTGCACCGACTTAAAACCTATCAATATGAAGAACATACAAATAATAGTATTTTATTAATATTAAAGGTAAAGGTTTGCGTAATAAAATTAAATTTTTATTAAGTTATTTTTTTACTTTTCAGTTTTTTAAGTCGGTTTTTTCAAACGTAGTTTTTTTTTTATTTAAAATGTTGTTCTCCGCTGCGCTCCAACTAGATACAGCAGGCGCAGTCGCAAAATGCGGCAAATAATACTACGCCCAAGTAGGTGTACTCGAGCCAGTCTCTAACAATGTGTGACGTTGACGTGCCACATGTTCTGTTAAAATTTGCTAATAATTGAAACTAAAATGCCGCGTTGCGTAGTAAAACTATGTAAAAATAATACCACAAGAAATAAGAAAGACACTGGAATCACATATCATCAGTAAGTATTTTGTATTTTATTAATTTCAATGTAAAATAACACGAAGCGTATGTTACAAAATTTGAAAGATGCCATTGAATGTCAAGATGCCACGCACACAAGCATTTTATAGTTGCCGTAATAAAAAGCTATTGTTCTTAGGTAGTGCAGTATCTAGTTGGAGCGCAGCGGAGACCAATCCTTTATCTAAGGTTGTACTGTTAAACTAAAATTTTGTTACAAAAAATAACTTAAATTAATAAAATAAACTCTACAAAAAAATTATGATTAATTTATTTTAATACTTACCTATATATTTCTAACAGGCGTTACATAACAATCTCAATATTATAATTCTAACGTACAAAGCTATTTAAAACGCTTTTACAAAACCTTTTAAAAATCTTAGATTATACGTCTAATAGACTTAATAATTGTGAAGGCGTGGAAAAAAATTGCAGTGAACTATTAGCCTCTATTTTCATCAAGGCGTGTAACGCAGTGTAAAAAGAAGCTGTGATGCAGACCTGTTATCATTCATTACCTTCCAGCAATGGGCTATATCTAGCTTTATCCTACTAATATCTTCCCTTTCTTGGCGTGCGTCTGTGCAGAATGGGATGTCGCTATGGACTCTATGGACGCTATGCACTCCCCTGTGCCTGTGGGGTAGGGGTGGGGTATGATACCAGTGGGAGGCTCCTTTGCACAGGATGCCAGCTAGATTCTGGGTACCACAACGGCGCCTATTTCTGCCGTGAAGCAGTAATGTGTTAGAATTACTGTGTTTCGGTCTGAAGGGCGCCGTAGCTAGTAAAATTACTGGGAAAATGAGACCTAACATCTTATGTCTCAAGGTGACGAGTGCAGTTGTAGTGCCACTCAGAATTTTTGGGGTTTTTCAGGAATCCTGAGCGGCACTGGATTGTAATGGGCAGGGCGTATCCATTACCATCAGCTGTACGTCCTGCTCCTCTCGTCCCTTATTTTCATTAAAAAAAACAGGCTTGCCCTGCATGTTTCAATATGACAACTCTCTCTGTTATCCTACTTAAACATTTTATTGAGATAAAACCTTTAGTTGCGAATCCAACGGCCAAGGACTAGTATAATAATATATTATATAAGTTAAATGTTATCAAGGTCAATTTCCTACACGTCAAAAATGTATTTTCATAATAATTATGTCTTTTATACTCGCTAAACCACGTTCGTAATGAAACATCCAACTATTCTACCCGCAATTTCGTACGTAATAAATGAAGCTATTTCGACCATGTTATGACAATATGATGGCACTTTTCATGAAGGTACTTATAATAATAAGCATTTAATATAATGATATAATTTTCTTTATACCTCAATTCACCTTAAATATTTCGAATTTTTGCACTTTTATCGCTTGTACGGTTATAACAACCAGCCTCTGATCAATATCACGAAAACTCGTTTTTCTCCCTTTGGTAGTTGTAAGAAATAAATTCCGACATCATATTACTAAGCACCAACTATAATGAAGATTGGTCGAACCGTTCTTGAATTATAAAAGGGCACAAAAACTGAGCTTATTATCATATATTTTATATTATTATTATAGAAAAAACTTTATAATTATGTTGCGCGCACGGCGGAGTGACAGATGCTGTATAGACATAGTTTAAATAGAGAAAATGCTCAAAAATCTAAACCAAATACTATTGTAGCATATTATATCTATTCAGTAGTTTTTTCGTTATTCTAACGTACATACAGAAAAGACCACGAAAATTCATAAAGTACTTTTTTGGCTTCGGAATTGTAGAGCTTAAAGCTCTGTTCAAACTGAGGCGAATAACGCGCGGGAAATAGGGCGCGTTTTAGCGTAATTCGCTCGCTCGCTTAGCCTCTCAAACTGATGCGACTTCCCGCGTGTCATTTTTGGTTCTTCAGTGGAGAAACATCGTGCATTGTGAGATCAAACAATCTCCGGTATATAATCAAACGTCCCGCTCTTGTTTCGCTTCAACTTGAGCGACTACTCGCGTCAATTTGAACACGTCCATACAAGTTAGCTGACACAATCGGCGCGAGCGACTTCCGTCCCGCGGCCCGCGCGTTATTCGCCTCAGTTTGAAGAGAGCGTAAAGTTTGTTACGATTTCATTACATGTATAGATTTCGCAGAAACATTAACATAAGGTGGAGATAACATACATGCTACTATCACGCTACATGCAGACACAGTATTATTGATGCTTTCGATATCCGGGCAAATATAGTGTCAGTAAATCATATAAATTACGCATGATAAAATTCATTATTGAACACTTAGATCATTTATACATCTAGATAGACTACGACAGTTGTGAAAACGTCAAAAAAGTTTAGAGTTAACCTCTACTTTGAGCACTTCACACACACAAACACAAAGTGTCAAATTATTGCTTTAAAATATTCTTTAAATTAAAACATATTCTCTGCTATTGTAAAAAAAAATGGTCGAACTACAACATGTAGATAATTTGTTATGTTTTTATAGTGAGACCTCACTATTGAGAAAGACAAAGAAATTTCAAAACAAATATTGGGGTTGAGCAGGTTATCAACTGTAAAGTAGATCCTGTAGATAAAGCCACAACCTGAGAGTTGAACAAAACATACAAGATTTTATTACCGATACGTCACTCAAACGGTTGGCTCAGTTGGAAGAGAATACGCACGGAACGGTCGCGGGTTCGAGTCCCGCATCGTTCATAAAATTTTATTTACAAATTTTATTTGTGTAACATGTAGATATCTGTAGATTGTTGGTGAGAGTGACCAATTATACAGTTAGCCCAATGCTTAAATTACTGGGCAAATGATACTTAACATCTAATGTCTCAAGGTGACTTGCGCGATTGTAGTGCTGCTCAGAATTTTTGGGTTTTTCAAGAATCCTGAGCGGCAATGCATTGTAATGGGTAGGGCGTATCCATTACCATCAGCTGAACGTCCTGCTCGTCTCGTCCCTTATTTTAATA
>CATIXQ010000003.1:12423033-12488558 GCA_949711755.1 Leptidea juvernica | reverse complement strand
ATCAATTACCATCAGCTGAACGTCCTGCTCGTCTCGTCCCTTATTTTCATAAAAAAAAGATGGGCGGCGTCGTGTCCCGGGTTGTCTACTTCCCTAAATATGTGCAAAGGGTACGATGGCTGGTCCATGCGTCAACTCGGAGGTCAATGGGTGCTGCTCGTAGTGCCAGGTCGGCTTGTTATAATTAGTTACTCAATATACATGTTGATGTAATTACTAATTATGACAGTAATAACCACCATTATGTTCTCGAAGCATCCTTACACAAACAATGAATTTTAGCTCTGAAGGTTGATGCATCCAATTTACGATAATTTATTTTTATACAGTTTATTCTTTATTACTTTTTATGAAATATTTCATATTATTTAAACACGATTCATATATTGGATAAAGCACCTTACAAACTAATTCGTTTTATATATTACATCCATTGTAATACTCCATTTGATTGAAAGGGTGGCCGTTGAGTTTCTTGTATGTTCTCCTGGCGAACTCAACTTCTTCCGAACATAATATTGTAGATTGAGTAATTTAAAAGAAATATTTATAGTGACGATTCGAAGCGCTTAGTTTAAGCCTAATTGAATAAAGTTTATTTGACTTTGACTTTGAGTTAGTAGAAAAGCGAATCTATTGTCATTATGACTGATTTTGAAGGACAAGTCATGGTCTTCCTTGCTTGAAATTGCCTCAAAGTATTTTTTTTATGAAAATAAGGGACGAGACGAGCCGGATGTTCAGCTGATGGTATATCGCCATAATCTGGCACGAGACTCAAAGAGTCTCGTGCCAGATTTTGGCGAGACAACACGTCCTGAGGATGCCTCGTGTAGAGGCGAAACACGTGTCGAATTGTTTTAAAGACAAATATTGGCGGAATTAACACTAAAGAAAACTTAAATAATTTGTATAATTATGGATTTCCGCAAAGTAACGCCTAATTCAATAAATTTTCAGCTGATGGTAATTGATTCACCCTGCCCATTACTGCAGTGCCGCTCAGGATCCTTGAAAGAGCCAAAAATTCTCAACGGAACTACAACTGCACTTGTCACCTTGAGACATAAGCTGTTAATTCTCATTTGCCCAGTAATTTCACTAGCTTCGGCGCCCTTCAAACTGAAACCCAGTAATGCTTACACACTACTGCTTTACGGCAGAAAGAAGCGCCGTTGTGATACCCATAATCTAGCCGGCATCCTGTGCAAAAGAGCCTTCCACTGGTAATATTTAGAAATTTTTGAAAAACATTTTTGATTATAAACCTAGCTTACCACTACCGAACGAACACATTGACAAATCAAATTTGGTTACGCACTCGATAGTGCGTAAAAATGAACTGACAGCCATCGGGCTGTCTATGTCAAGCCAATCTAAATTATAGTAGAATTCACAGAAGTACAACTAACTCTTCGATTGACCCAAAGTTTAATTAATAATTAAAATTGTTGTTGCACGCACACTGGCGTATGTTGATAGCAATAGGATGACATGCCATTTAAGATTATTACATAAAAAAATTGCGTCGTACAAAGTACACATGTCAGAAGTGAAACCTTCATTCTGCATGAACCTCTAACTGCATATGAGGTCCTGGTACATGTTGCTAGGATGACACATGATATCAACCGCTATGACAGACATTACTATCACCGCTACTATGTTTATGTACTCCTGGTGTTTATGTTGCGATGCGTCGTGCGTTAGAATATATTAAGGTATACTCGCGTCATATATATTATATAATCTCTTCTGCAACTATGATCGCCTGGTACCAAAACAGTGTATAATGCTTCCTATCTTATTTTATCCCACGTATCTTATGAATTTATGTGTCTGTCTGTCTCTTTTTATTGTCGCGCTTTTTCATTTCATCGACATTCAAATCACAGCGATGCTACAAAAGTTTTCACATCAATTATTACACCACACAGACAGACAACACTAAGCCAAAGTGCCTGTTATCTTTTAGATACAGATAACGGTAGCAAATAAATAAAAGTAATCATAACCCAGAAAAACAAGACTAGAGTTATTGCGAAAGAATATGAAGATGTAAATTATTTTGATTAAATTGCAAACAAATCCAATCACTTTAAACGTGGGAATGGATATTTTGATGAAAATGAAAAAGAAACAAATCATTTGAAGTGTTTTTGAATAACATCCAACATTCCTGTTTGGCTCAAGTTGGACTTTATCTGAGGTTTTAGCTTTATTGCTTTTGCTTAACAGAAAACATTTCTTTATAAATAATACGCATTCAAGTTTGAAATTGCTATTTTTGCGTACTGTCGTGTGTAATGGTGTATCACTAGATCACAATTGGACATATCAACTTTTTTACTGGTCTTCGAATCGCTATAGGGTTTGATTGACTGCCGAAATTAATAGAGCTCTCCTAGATGGAAAGTTTGAGAAATGTCCAGAAACTGTGTAACTATATATATAATAATTCCTTTTCATTCATAAAACACATGATTGAATGACGCTTCCTAATCGTATCTTACACTAAGACTATTAATAAAGTTCAAAAATGTTTTGCCTAGGACATAGGCCTGGAAATTGTATAGTTTAATGGCAATTTTATGGTTTAATGGTGGTTTTATATAGTTCTTATATATATAGTTCAAAGAAAAGTGAACATTGTGTTTGGTGATTGAGAGTGAATAAAGGATACTTAGTTACTTTTATGAGATGCGTTAGTGTAAGCGACAGCTTGTAATACAAAGCATTATGAAACTTAACCTCTGTGTTATGAGTACGGAAACAGCATCCAGTGAAAGACATGAGTGATGTGTTAGCATAAGTGCCGACGTATAAAATAAAGCATAATGAACCTTATGTAGTATACAATAAGTGCGAGAAAGGCGGCAAGTTGAACGGTTGCGTGGAATGCGCGCGGCGGGCGGCGCGCTCTCGTGCGACGCTCCCGCGCGAGCTGGAGCCATATAGTGATCGTGTCATGGAGACAATATCCGAGGATGCTGAGGCTGAATTGGAACTTGGTAATTACACAAAAAATAGTTATTACGATTCATTATTTTCTGTTCTTTCATAGCTTCAACGTGTCTTTCGTGATACAGCAATTCATCCATCTTGGAGGCCAAAATTCACATAACTAGTTATACTAGATCGAATCAGAAATGAGGAGATCCGTAGGAGAACCAAAGTCACCGACATAGCCCAAATGATTGCGAAACTGAAGTGGCAGTGGGCAGGGCACATAGCTCGGCGGACAGATGGCCGTTGGGGCAGTAAGGTCCTGGAATGGCGACCACGTACCGGAAGGCCTAGTATTGGTAGGCCCCCCACAAGATGGACCGACGATCTGGTCAAGATCCCCGGAGTAGGTTGGATGAGGGCAGCGCAGGACCGATCGTCATGGCGATCTTTAGGGGAGGCCTTAGTACAGATGTGGACGTCTTCCTACTGAAATGATAGTTAGTTATACATCTAAGTTACACAGAACTGTTATACTTCTCTGGCATAAACCACACTTTCACACATGATTCTACTTTTCTGTATTCTTGACCTGGTCCCTTTACAATACATCCCCAACATGTTTGTGAAATGAACGCTTAGCCTGATCTTTTTTTTAATTTTAAACCACCTTCCACAGTTGCCGGATTAATTTTTGCAGTCAATTTACTTTCATCAGTCTTCTATACATTACGAAACCAATCCAACATTTCTTTCTCAGCAACTATTACTACATATTCTTTACAACACATTGCTAATAAACATCTTCCGCTCCTAAAACAACATTCTAAGAAATCCTTGTTTGTATAAGTTCTTCTTTTTCTTTTCTTATTCTTGACATGTGCAATGCATACAATTTAACCAGTGGGAGGATCCTTTGCACAAGATGACGGCTAGATTATGGGTACTACAACGGCGCCTATTTCTGCCGTGAAGCAGTAGTGTTTAAGCATTATTGCGTTTCGGTCTGAAGGGCGCCGTAGCCAGTGAAATTACTGGGAAAATGAGACTTAACATCTTATGTTTCAAGGTGACGAGCGCAATTGTAGTGCTGCTCGGAAATTTTGGGTTTTTCAAGAATCCTCAGCGGCACTGCATTGTAATGGGCAGCGCGTATTAATTACCACCAGCTGAACGTCATGCTTGTCTCGTCCCTTATTTTCATAAAAAATAATACATGTAACTTGATGTAACTTTTGAGTCCTGTACTTAGTTATCTACAAGAAATATGTAATTAGAAATGCGTAGAGGAATCAAATTGAAATTAACATCAAATACGTTCTTATAGTCCTGTGAAGCTTTGATTATTTTATCATCATTTTTAAAGGTTTTAAGTACCGCATTCTAAATTTTGTAGACATGCACCCTCTTATTCATATGGTCCGCTAACTTAAAACAGCCGCTAAGGAGTGTTTTTTCTCATTCTGACTTAGGTCAATAGAAGAAGACAGAGTGAGAATTAGCAATGCTTTAAGTTAGCAGACTATTATGAATAAGGGGGACAGTCTATTATTATTTATAATTCTATATGTTTTTCTTAATGATTCTCCAAGTTGAAAATACTTTCTATGTGACTGGCTGAAGAGACGGAGACGTACACTTGCCTATCCTGACTCGTTGTGATGAAGAATTGCTGCTACCACATGTTCTCACAGCATTTGAAGTAATTAGTTATTCTATTGTTTATCCACTAAGCCGGCTGGTAGTACTAAGAGATTTTCGAGTTATTGAACAGGATATATTAGTCATTCTGACTGCCATGTTACATTCTAAGTTAAATTTTTAATGAAACTACTAGCTGACCCGAAAGACGTTGGTCTGTACACAATAAACAAAATACAGTTTTTTTATGAATTTGTCAATAATATTTCATAACATCAAGATTCTCTCATAGAAAATATGTTCATACAAAACAAATATTGGAAATAAAAATAATTATTGGTCCCAAATCGAAATAAAAACTATCCTATCACTCATGTTGGACTAAACTGCACTCCATGAAGTTATCCCCATTAAAATCTGTTCATTAGTTTAGGAGTTCCCTGGAAACAAACATCAGGTCACTGAATTTTATTTTTATTTTATTTTATTTTATTTTACATTTTTTGGAAAACTTACAGCTAGGTTAAAAAATATAAGTTACATACATAATTACAGAGGGACAATTAAAAGTTTTCACAGATAGAAATCGATATATGATGTAAGAGTTAAGTGGACAACAAATACGAAAATTATATAAAATGATAAAGAGACAAAAATAAATTAACAAAATAACTCAAATTTACAATTACACCTGATTGAAAAAGTTCTCGGTAAGGAGCTGTTTTACCTGCCTAATTGGAGTGGTGAACAAATCCAGGTCTAATATCTTAGACAAGTCGTTGAAAGACCGACCAGCCCGCAGTAGATAACTATTTTGTCTATAATTAGTTCTAGCTCCGGGAACATGCAGGCAGCATGGTCTCCGGAGTGAAGCAAACGGAACCTGAAGACCAATGCGCGCGAGCAGTTCAGGACAGTCGACCGAACCCCTCGCTATATTCATTAAGTAAATGAGATCGGCTATACGTCTCCTCTCTTCCAATGGCAGAATATGGAATTTTTGACAGCGCTGATTGTAGTTCGGAAGATATGCTTTTATTTTAAATTGAAGATGACGCAGAAACCGTTTTTGTAACGCTTCAATACGTCTATTGTATATATTGTAGACGGGGTTCCACACTTGTGAGGCGTATTCTAAGTGACTTCTAACATATGCACAGTATAATATTTTTATGGCTTTAATGGATTTAAATTCTGAAGACATACGTAAGATAAAACCTAAGGATTTCGATGCCTTACATATGATCGAGTTAATGTGATCGTCAAAAATTAATTTATTATCAAATACAATTCCTAGGTCGCGAATCGAGTGGACTCTTTTTAGAAACGAATATTTTAATCTATAATTGAATGTGATGGGAGTAGGTTTTCTAGTATATGAAGTTATATAACATTTATTAACATTTAAATCTAATTTATTTTCTAAGCAATAATTTTCAAATCTATCGAGATCATCCTGAAGGTGTTGTGCACATTCAAGTGATCTGATAGGAGATAGTATCTTCATATCGTCAGCATATAATAATATTTTTGAATTAAGAAAGCATGAAGAAATATCGTTTATAAATATATTAAAAAGAAGGGGACCTAGAAGTGATCCTTGAGGAACTCCTGATGGGATCAGGATTGTTGACGATGCGTAGCCTTGTAGTACGACGGTCTGGCATCTGTTTTGTACATATGATGTAAACCATCTGAACAGATTACCACGTATACCAACAGACTGCAACTTACGCAGTAATAGTAAGTGGTCAATTCTATCGAAACATTTACTGTAATCCGTATATATGACATCAACTTGTGAAGGTTCTGACATATGGACAGCCAGATAGTCGCTACAAATAATAAGGTTTGAAACAGTGGATCGTCCTTTCAAGAAGCCATGTTGCTCTGAGCTAAAAGTGTGTTTTAAGCAATCATATAATTGCTTATAAACAACTCTCTCTAAAATTTTGGCAAATAAGCATAATTTAGATATAGGTCTATAATTTGTAACTATATCTTTAGGGCCTTTTTTGTGTATCGGAGTAATGAAAGCCGTTTTCCAAATTTTAGGTACCACTCCCTCTGATAGAGAGCGTTTGAACAACAAGGTGAGGGGAATGACAAGACTCCTGGCACAATTTACAACAAACACTGCAGGGATGTTATCTGGGCCAGCAGATTTGGCTAGATTGAGTGATTTTAATAATTTATACAATTCCTGGGGCAAAATTTCAACATCATGAATATCTGCTGTAAAATTGTTATTTGCAATTTCATGTGAAGAGTAGTCATTATAATTATTATCTAGGAAATTGGAATAGAAGTAATCAGTATCATAATAAAAATCTTTTTGAGATCTGATTCTGATGCAATTGGTATAATATGAGAAGTAGGGTTTTTTCGAGCAAATATTTTGCACCCCTTGACCCAGATGTAGGAAAAATCCCGCTCCTTACCTAGCCTCTTTGCTTTATTTAAGAGCATCTTATTTGTATACGTGAGGTGATCGTTCACGTAAACCCTGTTTACACCCTGTAGGCCCAGGTCGGTGGGTATCAATGTACGCTTCTTTGCTGCAGCAACGAAGTCATCTTTTAGGTATCTGTTATGCACCGAAACTATAATGTTCTTATTATGCTTGTCATTGCGCATAGGGACTCTTGAAATGTAGTTTATTTGCTCATTGGGGATGATGCATCCAATATGGCTCCCTAGTTTGTCAAAGACCTCAAACAGATTTTCAGATGGACGCATAGGGACACCCTTTATTTCTATATTGTTCATCCTAGATCGTTGCTCCGTTTCATGCATAGAGATTTCAAGATTCGCAAACCGCTGTTGCAACGCTTGAACGTCTTCCTTAGCCTTTATTAAACCTTTCACTTCTTTGTTGACCTCCGTGAAACTACATGTTAGAGACTCCACTGAATTCTGGGCAAACTCTAAAGAAGTCTTCACTTCGCAAAGCTCTGGTTTAAGAGCGACGGTAGGGATTCCATCTGAGCAGACAGGCGCTTCAACTCGACGGTAATGCTATCAATATCGGCTGGTGTAGGTGATTTCGGGAGCAGCGGTTGCTTTTCGGTTGAAGATGGGAGGGGGCTGGCACTCCTACAATTCACGCACTTCCAACTGTTTCTTCTACCTTCACCCAGCTTACGGTAGCCACCCTCGGTGATACCAGCACAAGGAAAGTCAAAACGCCCATGACATAAGGAGCATTGGACTCCATCCCGGAACTCAGCATCACATCGCATACACTTGTACATATTAGGTGACAAAAAAAAAATAGGCAAGTAGATTAGTGTAAGGGTGTAAACGTACTAAGCAGGCGAGTAGTAGTAGACGCAGCACCGTGTTATTTGCGTGCAGCACTGACTGATGATTCACGTCTCACTGCTTGCAGCCGTTCAGAACTGGTTTGACTAGAATGTCACTGCTTGTATTCACGTACTGTTTGAGGTGTTTATAATTAATTATAATGTGCTATTGTTATTTGAGCCGTTTTTGCACTAATCCGAGTATAATATACCAATACTTTTCAGTTATTAATAATACCTTTTAGCACTGTATTGTTGTACGCTTAAAGTCCACTTATTTTATCACTTTAAGATTATTCTTCGCGGAGCAACATAAAAACACCACTACTTTAGGTAACGAGTAACCGCGTGACTGAACCTGCGTTTAACCTCTCGATTTTAATCGAAATAAATCGAATTTATTCATATAAAGATAGTAACTTTAAATTGCATCACCAACCAGCATGGTTTTCTCAGAAGTAGGTCTACAGTCTCCAATCTAGTTGTTTTTATCTAAGCTATCTGCGTTAGGTATTCATGGGGATCTTTACCGTTGGTTCACGTCATATGTCCACAATAGATCCCAGTCAGTAGTTTTAAATGGGTATTCATCGCCCTGGGTTGAAATTCCATCTGGAGTGCCTCAAGGGTCTTTATTTGGGCCTCTTTTATTTGTAATATTTATAAACGATATCAATACTTGTTTTCATCATTCTAAATTTCTACTTTTTGCTGACGATGTGAAGGTCTTTAAATCTATTGGTTCCACTAGCGATGCTTTTCATCTGCAAGAAGATCTTTTGAGACTTGACCAGTATTGTGCTCTCAATAGATTGGACTTTAATGTTGCGAAATGCTTTTTACTAACTTTTACTCGCAAACAGGAACCCATTCAGTTTCATTATGAGATTAAATGCCAAAATTTATCTCGTGTTAATACGATCAGAGATTTAGGTGTACCTTTGACATCAAGTTAACATTTATTCAACATATTAATGATCTAACTGAGAAAGCATTCAAAGCATTAGGATTTGTTGCCCGGTCATCTCAAGACTTCAAGCAGATGAAAACATTGAAAGTTCTTTACTGTGCTTATGTGCGAACCCACTTAGAATACGCGTCTGAAATATGGATCCCTTGTTATGCCACATATATTAAGAATATAGAAAAGATTCAGTAGAAATTCACACGTTTTCTCTGCTATAAATTTAGAATACCTATAGTTGAATACCCTCAGCGCTGTCAGAAATTTCATCTGTTACCACTCCAGCTTAGAAGAGACTCGACTGATATTAGGTTTCTTGTAAAAATAGCCCAAAGTGTGGTGGATTGTCCTGAACTCCTCAGCATGATTGCGTTACGAACCAGTCATTCTCAATCTATACTAATATTATAAAGCTGCAGTGTTTGTTTGTTTGTTGGAACGCGCTAATCTCTGGTACTACAGGTCCGATTTGAATGATTCTTTCAGTGTTGGGTAGTCCATTTATCGAGGAAGGCTATAGGCTGTTTTTGTTTTTTCAAAATAAGGGATCCGTAATAAAATTGCTATTTTGTAACACAAGGTGTAAAATCGTAAACCTATTTTTGCGTGCGCTGCAAAAACTATTGACAATAGAACAAAATGATGTACAGGCTATAATATAGGCAATATTTTATTACTTATAAAACTATCGCGTGAATTATACTTTATAAGGCATAACAACGTTTGCCGGGTCAGCTAGTATAGAATAAACAGTTACATACCACGCGTCACCAAACTGTTCAATATGTATAATTGTGATAGCCGATTTGATCTTTTTAGTGGTTGTATAATAAGCATAAAAAGTGCGTTCGCAAATGATTTTATGCAATCAAAAAATGTATCATAAGTGTATCTTTATATCTGTGTATGTATAAGTGTTTCTATTCTAAATCTATAGTTATAGTTAGACTAAGCAAATTTCTTTCTATATGTGCAAGCTTGTAATTGACTTTTAGAATTATGTTTACTATTGTTTATATTGTAAATGTTAAAAACCATCTTATATTGATACGATGCCTACATTGTATTAACTCATCAAGCAATTCCAATATTTTTACTTTAAAACTCCAAACATCAACTTAGAGTTGACAATTGAGGTTTCTTATTTACCTATCTAAAGTAATCAAGTTTCTTCTGAAAGTCGATTCTCAAACTTAATTCAGAAGCCTTAATGTCAAAACAACGCAATCTGGCAACAGAAATGGAACGATCGAGCTCTGAAGTTTGTGAATGTTTGGCGAATTTTGTGTGATAACAAGGGAGCCGGTATTTTGGTAATGACGAAATAACAGCCCAAAGTTGAAACCCCTTGTGAAAGAAATTTTACTTGAATTCTTGGGCTTTTTGTGTCAAAATACTTGCGAAGATTTTCCTTGCTTTGTTCCCAGCTTGAGTAAAGAGGCGAAAAATAGCTATTTATTTATAGCTAATGGCTTTTAATGAATGCTTTAGTTTTACTTTCTGAAGAGAAAACTCCTTAGCCGCGCTGAGCACTTTATTTTGTGAGTATTGAATGAGATTTATCCGTCACTCGCTTGGAATCTAACGATGGACCAATTTTTCATACAAACTAACAAAGGCTTAATAACAAACAAAAATATAGAAAATGGATTATGCTTCCACACATTAATTTAGATAATAATAAATTTCATCATCATCAGCCGGAAGACGTCCACAGCTGGACAAAGGCCTCCCCCCTAAATATTTCCACTACGATCGGTCCTGCGCTACCCTCATCCATAATAAATTTATTTTTATTTGTATAAATAAGCCAATAAGTAGTTACTACTATAAAAACTTACTTACTGTAAGTAATTTGTTATTTTTTTAAGTGATATCTTGTTGAATTCTCGGGTACCGTCCGTGCGCTCTTCGACTGAGCAATTCAAACTGATGGCTTCGTTCGTTCACAAATTTTGGTTAAAAATTTAATTTACTTATTGTAATTTCAATAATTAAATTAAATTTAAATAAGAACAGCAAATATAAAATCTATATAGTTCTTTGTGTAGTAAGTATGTCAGTAAGTTAATCATTTTTACAATGGTTCAAATATTGACAGTCAAATCGGGCACGAATGAATTTAGAATACTATTGCTATTGCCTCGTAAATAAAGTATAGAATAGAATAGAATAGTATAGAATAAATAAATACATTAACTGTTAATTCCGCTAAGTCTTGGGACTGCACTCCCCGCCCACCCGCACGAGTTAAGGGTTAAACACGTCGCCCACCAAATAATCGAGTCCCGTTGAACTCTTGACTGAACAACCGGGTTCGTTTGGAACGTGAAACCCTACTGAAACCAATTAAAGACGTGTTTCACAATGAAGTGTATGAGGCTCTCTGTATTAGGAGCTGTTAATTCACAGAACTGTGGAATGAAAGAAAAGAGTAACTTCATTTACTTAGATCATTACACGTCTTACATATGATACATATATACGTCTAGATCGACTTTGACGGGTGGGAAAACGTCGAAAAAAATTGAGGTTGACTGTTAACCTCTATTTTGAGCAATGCACGCACACAAAGCGACAAACAAATCGACATCGTCACAAGTGATGAAAGCAATATTTATTGCTACGAACCCAAAACCATAAGACAATCAGCTCAGTGGGTGTTTCCTTTAGAGGATCGTAAGGTAAGGAAAGGAACAAGCCAAGGAAAAAAGATGATTGCCTCATTCTTTGGTCGAAAAGATCACTTCGCGACAGTTGTGCTAGAAGATGGAAAGACAGTTACTGCAGACTAGTATGTCAATCGCTGTTTGTCGCTGTCAAAAAAATCAACAGCGCCCTCGAAGCATAATCCTCCTTCACCACAACAATGCTTCAGCGCACTCCGCAAAACGGACTGTTGTATATTTGTCTATGGCAGGTGTCGATATAATGAGTCATCCGCCATACAGTCCTGATCTGGCGCCCTGCGACTTTTATTTATTCCCAAGAACTAAAGGTAAAATTCAAGGTATTCGCTTTACGAGCCCTGAAGATGCGGTGAAAGCGTACGAAAATGCCATAGAGAGACCCCTAAGGAAGAATAAGTCCACTGCTTTTCTCAGTGGTTCCATCGAATGCGACGATGTGTAGAGAGGAACGGAGATTACTTCGAAAAAAATAAAAGTATTGGCAACCTTCTACATTAAGCCGTTTATCATTTTCTAAACATTTTCAATGTTACCTAGGTAAGATCGGGTCCAAGTCCTGCATTGTTCATAAATTTTGTTACAAATTTTATGTATAACTCCAAAAGTGAGAGTGGTGCCAAAAAATACTTAATTATTTAGATTTGCAAGAGCGACATCTTAAGTCAATTTCCGAATACGCAATTATTGGGGCTGAGCATGTAAAGTACATCCAGATGGAGCCGCAATCTTAGATTTGAATAAGACATAGCAAGATTTACGAACCATACGTCACTCGAACAGTTGGCTTAGCTGGTAAGAGCGCTAGGGCGTATCCCGAGGGGAACGGGTTGGCGTTTTTTTTTCAAAATTTATGGATAATGTGTTTAATTCGTGTGTAATTTATTTTTTAAATTTAAACTTCATCCCAGAAGTGAAAAAGGTGACCCGTAAGCTCGTTTGTCTTCCATAAAAAATTGAGATTATTTGAGGTGAGTGAATCGATTCTATCTCGAAATTACGATATCACAGGCAGAGACCGTAAAATAGAGAACTTACGTTGTTTGTTCGTTTTTGCACAGTTTTTAAAGATCATTCATTCTATTCACAATTTGCATATTTTTGTAATTTCTCTTCCATGTTCGGGGGCTGATATAGACGGTCATTATTTATGATTCTGTTTACGAATTTTAATTTTGCCTTGGAGAAAATAGAATATTGCCTTTTCTGGAGTAATAATAATGATAATGATGGTTTTTTTATTAAGTATTCCGTTACCGTTGAAAACCAGGTCGTAGTATTACAGAACGAACCCGTATACTCGTATGTCCTCCTCTACCAAAGAATCAGGATGCTGGCTAGATTATGGGTACCACAACACATTTCTTACAGTAAGGGACGAAATGAGCAGGACGTAGTGCTGATGGTAACTGATACGCCCTGCCCATAACAATGCAATGCCGCTCGGGATTATCAAAAAAACCCAATAATTCTGAGCGGCACTACAATTGTGCTCGTCACCTTGAGGGATAAGATGTTAAGTCTCATTTACCGACAGACCGAAAGACAATAATGCTTACACATTACTGCTTCACGGCAGAAATAGGCTTCGCTGTGGTACCCATAATCTAGCAGGCATCCTGTGCAAAACCTTCAACTGGTACAAAAAAACAAACAGTAGGTATATGTTATTATTAAAGTGACTAGTCGTTTCTTGCCACTTATCATATTAGAAAGATAAGCAAAAATAAACTAGTAGTCTTCTATTCTACTAGCTTAAGGACGCGTTTACGAATCCGACAAAAATAAGATATTTTTCGGTCGAGTTTGTGATGAAATGAAACTAAATCTAACAAAACTAAAAATTGCCACAAATAGATTACATCTTTATCTCCAATTAGCGGGAAATATTTGCTTTAAAATTTTGATATTTTATCTCGTAAAAACGATTATTCGTTACCTCTTCACACAAAATTGACGAAATGGAGCTTCATTCAGGATCAGTTTTCTGCTACTACTTACATAATTTTGTCTCTTAAAAATTACGTAAGGAAGGCAGATATAATATATTATTGAATATTTTATAAATAATCTCAGAAAAAAATAAAAATGAATCGTCCAAAATTCATATATTTTTCTGATAAGCATGAGCTTTAAAGTGTGGTATTAAGGGTTATTTTATTTTGTCCCTCCGTACGCATTGCACAGAGAGATCTATCGAAACAACGTCAGTCCGCGCTCGGCCGCCGTCGTGACTAGACACTGTGTCCGTTGTAAGTAGCAGCTCGTACTCGGAAAGATCGCTGTACGAACATGAATATTTTTTATAAGCTCTACAATACTGTCTTTGATACTTTACATATTTTGTACGCAGTCTTATTTTCAAAAAATTATGTTTCTGTATTTTTTTGAAGAATTAGTGATTTATTTTCATCTCTAAATATAAGGTCTATATTAAATCAAATTCAAAGATGGCGCCTATGAAATTTACCAAATTCTCTTCATGGATGTCATATTCATGGTTTTCGGGGTTAACAATAACGAATTTCGGGTCAAAATCGATATCTAAGATGGCGCCTATGAATTTTACCAACTTCTCTTCATGGGTGTCATTTTCATGGTTTTCGGGGTCAACAATAACGAATATCGGGTCAAAATCGAAATCCAAGATGGCGCCTATGAAATTCACCAACTTCTCTTCATGGGTGTCATTTTCATGGGTTTCGGGGTCAACAACAACGAATTTCGGGTCAAAATCGAATTTCAAGATGGTGCCTATGAAATTCACCAACTTCTCATCAAGGGTGTCATTTTCATGGTTTTTGGGGTCAACAATAACGAATATAGGGTCAAAATAGAAATCCAAGATGGCGCCTATGAAATTTACCAACTTCTCTTCTTGGGTGTCATTTTCATGGTTTTCGGGGTCAACAATATCGAATATCGGGTCAAAATCGAAATCCAAGATGGCGCCTATGAAATTCACCAACTTCTCTTCATGGGTGTCATTTTCATGGTTTTCGGGGTCAACAATAACGAATTTCGGGTCAATATCGAATTTCAAGATGGCGCCTATGAAATTCACCAACTTCTCATCAAGGGTGTCATTTTCATGGTTTTTGGGGTCAACAATAACGAAATCGGGTCAAAATCGAAATCCATGATGGCGCCTATGAAATCTACAATAATTTTTTCATGGGTGTCATTTACATCGCCAAAATTAGAATTCATTCATAAACTAATAATTATATTATAAAAGGCCTGTCTAACAATATCCCACATGCTAAATTAATTCTTCATTCCCTAAAAATAACAAAATAACCCGCAATATTTACAAAACACATTCCATTACCAATCTAATTAAAAATCTCAAAATTTTATTTTGAAAGACCTATCTAATGATACCTGTATATTACATAAATGTAACGTATATCTTCCTTAATCCCGCATTATTTTCAAAAGGCCAAAGGAAATGCCATGTATCAAACCTGAATCTAACTTTCAAAGACCTATCCAACGATACCCCACAAGGTATGTCTCCAGTATTTTTTTCAACTCCACTTTTAGGGGAGGTGTCCTCAGGGGGGAAGCTACGTCCAAAACTATATTAAGTTATATTAAATAATTATCCTAATCTGTTCTCTAAACCAATTGATTTTTGTCAAAATTAGAAATTATTTCTGTTTTCTAATTATTATTACTCATTAAACCTGCACGATGCAAAGCTAGTAGGGAAGATGTTCTACATACTCGCGGCCGCGCGCTAAACCTGCATGATACAACTAGTAGTGAAGTTGTTTTACTTCATAGCTGTACTGTCTGCTTCATGCTACATTCGAATTTTTTCACTCTATCACAATCAGACTCAATCTCCATCCCCTCTTCTTGAATAAAAACGTCCTTCATTTTCGTGACACTTTATTCCGTTTCATCCGTAAAAATTTTACCCTCATGCGGGCAAAGAAGTTTCACTTCATAAATGATCCCAAATTCGTTCTCTGCGCCCTCGGGAACCTCGGATTCGGTATCAATATTGTTGAAATCATAATTTTGCGCGGCGGCCATCTTGGATTTCAAAAATGATCCCAAATTCGTTCTCTTTACCCTCGAGAACCTCGGATTCGGTATCCATATTGTTGAAATCATGATTTTGCGCGGCGGCCATCTTGGATTTCAAAAATGATCCCAAAATCGTTGTCTGCACCCTCGAGAACCTCGGATATGATACCCATATTGTTGAAATCATATTTTTGCGCGGCGGCCATCTTGGATTTCAAAAATGATCGCAAAATCATTCTCGGCACCCTCGAGAACCTCGGATACGATACCTATATTGTTGAAATCATAATTTTGTGCGGCGGCCATCTTGGGTTTCAAAAATGATCCCAAAATCGTTCTCTGCACCCTCGATAACCTCGGATACGATACCATATTCCTGAAATCATAATTTTTAGCGGCGGCCATCTTGGATTTAAAAAAACTGCGTTTACTGCACACGACGTTATGCGACAGAATTGCCATCTAAAGTTCTAATATTTAACTACTAAACGAATACATCAAACAATTATCAAAAATACATAGGTATTAAAAATAACAAAATTCAAACTTGTTAAAGTATCAAATTCATTTGATTCCCGCAATTAACTTTAAGTACGTGTATGTGTTTGAGCGGTGTCAGTGTAGCGGTGCGATTCGATACCTCTCTGTTTTGAGAACACATCCTTAAGTTGTGATAAATTGCAAAATGACTTTGACATTTATAAATATAATTTTTTGACCAAACTTTGTAAATGACATTGTTCATTGAGAATATCTTGATGGTAATAGAACCTGTAGATTTCGTATTGATATAGAATGGTGGGCAGACTGATAGCATACGATCACCAAGAAAAAAAGGTGAAAGTAAGCAAGGTTTCTCCATGGCTCAAATAACTCATATAATGCATGGGGAGGTCTGTATATACTTACAACAACGGCACGCTCAAGCTCTGCACAGGCTATTTCAATGGTACGTTCAACAGAGAGGCCCACAATATCTTTACGGTCTTTGCATTTAAATGATTTACTTATAAGCATAAGAAAGCCGCCACGTGCAGTCTTTTCTCTGCTAAACACACTTGCCACCTGATGATCACTGGAGTTAAAACTGAGCTCATATTTTCTAAGCCAGTGTTCTGTAAGACATAAGATATCAAAATTTTCATGGTTCATTAGTAAATCCAGTTCCAGTTCTTTTATTATGTTTACTAGTACTTGTATATTGTGTATTTATATTGCTAGAGGAGTCCCCTCTTGTCTTATTGACTAATTTAAATTGTTTACAACATATTCCAAACCAGAAACTAAACTATAAGACTGCTTAATAGAAGCAGTGTGAATCAAATCATTACTTTGCTCAATAGGAGCAGAGTCCAACAAGCTATTACACTGCTCAATAGAAGTAGGGGATCGGGTTGCCAAAAAGTTGGCGGTGTTATAAAATAAATAAAAAGATAGCGATTTTGCTATCTGTCTTTTATAAAAATAAGATAGGTGTAACCTATCAAATGTCAACATTTTACATTTATGATTAATTCCAACCATCTCCATGAAGGTGTTCACTATCACCCAAACTCTATTACAGGTGCCATAAAAACATTGAAGATATTGGAGTATGGTGGAGGTGCTCTATTAACCTTTATTTTAACTAAACTTCTTTGTAATCACTTATTAGAGCTTAATTCAAATTCAAATATTTTTTTCGAAATAGGATATCATATCACTTATTGAAATCTAAACAATTTGTTATGTTTTTAAAGTGATAAGGATTAAAAATAAAAAAAATTAAAAAATAATAATTTGAAAACAAACTCAACTCAATGAACGGTTGGAAGAGCACCCGCACGGAACGCGAGAGGTCATGGGTTCGTGTCCCGCATCGTTCATAAAATTTTGTTTTCAAATTTTATTTGTGAAACTTACTGAAAGTCAAAAATTACCACGCATTCGAAAAAGTATGCCTCGGACCTGAGAAGAACGGGCGCAAGAAACTTAGCTGGTTATTTTAAATATAAATATGGTAACAATGTAAAATCGCACATTATTTAATAGTCATATTGAGGTCGCTCCATCTGAGGTATCATTTCATCTGTGGTATCATCAATAAAGTCATTTATGCTACAGTGACCTTTACCACACAAACGTTTTTTAACAATTCTTTTAAATTTCATAATACATTTACAGTAAAATGTATGAGAGAAACATGGACGATAGTCAGTAAGAAAATTTTTAAGAGAAGTAAAATTACACTTAATTGAAATTCGATAAATTTGAACATATAAACGTCAATCTATTTGTTTCACCTTTAACTGAAATCGATCCATTTGAACTGAACGAATATGAACTCATTACACATTAATAACATCGGCAATAGTAACGCCATGTCGGCCTAGCATGACATATGTACTTATATTATACCTAACTGAAGTTTCCCGCGTAAATTTAACTCGCATGGTATATATAATATACCTTTGACAATTTGTACACATCTAGATGGTGGGGATGATATCCTAATTAGTGGCGTGCGTGTGAAGGTGGGATTCGGCGGCAGGAATCAGGTGAAACAGCTCTTTGGAACATCCCCGTGATAAATGCGGAAGAAGACACACAATGAAACTACGTCTCTATGCAACGACAAGTGATCCAGTCGTTTTCCAAATAAAATAGAGTAGGTGTAAAGATCTCATATGTAATTTGTTTAATGCAGAATACTGATATATTATATTGAAACAAGGTTACAAAAACCAGAAGTCATTTGATGACCCATATAGTCCTCAGAAGTAACTACAGCCAACTTGTTTCGGCGTTAAACGTGGCGTATTCAAAGCAAAATCGACTCTACGTCAAACGATCGCCGATTCGTGTAGAAAAGCTTGTTACAAGTTACAACTTTAACGTTACTGAAGGTCGAAATTCGCGTAGCATTTTATGTAGCCAATTGTCATTTCGATTTTATGATTGTGTTAGTCGTAGAGACGAGTTTTCTGAAATAGGTAGCTAATATATGATTTTCAGTTCACGGTCTAAAAATGTATCTTATGTATCAACAATCAAAATTAAAACTATATGTCACTAGACTGATTATGTTAAAATTAATTTAAAATTGTATAAATATTTTTTAATATATTTATAAGCATTGCACTTACTTTAAATTTGAAATGGAAAACAGTGCCATATCACTTTTAGGCATTTATTTATCACGGGGATTGTAATTGAAGAGCTGTTTGACGTGATTCCTGACGGCGAACTTCATCTTCGCACGATACGCCACAAAATAGGATATTATCCCCACCTGGATTTTTTTTTTTTTTTTTTTTTATGGAATAGGAGGACAAACGAGCGTACGGGTCACCTGGTGTTAAGTGATCACCGCCGCCCATACTCTCCTGCAACACCAGAGGAATCACAAGAGCGTTGCCGGCCTTTAAGGAAGGTGTACGCGCTTTTCTTGAAGGTACCCATGTCATATCGTCCCGGAAACACCGCACAAGGAAGCTCATTCCACAGCTTCGTGGTACGAGGAAGAAAGCTCCTTGAAAACCGCACTGTGGAGGACCGCCACACATCCAGATGGTGGGGATGATATCGTAACTTGTGGCGTGTCGTGCGAAGGTGGAATTCGGCGGCAGGAATCAGGTTGAACAGCTCTTCGGAACACTCCCCGTGATAAATGCGGTAGAAGACACACAATGAAGCGACGTCTCTACGCAACGCCAAGTGATCCAGCCGTTCACAGAGTACTGGGTCCCCGACAATTCGAGCTGCTCTGCGTTGCACGCGGTCAAATGGATCGAGCTGATACTGGGGTGCGCCAGACCAGAGATGACAGCAATACTCCATGTGAGGCCGGACCTGCGCTTTGTAGAGCGCTAGAATGTGGGCCGGCTTGAAGTATTGCCGTGCTCTATTTATGACGCCCAGTTTCTTTGAAGCCAGTTTGGCTTTGCCCTCCAGATGGCCACGGAATTGGCAATTGCTCGAGATTTCGAGACCCAGTATTCCGATACTAGGCGAGGCTTTAAGGGAAGTGTTCTCGAAGAGCGGTGATACGGCAAATGGGGTTTTTTTAGTGGTAAACGCGCAAACTTGAGTCTTCTGGGGGTTAAATTGGACAAGGTTCAACTTACCCCATTCCGCGACCTTCTCGAGAGAGGACTCGATAGAAGACACAAGTTTCTCCCGGCACTGGTCGACGTTTTCCCGAGAGAGACCTGCATGGCCCGTGTATACGGCATCACCAGTGCTGTCGTCTGCATAGCAATGCATGTTGGCGGTGTCCAACATATCATTGATATGCAGAAGAAACAGCGTGGGAGATAGCACACAGCCTTGGGGCACTCCAGCGTTCACGGGCTTGGGATTCGAGCAATAACCGTCGATAACGACCTGTATGCTGCGCCCAGTGAGGAAGCTGGAGGTCCACTTGCATAAGCTCTCGGGAAGCCCAAATGATGGAAGTTTTGCGAGGAGCGCCTTGTGCCATACACGATCAAAGGCCTTCGCTATATCCAGACCAACTGCCAGGCCTTCCCCCTTGCTTTCAATAGCCGCCGCCCATCTATGTGTTAGGTATACCAGAAGATCGCCAGTCGACCGACCATGGCGAAAGCCGTACTGCCGGTCGTTGATCAACTGGTGACCCTCAAGGTATACCAAGAGCTGGCGGTTAATTATGCTCTCCATAATTTTGGAGAGTAGGGAGGTAATAGCAATAGGCCTGTAGTTTGCCGGATCCGAACTGTCTCCTTTTTTTGGGATCGGATGGACAAGGGCTGACTTCCATGAATCAGGGACTACGCCTTTTGAATAAGAGTGCCGGAATAAACGCGTTAGCACCGGCGTCAACTCAGGGGCACACGTTCTAAGCACGATTGGAGAAATGCCATCCGGCCCGCTCGACTTCCTGACGTCCAACGAAAACAGAGCTCGCCTAACAGTTTTCTGTCGGAACTGTACTTCAGGCATGGAGCTCTGACACCGCGGGATGGTCGGCGGTGTTTTTCCGTTGTCGTCAAGAGTCGAGTTGGAGGCAAAAAGAGTGCACAGGAGATCGGCTTTCTCTTTTGCCGTATGGGCCAGGGTGTCATTCCTCATGTGCAACGGCGGCATGGACGGCTGGTTGAAGTTACCAAGAGCAGCTTTCGACAACGACCAGAACTTGCGTGTTCCGGTCGGGTAACTGGAAAGCTGCTCGCCAATTTTGACGACGTGCTTCGATTTCGCACGGGCGATTTGCCGCTTAAAAAATCTGGAGGCACGGTTATATTTCCTCTTCAGAACTTTGCAGTTCGGATCCTTTGAGCCCAGCGCCGCAACCCAAGTTCGATACGCCTGTTTTTTGCAGTCAGATGCTGCTTTAACTGACGCATCGAACCAGGGCTGTGATCTGCCACCGATCGGTACTACAGAGCTTGGTATAAAAATATCCATGCCCTGCAGTATCACATCGGCTACTGCAACGGCGCAGGCACTAGGATCATCCGAAAGGAAACAAACCCTGCCCCAAGGGTAGGATGCAAAAAAGGAATGGATGTGCGATGTTTATCTACAATGCGAATTATGAGGAACTTTCTTCTAGGTACAACCTACCTGTGAATTGAGCTTCCTTGTGCGATCCTACCAGGTTGATACGATAAGGGCACCTTCATAAAGCATTTCACCTTTTGCTGGCTGTCAAAGCTCCTGTGACTTCTCTGGTGTTGCAAACTAATGTGGGCGGTGGTTATTACTTTATTTCCTGTACGCACGTTGATTCTTCATCTTCCAAAAAAATACTAATTGAGGCTACCACAGACACATCTCACTCACTCTGATGAAGGAACTTTACCGATTAAATTTGAGCTATGTCGTTTCAAATATATCGTTGTCTCATGAAAGTTTTAATTAATTTATTGCACTTTTGATTATGAGAAAAATAACAAACTTATTCATATATTTTTATTCAAAATAGGATCTAATCACAAAATTCACTTATCGATTGTCAAAACTGCAATCCATTCAAAAATATATGCTTCAGACCTGAGACAAACAAGCGGAAATTTTAAATAGAATGTGGTTATAATAAAATTTATTAATTAAATTGTCAGAGGGCGGTTACTCCGGTCTTTAATGACATAGTAACCTTTACCACACTAACCACTACCAAGCCTTTCGAGGATCATAAATAATAAAAATGTATTTAATAACTAAATATACAAATAATTTGCCCCCGGTATTGTGTCTAAGTCTCAAAATTTGCAGAAACAATAATAAACTACAAACCAATCCCTTAGCTAAAGCGGTTTGAAAAATTTTCCGGAGAGTATCAAATATATGTCAAAATAATTAAAATATAATTGAACTCAATGTAATCTACTCGTAATATCGCAATGAGCATCCGACTGCACAATTTTAATTGACGCAATGAATCTCGAGCGATTCAACCTTACAGAGCGTCGGCCGCATCCATTCAGGAACATCTCGTTATAAATAAACTCTTTGATTCATTTGATACAGTGAACGTAATATCAGAATTTAACATAATTATAACAACTAAGTTCATTCCGTTCTTTTTTTAGGTTGCTAAAGTTCGAATGCATTTATTTATGCAAGAAGATTGATATATAATCCCAATAAGAAAAAAATATTTAAATTTTTGTATTGATAATTCGTATATAGGCCTATTTCTGCCGTGAAGCAGTAATGTGTAAACATTACTGTGTTTCGGTCTGAACGGTGCCGTAGCTAGTGAAATTACTGGGCAAATAAGACGTAACATCTTATGTCTCAAGGTGACGAGCGCAATTGTAGCATTATAATGGGTAGGGCGTATCAATTACCATCAGCTGAAAGTCCTGTCGTCTTGTCCCTTATTTTCATTTTAAAAAAAGGCATCTGCAATATTAAGCGGGTTTAATGACCCGATAGCCTAGTGCCTAGTAGCCCTTAGCTAATAATGGTCCCGGGTTCGAATTCCGGTAGGTGCAAACATTAATATAATATGTATGTGAATGGCCTTCAGGTTATATTATGTATTCATGTATGTTTAAGTATATATTCTCTGGTGCAGGATACGCCTAGTTTCTAGCCAAATAATCTGTATAAAATGCACCTGAAATTCTTGTTCTTGTAAGACAGAATGCGTATTATTTAAAAGTATTCTGTTAAAATAATTGAGAGATTTTGCTCAAATTACCGAACGTATCCTATATAACATTATTTATTGAATAGTTCTTAATAATGGACTAGTGTGTGGATTTTCCAATTTTTTATGGAAAAGAAAGAGAATTTAGCAGAAAAGAGGTTACAAATGGTGAGTAAATGATCACTGTATGCCCACAACACTAGAAGTAACGTACACATCAACTTAAAAACTGAAAACACATGATCATCGAACCGGGAGCACTTGTTGAAAGTTAACAATTCTACCTATTGCATCAAAGACGCTTTTAATTCCTTCAAAAATTTTTCATTATTTTACAAAATCTATTTATCGATGTAGATATTTTTGGAATACCTACCACCTAAGAAAGTTATGTCCGAATGGAGCAAAAAATCCCGACTTGCCTACTTAATATTATAAAATATGTGAATGTAAGTTATTGTTACGCTTTCACGCCTAATCCACCAAACCGATTTTGATAAAACAATGAAACTTTGTATTTAAGCACTTGATAATAAATAATTTATAACATTTGTTCGAGCATTTTAAAACTTTGACCTACATGGGGATGAAATAGGAGATTAAAGTTCACAGGGAAATACTATTAAAGAGACTGTCTACAATGACAAGGGATATGAAGAGCACTGCCAGCAGCGGAGAGAACAGTTTGTAAGTGTATTATTTGAAAAGTATCCTTAAAAATAAAAAAATTGCCCAAAGTAACTATTCAACGCGGATGAAGTCGTGGGTAAAAGCTAGTATAGATGTAATCAAAGCAAATGAGCCCAATAAAAGAGACGTCGGTATAATGGCATGATGAAGGAATGTGATAAAAGATTTAATAAACTAATGCTCATCTCTCCAGCAGTTTATTACTGTTTATGATAAACATGTCTACATGATATGACATTAGATTTCCTGCGCTTTACGTCTTAAATACAAATCATTCTGGTCTGAGATATTCATGCAAACACTCTCTGATCAAATTTAAACGTTTTTATTCAAAGTTAAATAAAAACTTCTTGAATGTAAGTGTTTTTTGTATTTTTTTTAATACGCGATAAAGTGGCTTATTTTTTTTATAAGAGTAGGCTTTGTCAAGAGATGCTTTGCCGGCCTTTATGGTAGGAGTATGCTTCATTCTTGATGGTGGCGTTGAAAGGCTTATGTCATGAAAAGTAAAAAACCATCTGCCCAAGGACATTGGTAATACTTTAAGTTAATAACAGATGCGATCATCCGAATTGATAGTTTCAGGGTGCGAAAAACACAGTGGGCCTTTTTGAAGATGGTTGAAGTACTTAAGTGCTTAAGAAGACCCTATAGGACTTTAAACGAAAATTGGCATATTTTTTAAAACTTTAAAAAAAACATTATCCATAATGTTTTATCATCACGGAACTTTAATATTGTAACACATTAGCGCAGTCAAAAATAACGATCCTGAAAAATTTGCAATAGCCGAACAGTTGCTTAAAGCCGTTACCAACAATTTAATTGGGAGGAGGAAATTTAATAGGGAGGACGGTTTTAGACTAGCGCAAACATGGAATCCTGTGGTCTCACTCTGCAGTACAAATGCAACAAAAAGAAATTTAAAAGAAAGAATAGTATGGAAGTCGTCAGTAGTGTGTGTCGTGACTTAGAGAATCAAAGGCCAATACGAATTAGGCGCCACGTGGACAGATTGATGTACTATTAGTGTCAAGAGTTTCTCGCCGCCTCCGCAGTTCCGCCGCGACCACGATACATGCAATCGGATCGAAATATCGGCATCGTATTAATCTTAATATATATAAATTACGTGACACGTTGTTTGTCCGCGATGGACTCCTAAACTAATGAACGGATTTAGATGGGGTGCAGTGCATGGAGTGCAGTTTAGTCCAACTTGAGAGATAGGATAGTTTTGATTTCGATTTGGAACCCATAATTATTTTTATTTCCAATATTTGTTTTGTATGGACATATTTTCTATGAGAGAATTTATTGACGCACGGTTTGACAGTTCTGCTGTGAAACAGTTTCTGTATAACAACAGTGAGCATATTTTACGTAATAGTTCTTGACGTTATGAAATATTATTGAAAATTTTATTAAAAAAAACAGTATTTTATTTATTATGTACAGAACAACGTCTGTCGGGTCAGCTAGTCAAATATATGTCGTGAGAACCCGTAATTATAATTACATGATATGGTTTTTTTTAAACTACTTTATATACTACTTACTATACTACTAAAGAAAACTTTAAATTTACAATATGATTTGATGGTGAAAAAAATTCCGAATGTGACTCTATTTTTAGTTTCTTATGTTGAGCTAGCTCCATACTACATCCATGGAAAGTAATAGATTTAATCGGAAATGTTATTTTCTATATTCAGTAGCATTATTTGAAAAAAAAAAAACAAATAAGCTCGATTACATACATATATTCATCGATGAATATATGTATGTGACTATAAATATATAATATATTATGTATATAACCTATATTATGTTTAATGATATTTTTTATGAAAATAAGGGACGAGACGAGCAGGACGTTCAGCTGATGGTAATTGATACGTCCTGCCCATTACAATGCAGTGCCGCTCAGGATTATTGAAAAAAAAAAATTCTGAGCGGCACTACAAATGCTCTCGTCACCTTGAGACGTAAGTTGTCAGGTCTCATTTTTCCAGTAATTTCGAATGAACCCAAACACGAGTAATGCTTACACATTACTGCTTCACGGCAGAAATGGGTGCTGTTGTGGTACCCATAATCTAGCCGGCATCCAGTGCAAAGAAGCCTCCCACTGTTAATACTCTTACAATATTTTTTTCCCATCATTGTTGTTTTCAAATGCGATATACAAGTGTGGCACAGATACAGACAGTCAAACGCCCAATAATAGTCACTCTTACTTATTCAAGTCTAAAAAGTTGTAAGTTACAAGTATAATATGCAATATTCCACTTTTGAAATACACAGTTAAGAGTACTTAAATTAAAAGTCCTCATACGCTTTACAGAGGTCGAGAAGAAAAGAAATTTTGCATGAGTCAAGCAGTCTCTTTGTAAGGTCAGATTACTTGGGGCTAAAATATAGACTAAAGAATTTTATTGACGGAGCTGTGTCACCAGTGATTTTTTTATATTATATTAAAGGGATGAATGTTAGCATTGCTTTTACTACCTGGTTACATTATTTCTAGACCTGACGTCGATGACGTCACATCGCCGCTTTGTTACGGTATGCAAAACAAGCATTACTAGGATATTATTATAATATAAATAAAAAACAATTTTTCTTTCAGTATTATAAATTGATGTAGAGGTGTATTGTGATGTTGATTATTATTATTATATTATCGAACCATATAGCTGAACGGTTAATGACCGTGACTACTAAGCTGGAGGCCCGGGGTTTGAAACCCGGTAGGTGCAATCATTTATATTATCATTATGCATGCTTGTTTACGAGTAATGGATGTTTATATGTACAGGGTGGTCCAAAAGTCCGTTAACATTTGAATAGGTTGCCGCGTCTAGCAGCAGCTGCGGAGGGGGGTGGAGGGGTTACGAAGTGCAAGAACGGCCAATGGGAATTTAGTACCATGGCGTCGTTTAGCGGTAGTCAACGTACGTTTTGTGTAAACGAGTACTATCGAAACAACGATTCTGTTACCAAGTTAGCTCAACGAAAGTTTTGCAATCATTACAAGATACGACACAAAAATCAAGCTCCATCAGGTGTGTTAATTAAAAAATGGGTGCTCAAGTTTGAGAAGACGGGACTCAAGAAAGATTTAAGTCTACATTCCTATAAAATCCAAATGGTGCAGGAATTAAGCGTCAGGACCATGCCACTAGGTTGCAGTTTGCAAACGAAATGGTAGAGCGATTCACCAGTTTTACAAAATTTTTTTTCTCAACGAGGCACACTTCCACCTAAATGGGCATGTTAATAGACAAAATTGTCATTATTGGAGTGACACAATGTCATGGTGATCAAAAACCCCTGCATTCCAGCCAACCAACCCAGTAACTCTTGACGAATTAAAGGATCGTATTCGCACAGAAATCTAAAACATCTAAACAGAAACATGTAAAGCTGTTATTGAAATTTTCCGCTCTAGATTGCAGCAATGCCAGAATAATGAAGGATTGCATATGGATGATGTGATTTTTAAGAAATAAATTCCCCTTTTGTTTACTATTGAAAACAATAAACAATTTTGATCTACTGTAATTAGTTTTTTTTAAATCATCATTCCAATTATAAACGGACTTTTGGTCCACCCTGTATTTATTTTTAGTAAGTATATTGTATTAAATATACCGTTGCCTTGTACGCATAATACAGGCTATGGCTAGCTTAGGGCAAGATAATTTGTGTAAAAGTGTCAATATTAATATTACTATTATAATGATGAAAAATTTAAAGTTAAGGGTTAAGTACAAAAAGTAATTATTTTCTGGCAATAGTACTAAAGCGATACAGAACAACAGAAACTACAGAACTATTAACAACAACAGACAAACCGTAACAAGGAACACTTCAAAAACAAACCATGCAAACCGTACTGACGCAACAGGGCGAGTGCGAGTGGGTAAAAAGGGAACAGCAGGGGGCTTCACATTTTTAAGGATACTGAGCTACTAATACTTAACATCTTACGTTCTCAGTGAGATCCCTTCATGTGAATGTCTCGTATTTTCGCTTGGATCCGACTAATACAGGCATATTGCTAAAACCTCCCTTCTAAACTCTTGATATAACTAAGGAATGAACAATTAATGAACGAGCGACAGCATTGCTTTCACTGTGGTCGATCTGCTGGTCGCCTTCTGGAATACCTAATCATAGCTATTTATAGAATAATTGCAAAAATTGGTCTTGTACTTACTCTTGTACAAGTCAATTAATTAATTTTGTCCATTATTTTAAGTAAAATGGAATTTTTGAAATGTACCCAAAATAGCCTGGATATTGGCAAAAATATTCCATTAGACTATTGGGTCTTCTATAGTATTGTACTAGGATTTTTAAAATCCGACATTTCTGAATGTTTTACTTATCATTTCTATACGATTAGAAAGCCGTCCGAACAAATAATAACTAGATAAATCAAATTTTTCAAAAGTGCATAACAAGATTACTTAGATAAATATTGTTTTTAATTTATATTCAGTTCTGTGTCAAAGACTCCGTCTATGAAATTTTAAATGTATTAAATAAAAGTAATATACGGGTCAGCCCATAGTGATCCTCGGCATGAGTCAATATTTGGCAACTTTGAAGCTCAGAGAATATTCGATTTCAGACTTCGTTCACAATAAATTAAGTAACTTTACAGTTACTTTTGGATATAGTATTTTCTTCGATTGACGCGAGTGTCATACATTTAAATATGATCCTTTTTAAAGATATGAAATGCGTTGTAAATGTATTTTTTATAAAAGTTATTTGAATATAAGTTACATTTTTTATAATTTATTTATTTTCGTTTCTTTGTTTTTTTTTTGTTTTCGTTCTGTAACTATATAAACTCAACGCCGTCCTGAAAATAGTGTTCCTGCAAAGGTCACGAAACGTCGGGTTAAATAAATAAATTGTAAAAAAATTCACTTTTACGGAAATAACTTATGTAAAAAATACAGTTAAAAGTACACGCGCTTTAATCTTTTTAAAAAGTATTTTATTTAAACTTTTGGATATCAAAGCCCAAATTCGTTATTATTATAATGAACATGTATTTTTTTTAAATGAAGTCCATTTACGAGTATTACAATAATGCTTACATAATTTATATGTCTAGATAGTCTTTTGCTATTAAACAACAGATGAAAACAGTCCAGGAATGTTAGTTTAGTGTGCGTGACATGAGAGTAAGAGAGTTGCCAAACCAAAAACACATTGTTATGTGGCGGGTAGGATCGAAAAAGCGGCAATGTACTACATACCAATGATTCTACCACGCTACCGATGCCTTTTTATCGATTAACTGTGATATTATAATGATGTTGAACCCGATTAAATCGAACATTTCGTCCATAAACATGAAGTCCGTACGATAACGAAGATAAGATATTAACTTCAATGTTAATAATTTGACGATATAAAAGCGCTTGTGGAGGAATTCATAACATTTACAAACAACACATTAATGCAGTTTTAAATAGAAAAATAACAGAAAAAAAGAATTTACAAAAAAACAACCGACTTCAAAAACACTATTCCAAAACAATAAATATCGGTGTCCTTCCGCCGCGACCGGCTCTCGCCTCTCACCTCCTCACAACTGAAGCACATCTCACCTATATCTATGTATGTATGTAGTTACAAGCCTATCTTGGATGACACCGACTCCAAAAATTACAATAATCGTAACTAGAATTAGATTGTATAAAAATACGCAATTATTTTTATACTTTTTAGTGCATATTATATCTATTGTTTTGGAATAGTGTTTTTGAAGTCGGTTGTTTTTTTGTAATTTTTTTTTATATTTTTTGATTTTTAGTGAATTTGAAGTACACTAACTAACAACTTGTCTTAATATGTGCAGATATACTAAATTTTTCAATGCAGCAATGAACGTAAGCGCTTAATTGAAGAGTTCCGTTACTTTGCCATGGATTCTGTAATCAGAACCTAACCAAACTCTCACCAAACTATCTTTAAAGTATATCCTTTCCAATTAAAAAAAGAATCATCCAAATCGATTGGCGCAATATTGAGTTATTCGTAAATTTATCATCCAATTTGCTATACGTATGTATAAGACTTTTATGATTTTTCTCGGTCCAGATCTGACAATTGCTGACAATTGATACCATTGTCAGGACCAAAATAGAATGGGACCACACGAGAAGCAACGGCTTTCAAATAAAAAAAGAATTATCAAAATCGATTCACCCAGTCGAAAGTTTTGAGGTAACAAACATAAAAAACAAATACCGACGAATTGAGAACCTCCTCCTCTTTTGAAGTCGGTAAATAGTAGATGGACAATTGGCTTTTAGAAAATCATTTGTATTGTTAACAGAAATGAAGGAGCGTTATTGTACCGGAAGCAATTGCAAAATGTTTAGCAAATTTCGAATCATATAACTTATATTCATCATCAACAGCCGGAAGACGTGCACTGCTTGACAAAGGCCTCCCCCAATGATCTCATCCAACGTATTCCGGCGATCTAGGCCAGGTCGTCGCGCCATCTTGTGGGGGGCCTACCAAACTTGCGTCTCCCGGTACCTGCCACTTCAGTTTCGCAATCATTTGTGCTATGTCGGTCACTTTGGTTCTCCTACGGATCTCCTCATTTTTGATTTAATCTTGTAGGGACACTCCGAGCGTAGTCGCTCAGAGGGCAATGGAGAGGCCATTGCCCTCTGAGCGACTATGAGCTTTCTCATCAGGTTCATAGTTAGCGACCACGTCTGCAGACCGTAAGTCATCACGTAAGTCATCACACACTGCTTGAAAACCTTCGTCTTAAGATACTATGGTATTTGGGACAAGAAGATAGAAGAGAAGGGACAAGAATATTTACATGCATAGTAAAGGTTATATGTTCATCATTCAAATTAAAAAAATAACTCGTGTTACATTGAAGGTAGCAGAAACCTATCAAAAAAAAGGATTTAAATCGTACATTGCACTTACTTTTTAACAACAGAAATATAAACAGTAATTTACTATAAAAAATAATTATAATGCTTCAAAAACAATTTAAAAACATTAATTTTTATACATCTCAAGTAAAGTCTATGGTCTTATTTACGCACATTATAATTTATAATATTGTAAAAACGACAAATAAAGAGAGAAAATAAACTTTGTAAAGATTTTATTAAAAATAATATAAGCATCACTAAATAAAATGAAATTGTTTTATGAATATTTATTTAAAACATCACAAAATCCACACAACTTGACTAGGTTATAATAATATTACTGAACTTACTTCTAATAATGGATTTACAATATTTAGAATTAGACGTGGTATTTGTGCGTGTGTGTATGAATAAAACAACAACAAGAACTGTTGTGAATATTTGCAACTTAATCTAAAATACATCTCACAATATAAGTCACTTCAGTGTAAATAGTTTTTATTCTGAAAGACAGGAGAATCATTTGTTTAATTAGGTCAAAATGAAAGACAACGATGTCAACGGTTTTAACACCATTTCGGATAAGTTGAGCTTTAATGAAAAGAAGTGGCGGGAAACTCATTGTCACACTTTTTAATTCATATTTACAGTTCAAGGATCTTATATTATATTTTATACGCTGTATGCTAAGTGATACATCAAAAATCCTCAAACATTTTGACTATCTCGTGTAAGATTACCAGTGGGAGGCATCTTTGAACAGGATGCCGACGAATATGGGTACCACAGCGGTGCGTATTTCTGCCGTGAACTAGTAATGTATAAGCATTACTGTGTTTCGGTCTGAACGGCGTAGCCGTAGCTAGTGAAATTACTGGGCTAATGAGACTTAACATCTTATGTCTCAAGGTGACGAGCGCAATTATAGTGCCACTCAGAATTTTTGGGATTTTCAAGAATCCTGAGCGGCACTGCATTGCAATTGGCAAGGCGTATCAATTACCATCAGCTGAACGCCCTGCTCGTCTCGTCCCTTACTGTCATAAAAAAAGTTAAATAAAGCAAAAAAGAAGATGAATTGGTTAATCATAACAAAAAAATCAAAAGAGTTACGAGTGCAGTAGATACGAGCAATTATAAATTTAAATTTCTAACCAAAGAGGATGTAAATATTACGTAATAAGAAGGGGAATTGCCTGAGTAAAAATTTAAATTTAGTTTAGTATAAATTGACATAAGTTTGAAATAGTAATTACAATTGGGTTACGTATAATTCGGCTAAGTTTGAAAGCGAACAGTTGCTTGAAACGTAGTAGATTTCAGCTATCTCCGTTTTTTACAAGATTATGGCCGTCATCTGTCAATCTGTTAATGGCTGCACGTTTCATACAATTGCATACAATTCGCTAGACTGCTTATAACTCTTAATGATATATTATCTTCTTCTGATTGGTATAAAACACGAGATTCTTTTTAAGGCAGTACCAGGAATACAACTTTATTGAAGAACGTCATATTATCACATGTATTATGGATCATTTTAATCTTCACTAAAGTGGAATTCTAACGACTAACTTCTTGGTAGTAGACCTGCAAAATCTTCACTCTAATCTCTTTTCCCGTGCTATTTATTAAATTATGTATATCATTACTTTAAAATATAAACGTATAGTCGTAGTAGATTTTTTTAATAATTTTTATCAATTAACCCCCTTATTCATAATGGTCCGCTAACCTTAAACAGCCGCTTAGGAGTGTTTTTTCTCATTCTGACTTAGGTCAATAGAAGAAGACAGAGTGAGAATTAGCAATGCTTTAAGTTAGCAGACTATTATGAATAAGGGGGTATATATCTGCCACCATTTCGGAGACGAATGGCGCTCTTAGAGAGAAGAAACAGACCAACAAACTCTGTAAGACATGGCACTGCAATGTTTACTGTTGCTTAAATTTATAGTAAAGGACCAAATGTTACATTAGTTAAGAAATAGGAATAAAATAAAAATAAACTAACGGTAACACTAAGTATAAAATTTAAATCAATTTAACCAAGTTTCCAAATAAACCATTTACTCAATATAACTGCGATGCATTCATTAATATTTACCAAGAGTGTGGCACAAGAATCGAAGGCTTTGCGAGAGAACTCTTGACCTAAATGCAGTGGGGATGCAAATTGCTACACTTTGTCAAGCCTTATATAACGACATGTTATTAAGAAAAGAGCTGAGAAATAACTTGGTTTAATTTTAATGATATTCTAACTACCGTTTAGAATTTTATAAAAGTAGACTTCTCCATTATATGCTGACATTAATATAGTGTTTGCTCTGGAAAAAAAGGCTGTTCGTGCTTTATATCAGCTTGGTTATAGACAGTGAAAGAAAAAATTTAAGAAATAAATATTATGACTGTTTATTGTCAGTAAATTTATGAAAATTTAATATACGTTCACAAAAATCGTCACCTGTATGCTCTTAATAGGTAGTGATTTTCATTAATATAACACTAGAAATAACGGATTGCTTGTATCTAATTCTAGTAGGCTTCATAAGATACACAATAGCTTTTTTGAAAAGAGTTCTTCTCTCTCAGAGTGCCATTTGTTTCCGAAGCGGTAGTAGTATTAGAAATGATAACAAAAATAATTCTAAACGAATCAATTTTGAGAAAATAAACGCTTTTTATGTCTTTTTATACACAGTCATATCAGATGTAAGCATAAAACTTAGTAACAATTTTATAATAACTTACAAGCCAATGTTCAGATACGAAATTGTGTGGCTTTTTGAAACTACGACACACGTTAATTTTTTTTCACAATATTACATATTAATAAGCGAAAGAAAAAAAGTATTAATATATATTTACTAATTCATAACATAAAAATATATAAATAAAACATAGGTAGGTATGGGGTTCTAACCAACGTTCCCTGTCGCCAGAACTTAAATGACAATCTGAATTAAAGGCTGTTGTTGTAATTAATGATTCAACTTCAACCCTACTCCACATCCGGCGGTAATGCGACATGCGATAGCTAGAACAGAATTAAGGCATTGAAATAAAAGTTTCCATTTAATATCTAAACAAGTAGACAGACAGTCTGGTATTTTTAACTAGTAATGCTATTTTACTATAAGGAAATAATAAGAGAGTTCCTTGCGAGTTTCTTGCTTCCAATATAGTGTGATAGAGGTTTAACTAACATTAAACAGTATAATTTAGATTTAGGATTGATCTCCGCTGTGCTCCAATAGGTAATAATAAAATAACTAGATACCGCAGGCGTAGTCGCAAAGTGGGGCAACTAATACTACGCACAAATGGATGTACTCGAGCCAGTCTTGAACAATGTGTTTTTTTTATGAAAATAAGGGACGAGCAGGACGTTCAGATGATGGTAATTGATACGCTCTACCCTGCAGTGCCGCTCAGGATTCTTGAAGAACCTAAAACTTCTGATCGGTACTACAATTGCGCTCGTCACCTTGAGACGTAAAAAATTAAGTCTCATTTGCCCAGTAATTTCACTAGGTACGGCGCCTTTCTAGCCTTTTGTAGCCATCAATAAAATAACATTATTTTGTTCCAGATAAAATCAGGAAGAAGTATGGACCCCTTGGTGAAAGCATTATCGTGGTTAAGCTGGAGAAGTCCCTCAAAGTGGGTCTGGGTCTAAGTCTAGCCGGACATCGGGATAGAAGTCGCATGGCTGTCTTCATCTGCGGGATACATCCATCTGGAACAGCTGCTAAGTCGTCACCAGCGATCAAAGTTGGTGATGAGATTTTGGAGGTGAGATATTTATGATATAAGTAATATTATAAACACCTCTTTATCATATATCCAGTAAGAGATATTCTCGAATATGTCAGTTCAGCTACACTGATGTAGCAGATAATAACAAGAAAAAACAAACAAGTAATCAAGTTGTTTACGCAACAGCTAGTTATCTCATACTCGACTTAAGTGTATGTTCATAAGGTCTAGATTTATTCACGTACCACCGGTACGTGAACCTAGCCATTCGGCGTGGTGGGTGTTAAAATCGCCAAGAAATACGATCTCTGCAGTGGGGTTCTGCTCCAACACGGAATCTGTAGCCATTTAGATGTGTTCGAGGAGCCGGTCAATCTCTGCGTTACCGCTATGGGACCTATACAGGCATGCGTAGATTCGCGGATTCTCGCTGACGTAATTCGTGATTCTCCACACGCCAGCCCGCAGTATAAAGGAGTGTTCCAAATTATACTCCGGATATGAAAGGTAAGATGAATCTCGGTTTAAAGGAGCAGGGCCGGCTTCGCCGTCTCCAGGTGAAAGTGGACGGCATTTAAATTTGAGCAAGTGCAAGGAGGTGTAGGCTTTCGGATAGCCCACTCACAGGATGAAACATAGCGGCATAGCCGCTATTTCACGCCGGTTTCGATTGGGGGAGTGGTAGTTCTCCGGGCGTGTAGGCCCAATCCGGTTGTGTCCGTGAGGACCCAACATGGCACTACCACTCCTGTATATGAAATGTAATGTAAAGCATATAGGAAAATTTCATACAAATAGAAACGAACCACTGAACACGTGATAGTGCACCGCACATTACACAGTTTACTCTAAACAAATGCGCTTCAATTAGCATAGTTCGTGATACGACTTTTAGATATTATTTATTTAGTCTGATATTTAGCGTAATACCATAAATCTTATTAGGAAAAATATATTATGGACATAGTCTGAAGGGTGCCGTTGCTAGTGAAATTACTGGGCAACTGAGACTTAACCTAAGATTAAATGTTTGTAGTGCCGCTGGAGCGGAAGCTAAAAACCGCTAAACTATTTTTGGAGTTTTTCAACAATCCTGAGCGGCACTGCATTGTAATATGCATTACCATCAGCTGAACGTCCTGCTCGTCTTGTCCCTTATTTTCATAAAAAACAAGTCTAAGGAAAAGGAATAAATAAATTTCTTCCATTTGAACGGTTCTGAAGTGAAATTACATGAGTTGTGCAATTTTGATAGGGCGAAAATATCACTAAAAGAAGTAATAGCAAGTAATATGTTACTTTGTAGCAAATCAAAACATTCATTGGATTTGTCGCTTACTGTGAGAGTGGTGGGAAATGTAATTTCCTGTTAAATTGGATGTAATGGAACATTTTCCCGAGCATGATTTTCCGATAGTGCTAATGGTGGACGAAATATATATATTTGTGATGAAAAATAACGTGCAATACGAGAATTGTATATTAAAACTCTTGGGTGCAGGATTGTTTAGTAGAAATAAAAATTACTGTATGTGCCATCGATATGTCACATGTTACAAACACATAAGCGACCAAGTGGAAGTCGGACTCGCCCATGACGGGTTCCGTAGCAGCAAGGAACATAGTATAAAGGTTATATAGAAAGATGACATTAAATTATTTAAATGGTTTTTTATATTTTTTTTATGAAAATACGAGACGAGCAGGACGTTCAGCTGATGGTTATTGATACGCCCTGCCGATTACAATGCAGTGCCTATCAGGATTCTTGAAAAGCCCAAAAAATCTGAGCGGCACTACAATTGCGCTCGTGACCTTGAAACAAAAGATGTCAAGTCTCATTTATTATGCCCAGTAATTTCACTAGCTACGGCGCCTTTCAGACCAAAACACAGTAACGTTTACACACTCACATCATAAACTAGCCGGCATCCTGTGCAAAGGAGCCTCCCACTGGTAAAGTCACCTTGAGACATAAGATGTTAAGTGTGATTTGCCCAGTAATTTCACTAGCTACGGCGCCCTTCGCACCGAAACACAGTAATGTTTACACATTGCTGCTTCACGGCAGAAATAGGCTTCGTTGTGGTACCCATAATCTAGCCAGCATCCTGTGCAAAGGAGCCTCCCACTGGTAAATGGAAAAAATCGTTGCTCAAAATCGTATAGCGCAAATGAGCTATCATCATTTATACGTATTAAAAAAACTACTTACTAGATCTCGTCAAACTAATTATCGGTGGAAGTTTTGCATGTTGTATATAATATTTTTTTTTAGTTTTATCGCTCTCTTACCACTTTGGAAGTGTCTCTCGCGCAAACTATTCAGTTTAGAAAAAAAAATATATAAGAAAAACTTCAATAATATTTTTGAAGACCTATCCATAAATACCACACGTAAGGGTTTGATGAAGAAAAATTTTTGAGTTTCAGTTCTAAGTTTGAGGAACCCCCAAATTTTTTTTCTATTTTTGTGTGGAAATCTTAATGCGGTTCACAGAATGCATCTACTTACAAAGTTTGAAACGTATAATTCTTAGTTTCGGATAAATTTGGGTGTGACATACGGACGGACAGACTGACAGAGATGACGAATCTATAAGGGTTCCGTTTTTTGCCACTTGGCTACGGAACCCTTCAAACATTATTGCTTACTGATACTTAAAAATCGGACTTTTCAAGTGTTTAAGTATGATTTTTACGTAATTTATAGGAGTGTTCGCTCGTCGACTGTTTTCAAACATAATAGACAAAAATATGACCAATCTTTGTTTTGTGAGCATATTTCTCTTTACGTTTTTAAGACCTTTTAATGTAACAAATGCGGAGGGCACAGAGAAAAATTTCCTCAATTTATGTATAAATTTATTTCCAAAAATAAAATAAAAAAGCATTTATGTCGTATTAGGAAACCGCGATGATTTACAAGTGAAACCTTTTTTTTTCCACACAATATCAGCATTATAATCGAAAACGAATTCATATATATTATTATCCTTTACTTTTTTATAAAATAAAAATATATTGTAGAAAAAAACAGATTTTGTATATAAATAAACCATTTTATAAATTTTTCTAAAGATTAATTGTCTTTAATTTTGACTTGACAATGTCCCATGGAGATATTATGTCATTACGACTTTGTAACGTAAATGCTTCGTAAATGCTATAAAATGAAACGATATCTTTAATCGGCCTTGTATGAGGTCATCATCAAACGAGATCTGACGTCAAACTGATCACTTCAATCTCAATATAACATCAAACAGAACACTAGCGACAATACAAGAATGTGAATCTACCCACATATTTTATTTTTACTCTGCTATCTTTATATTTTTCAGTGATATTATTCGAATATATTCGAAGCTTTTTGTTGGTGTATTAAAATACAGATGCACACGCGTACACTTTCAAATCCTTCAAGTAAGGAACGATTGCAACAGATGCCAGTGGGAGGCTCCTGTGCACAGGAAGCCGGCTAGATTATGGGTACCACATCGGCGCCTCTTTCTATCTCATCTTGTGACAAGTGCAATTTTAGTGCCGCTCAGAATTTTTGGGTTTTTCAAGAATCCTGAACGGCACTGCATTATAAAGTGTAGGGTGTATCAATTACCATCAGCTGAACGTCCTGCTCATCTCGTCTCTTAAAAAAAAAGATGCATCAATGTACATAAATAAAGTAATTGTTAATGTGATTATTTAAAAGAACAGTGGCAAATGAGATGCCACTATTTCTCATTTTTTACTTTTCTGAAAAATTAAATTTGAATGTCAGGCAGTCAATCCCCCTGAGAACGTGCTCTGGAAAGGTCACGAAACGTCGGGTTAGCTAAATTAATAATAAAAATGTTACTTTTATATAAAAAACTAATGTAAAATCACAGTTACAATTACACGCGTTTTAATACTTTAAAATGTGTTTTATCAGAATAAAGTATTGGTAAAAATAAAATCTCTGACGAATAAAGTACAACCGAATAAAATCCATCGTCATGTCAATGGTTTATATTTCACAAAAATTTGTTCTAGAAATTTTATGTTAGAAGATTTAAGTACTATTATTCAAGCTGAGAGATACTTTTGCGGACAATAGCTCTTATACTGTGAAATAATAGTTCACATCGTTAGTTCGAGACAGTAACAGCATCGTATTGCTAGGAATAAGTTGGACACCAACAAGTAAAAAGGGCTTCGTATCAACCAAATAATGATTGTAAAACTGAAGTAGTACATAGTTCAACGGACAGAAGGCCGGTGAGACAGAAAAGTCCTCGAATGGCAACCACATACCGGAAGAAGCAGTGATGATCAGCCCCCCACAAGATGGATCGAGAAACTGGTCAAGATCCGATCGTCGTGGAGATTTTGAAGGAGGCCTTTGTCCAGCAGTGGAAATCTTCCAGCTGATATGATGATGATGATTTTACAAAATTTATCTCTTTAGATTACTTTATATATATAGTTATCGAGAGTCCCATCTTCGCGACCTCATAAATACCTCCGGCAAAGAAGCCATTGCCATCATAACAGCCAGTAGAAAGGACAGCCCCATTGCCAACGACTCTGACATGAGTGAACCACTGGGTAGAAAGATAGTATCGTACTATCACTTCTGACTCCTGCGTCAAGTAGCTTAGAGAGAGGTGAGTAAGATTGAATCACGAGACTGATCACGGCATGGTTCTGACAGAAACCATGATAAGTATTTCCTGGCTTCATTGACTTTTCATTCATATTGCCTTAATATTTTCCGGACGATACGACATACAGGTATTTACAAAAAAGCGCATCCCTCCTGAGATTCTTTTGGCGTTGGAAGCGTGAATGGGAAAGTGGTTACTAACATGTCATCGACAACATTATTTATATATTTTATCTCTTAACAGTATCCAAAACAATCCTTCAAATTTAAAGCGGAAAGTAAGAATAATTCACTAGTAATATAGCATGTTTATATTAGAGTGAGACCAGAGACCTTGCATCTATCGCTCGGTCAATTAAAGCATCCAAAAATAAAGTCTTTAATCAAAACATGATTCAAGCAAGTAAATTCGCGCCCAATCTCTCAGTCTAGAATTTGGCAAGATGCCAAATTATTTGGACGTGGGAAAAAGACGGATGGCAAATGAATATACAAAGAGGAATGACCGGGTTGAACAGACTGGCTGTCTAGCTCTCCGTTTGGCCACTACATGGACAATATATCGCTTGATGTCGATTTAAGTGAATAGTTATTGCTACGAATTAGGTTTAGTGAATGTTTTAGGGTTCATGACCGCTGGATGGAAAGCTTTTATCATTTGCTAAGAAATAAAATAAACCGTTGTGTAAGCTGTTTTTGTTACGAAGATCTCGTTTGCAATTGAAAAGGTCTGCAAAAACTATTACATATTTTTTTCATGAGTTTCAAAATTTTATAATAATATTGTGGCCGTTTCCTTAGCGGATTTGTTTCGAAAAGATTCTTTTAGTACTCACTTACGTCAGTATAATTCATTCATATTTATCTGTCTCAAAAATGTAAAATGTTTAATTAGAAGGCCATCAAAAGCGTATCTAATATATCTGGTATTGCAGATCTCTCTATATGGTTGTTTATTTATTTTGCATATTTCGTAAACTTACGAAGTTTCTGAGCATTATCATATGAAACTGAAGTGGCAGCAGACAAGGCAGACGGGGTAGTAAAGTCCTCGAATGGCGTACGTACCGAAAGATGCAATGTTGATAGGGCCCCCACAAGATGGACTGACGATATGGTCAAGGTCGCCGGAATACGTTGGATGAGGGCAGCACAGGACCGATCATCGTGGAAATCATTGGAGGAGGCCTTCGTCGAGCAGTGGACGTCTTCCTGCTGCTGATGATGATGATGATAATATGATCGCGATCTTTTACTTAGATAAAGTACTAGTCACTTGCCCTGACTTTACTCAGAAAGAATTTGACATTTTAAGAAGTAAAAAAAATTAGTTAACTTATATGTGTATATAGAGCCTCTTGCTGCTAGACAACCGATGTAAATAGGCCAGGTTCATTACTTTAGTGTGCGTAACAAGCTACGTCTTACACTCGCGATTTATATCTCGCTTTGTGTTAGTGTGCATGCATTGCTCAAAATAGAGGTTAACAAAAATGAGTCAACCTCAATTTTTTCGACGTTTCAGAGCTGTCAAAGTCTATCTAGACGTATAAATCAAGAAAAAAAGGAGGTCTTAGATACTCTTTTCAATTATCAAAGTATTCCAAATAACCTTTTTATTATTAACTTTTTTAAATAAAACATATTCCTTGTTACTCAGTGATATCAATAAACTGGTGAAGATTTTTTAAAAGATTTAAATACAAAAAAAATATAATAAATATAATATAACTATGTTGCTATACCTAGCATGTAAATATTTAACCTTTTTGTCCGTAAATTCCTTGAGACTAGAAATTATGTGTTAAGCCAATTATATAGCTTATTTCTTAATAATCTCGAATTTAAAATTTTAATGCTACAATCATACAAAGCTAAAATTTTTGATGTTTTCATTATTAGTATAGAATGATGCACAAGTTCAAGTTAAGATGAAAATTATTTAAATGATATAGAAGGAAAACTAAAATGTTAAAAGAAGATGGCTATAATATTGTATTTTTATAATGTTTAAGAAGCTATTGCGTTCAATGAAAGAAGTTCCATTAGACAGAAATCTTTTGAATCTGATCGTACAAGTTCGCTTGAAGGGTGTGTCCTTAAGTTTATTGGGCTGAGAGTGTGATAATTCCTTAGATTTGATTTAGTAAAAATGTATCTTACATTTTTTAATTTTCTCTATGTTTAGATATATTTTGGGTAAGGTATAGTAGGTTAGTTACTTATGTATGACAAGGTCGGCTTATTAATAATGTGGACTGAGAATCTGCAATCAAGTGAGCCGGACTGAATGTTTAACATAAAATATCTAAAAGTTTCTGAGACGAACTCTCATATTTAAGTCATCTTTTGATAATTTATTAACTACATCTCTAAGTATCAACTTAAGACTTCATCTACGCGATTTTTTTTTATGGAAAAGGAGGACAAACGGGCTTTCGGGTCACCTGGTGTTAAGTGATCACTGCCGCCCACATTCTCTTGGAACATCAGAAGAATCACAGATTCGTTGCCGGCCTTTAAGGAAGGTGGACGCGCTTTTTTTGAAGGTACCCATGTCATACCGTCCCGGAAACACCGCACAAGGCATATATATAAGGAATTGGCAATCGCTCGAGATTTTGAGACCCAGTATTCGGATACTAGGCGAGGCTTTAAGGGAAGTGTTGTAGAAGAGCGGTGATACGACAAATGGGGTTTTATTAGTGGTAAACGCGCAAACTTGAGTCTACTGTGGGTTAAATTGGACAAGATTCAATTTACCCCATTCCGCAACCTTCTCAAGAGAGGACTCGGCAGAAGATACAAGTTTCTCCCGGCACTGGTCTATATTTTCCCGAGAGAGTCCTGCATGGCCCATGTATACGGCATCACCAGTGCTGTCATCTGCATAGCAATGTATATATTTATTTATTATATACACACCAGCAAGCTATTCTAAACTAAACAAAAATAAGAAAATTATAAAACGAACATTATGAACAGAATAGCTTTCTTACAGGTATGAACAGGTCTGTTGTATTATTAAAAATAATGTTAGTACAAAAAACGCAAATGTATGTTGGAGATGTTCCACATATCATTGATATGCAGAAGAAACAGCGTGAAAGATAGCACACAGCCTTGGGGCACTCCGGCGTTCACGGGCTTCGGGTTCGAGCAATAACCGTCGACAACGGCCTGTCTACTGCGCCCAGTGAGGAAGCTGGAGGTTCACTTGCATAAGCTCTCGGGAAGCCCAAATGATGGAAGTTTTGAGAGGAGTGCCTTATGCTTTGCTATCAAAGACCTGTGATCGTGTATGGATCGATCGTTTAAGACCTGGATATAGTCCAGGCTAACTGCCAGGCCTGGATATAGCAAAGCAGGCAAGAGGGCTTGCTTTTAATAGCCGCCGCCCATCTTTGTGTTAGTTATACCAGAAGATCGCCTTCCGACCGTTCATGGCGAAAGCCGTACTGTAGGTCGTTGATCAACTGGTGACCTTCTAGTTATACCGAGAGCTGGCGGTTATTTATGCTCTCCATGATTTTGAATATGAATGCTCGAATAAACGCGTTAGCATCGGCGTCAACTCAGGGGCACACGTTCTAAGCACGATTGAAAAAATTGCTATCTGACCCGCTCGACTTCCTGATGTCCAACGAAAACAGAGTTTGCCAAACAGTTTTCTGTCTGAACTGTACTTCAGGCATAGAGCTCTGACACCGCGGGATGGTTCGCGGTGTTTTTCCGTTGTCGTCAAGAGTCGAGTTGGAGACAAAAAGAGCGCACAGAAGGTTGGCTTTCTCTTTTGCCGTTTGGGCCAGGGTGTCATTCCTCATGTGCAACGGCGTCAGGGACGGCTGGTTGAAGTTACCAAGAGCAGCTTTCGGCAACGACCAGAACTTTCCTGTTCCAGTCGGGTTACTGGAAAGCTGCTCGCTGATTTTGACAATGTGCTTCGATTTCGCACAGGCAAAGGGCAAAGAATCTGGAGGTACGGTTATATTTCCTCTTTAGAACTTTGCAGTTCGGATCTTTTGAGCCCAGCGCCGCAACCCAAGTTCGATACGCCTGTCTTATTAATCGGTTACTGAAATGCAAAATTAACATAGAACTCTATAGAATCATCCTTAGATTATTTATAAGAAACCGCTGTTAATCTGAACCCACCCTAAGAATCTTGATTTGCCGACAAAGACATACCTTAGCATATTCTAATACAAATAAACATGAATACAAATGATGCAGGTTGTTTAGCAAGTGTGTTACAATTGTTTAATTACGCTCGTTGCATACATTAACGCGAATCTTTGGTCTGGCTTAAGGCCAACTTGATATGGAGTGCATGTTGCAAGCCTTAAGCGGATCGTCGTCCTATTCAATATTCTAAAATGCTTTTCCGTGTTATTAGAAGTGCTCACTTATTATTTGTTTTCTTTTTATTTGATATGGCTCTTGTGGCAGATTTGTCATGCTCGCTTTCTCATTGCTCATTTGTAGTTGTGGACCTACCTGATTTATACTTCATGCACGGGATGGGACTTGTTGTAGCTAAATGATACTCACATCGAGAAACAGGCTTTTGTTCTTAAATTTAAAGCTATATATTCCTTAAATACTTCAAATCTTTCTTATCACGCAATTACTTCAGTTGAAAGTCATCAACTGCTGGACAAATGCCTCCCAAAGATCTCTATCGCCGTAGAGTATAGATCGGTCCTACGCCACCCTCGTCCAACCTGTTTCGACCTATGGTTCTCTGAGGAACCTCCTCATTTCTGATTGAATCTCGCAGGGAAACTCCGAGTAAATCCGTCTACATTGCTCTGTAAGTGACCATGAGTTTTCTAATAAGGCCCATAGTTAGCGACCACAACTGTTTGTTTGTTTGTTTACAAAATGTAAATCTAATTGAATCTAGATGTTACACATAATATACTCAATCAATTAATTATCTTTTCCTGATTCTAATGTTAATATCACGCAATAATCAATCTCTGTATATATTATAAAGAACATCGTAAAAGTACTTCTTATTTAAAGTTACTATTTCAATGTGTATTTGTTTTTTTTACTTATCCTGGTTATACTAGTTATAATGCATTGCTAAATTAAAAAAATATTGTATTGCTGTCAGTCTTGCATTCTCATACGTGTGCAAAGTATTGAGATAATCGCATATCTTGCATGCGTTTCATAAATCAAATCTACACACGAAAAGTTTATCACTTACTCCATTACAAATCTTAAGCACCATAGCCGAAATTGGCTCGGAAGCCCGAACTATTCTTGTTTAACGTTCCGTTTGATTGAAACATTACAGTGTGGTATGTGCAAGTTGTTCGCGTACTTATTACCCGTGCACAACCACAAACATTATATCTACCACGGTTTATGACGACGTATGTACGGAGACGTTGGCTCTGCGTTCTTCGACACACAATTATTCATTTATACTACAGCGTGAGCCTTTACAACATTAAAGCAAGTAATTAATGAAAATCAAGCATCATTAATTTGTACACAAACAATAGGAAACAAGGAGAAAAGATTTAAATAACTTTTTAAAGTATTAAAACGCGTGTAATTGTAACTGTGTTTTTATACTAGATTTAGCGAATAAGTTACATTTTTATTATTATTATGGTTAACCCGACGTTTCAAGATCTCTCCAGATCTAGTGTTCAGGGGGACTGCGGATGAAATGTAATAAAAAGTGAACCTTAAGAAGATAAACTAATATATAAACATAGAACTACCGTTCATCCATCCCTTTTACAAAAACGCTAACATTCTGTTAAAATCTTCTGCTATCCATTCGCAAACTACATAGTACAAGGCACCAAGCTTCAAGCCTTCTTAAATAATACGCGAAAGGGTTCCAGTGGGAATCTTCATTTCTCGCGATAAATTTGTTTCTATAAACGACTCGGCGAGTCCTGACTTTTTAATTCTTACAGCATGCGGGCGCCCCGATCTTTTATAGTCTTCGACAGAGGATGTGTTGGTGTATCTATCGATAGCACGATATAATACGTACATACGATCGCCACCTTTAAGAAGTGTTTTGAAAATGACCGACAGCCCTTATTTTTTTCTCCTCTTACATAAAACATTTAACATTTTATTTTTTAATGGGGTCGTAAAACTATGAAGAAAGTTCAGAGTTAAATCTCAACCTTTTCGTTTAAAATGAATAGTTAATTCAATGAGTTTTGAATGAAGAAGATATTAACTTAATATATTTATTTTCAGGTGAATGGAATTGTCCTTCATGGAAGGTGTCACCTCAACGCTTCTGCCATCATCAAGGGATTAGCTGGACCTGTGTACAAGATAATCCTACTGAGGTAATATATTGCTACCAAATATTTATTTATTTGATAGTAATTTCCCACACTACTGGGAATATATATACATATATTTATTTGTACCAAAGCTAAAGGAAGATGCGGTATTCGATTCTGTGCCTCCAGATGGCGCCATCAACGCTCTTAACCCAACCGAAGTCACCTACATGCTATCGCTAGCGCCTATTTACTGCCGTGAAGCAGTAATGTGTTATTATTGTGTTTCGGTCTGAAGTGCAGTGCAATTACTGGGCAAATATGACTTAATATATATATTAAAATCCTATGTCTCAAGGTGACGAGCGCAATCGTAGTGCCGCTCAGAATTTTTGAGTTTTTTAAGAACCTGAGCGGCACTGCTTTGTTATGGACAGGGCGTTTTAATTACCATCAGCTGAACGTCCTGCGCGTGTCGTCCCTTAGTTTCTTAAAAAAAATTGCTATGTTTTGTTCTCCGGAGGTGCTCGAATCCCACATTGCTTATAAATAATTTTGGTTCAAATGTGAATTTGAACATGAGTATCAATGGTGAAGGATATATATGAATGTTAAGAGTGTCTTGATAAAAAATAAATTTTCTTAACAAATTTGTTATTTATCAATTTTGTGCTTGGCACTAAAACATAACCATTCTTTCAACATGGGCCTTACATAAAAGAAAAAACATGGGTACTAAAAATAAAAGTGTCATCCTGGGTCGAAGTAATTTTTTTAAATTTTGACGATCTTCAAATTATCTTAGGAGAATTAAGCTGCTATCTTACAATGACAGCACAGACAGACAGACTCAATATACATAGAAATGTATTGTAATAGTGAACTTCCACGGAAAACCGGAGTGAAGCAGGTTAGTATCGAGAACCAGTGTCTTTATTCAAAGATTACAGTGGTCCTGCCAGATACAAAAAAAGAAAATTCCTCGTTGCTTGTATTTGTTCAGGCTATAGTGTGTTGTATTCTGGTGGCATAGTTTTATTTAAAACTGGCTCCACAAACCCACTTTTTAACCAACTTCAAAAAAGGAGGACGTTCTCAATTCGTCGGTATTTTATTATTAACTCTTTTGTTTGTTACCTCAAAACTTTCGACTGTGTGAACCGATTTTGATAATTCTTTTTTTATTTGAAAGCTAGGGTTTCCCAGAGACGGTGTCATCCAAGATAGGTTTGTTACTACATACATAGTTATAGGTGAGATGTACTTGAGTCATAATGAGGCGAGAGGCGATAGCAGGTTGCGGCTGAAGGACACCGATCCCATAAATAACAATAATCGTAACTGGAATAAGATTAATAATTTAGATTGTATAAAAATACGCAATTATTTTTATACTTTTTATTGCACATTATATCTATTATTTTGGAATAGTGTTTTTGAAGGCGGTTGTTTTTTTGTTATACAAAGATAGAACCTACCACCTATTCTGAATATATAATATAAGAATCATGGGCGCAATATTAATTCACCAGTGGAAGGCTCCTTTGCACAGGATGCCGGTAGATTATGGGTACCACAACGGCGCCTATTTCTGCTGTTAAGCAGTAATGTATAAGTATTACTGTGTTTCGGTCTGAGGGGCATCGTACCTACTGAAATTACTTGGCAAATGAGAATTAACACCTCATGTGTCAAGGTGTGACGAGCGCAGTTTTAGTGCTGCTCGGAATTCTTGGGTTTTTCAAGAATCCTGAGCGGTAATGCATAGTGATGGGCAGGCCGTATCAATTACCACCAGCTGAACATCCTTGTCATCTCATCCCTTATTTTCATTTAAAAAAAAAGATGGGCGGCGTCGTGTCCCGGGTTCTCTACTTCCTTAAATATGTGCAAAGGGAACGGTGGCTGGTCCATGCGTCAACTCGGGGGTCAATGGGTGCTGGTTGTTGTGCCAGGTCGACCTGTTATAGTTAATAAATCATTATATGTTGATGCAATTACTAAATATGACAGTAATAACCACCATCATGTTCTCGAAGCATCCTTACACAGACAATAAATTCAAGCTCTAACGGTGGATGCGTCCAATATACGATAATTTATATTTATACAGCTTATTCTATACTACTTTTTATGAAATATTTGTCATAAAAAAACTCGGCCCTTTTTTATCGTATCGTATATAGTGGCGGAAAAAAATAACACGTATGTTTACAGGCGCAAAGCTGCGATAGAAGATGTAGCTGTGAAACCTTTGACGCAGTTTCCTACGGCGTTAGAGGAAGAGGTAAGTACGAAAACTATCTATAACTTCTATTTTATTGTATACCGCGTTTGATTATTATAAACTATCGGACATATCAGATGTTGTCCTAGGTGAAATTTCTAAAATAATAGGCAACAATGAAAACAGAAATATTACTACTAAAATATGTAGATACCATGTAGGTATACAGGATGTTCCACGGCTATGCCACATGCAGGGAAACCTTAAATATTGTAGATTCAACATTTTACTGAAAGAAGACTTTATTTTAATTTAAAAAACAATTTAAACTGCATTCATAGATTTTTAAATAAGTGCCTAGTTGAACCGGGAATCCTATATGGATCACGACAAATGGACAAATAAAATGGCCGCCGAGATCCCCAGATCTAACCCCATTAGATTTTTATGGGCCTACGTAATTAATAAGAACCGCTATGAAAGTGTGAAGGGATATAATCAAAAGAGTGCGAATTTGTATTCAACAGAATGGGACTCATTTTGAGCATGTGATAAAATACATTGTTTAATTTGGTACTGAAAATATTAAAACTCATCTTACTTTTTTCTGATGTTATATTGTAGAAAAAATTAAGCTTATGGTGAAGGCTACCTCCCCTCCATGTGTGAGAAATCCTGGATTATAAGTACGTTCTGATTTGGATTTATTTGCTTGAGCCCAATCAAATGCACACATTATTTCATCACGAATGGATTAGCTTATACTATAGGGGTCTTACAAATAAACTTGGTATAAAATTATAACTGATGATAAACAAAGAATATGCAAAATGTTTACAATATCGTTGACAACACTGTCAATACAATGATAATTCTGAAGTTTTTCGAATGACAAGCTGCCTTGCAAATAAACGCGGGAAACGTTATACGTCCGAACAAATCATTCGTAAGCAAAATGTCTATTTGTAAACATTTTACATATTCTTGGTTTATGCTTAGTTATAATTTTATGCCAATTTTATTTGTAAGGCCGTATGAGTTCAGCTATATTAAATATGAGCTGCTTCACCGTAACGGCTGTTTATGAGATACAGTCTTACGATAAACAGACGGACAGACAGTACTTTTAGATTGATATTAACGTTAGTTGAAATTCAGTGTCTTTACCCATAACAAAAGTACCCAACCTGTTGAAAAAAGTTTTCACTTGAAGAATGGCCAACCAGCCTTACAACGTCATTTAACCTACCTATGACTATGACTTGACTTTATGACTTGAATTGTAACACAACACAAATCAGTTTAAAAGCACATCGTAATAGGAAAAGCGGCGATTACTTCTCATGCCTCTCTAATGCTATGAAATCATTCATGTGCCTATCTTGATTATAAATCCTAAATGTTTCTGTTGCAAAATAAAGTAACAGCGTAATTGCTATGAAATAAAGTAAGGATTTATGATTTAAAAGATTAATTTCAGAACATTTGCCAAATAATACATACAACTATATTTTGCCAATATATAAATGAAACTTTATCAACATCCTGACCCTGTGTTGTCTTCTTCCCTGTTTATTGAATAGCTGAAAACTGTAAACAGCGAAACAAAAGATCACAACAGCGCAAAGAGCAATATACCAAGAAGTATGTTAAATATCTGAAAAAAAATTACGTACCCACTCTTAACTTTTTTTCTACTGTAAAATCAGAAATACGATTTTGGTAAGTGATGCACTCTCTAAGGCCTTGCAACTAACGTAGCAATGGGCCAGTTATGTTATAGCACAAAGTGAAAAGAACTAGTAGCTAAAATATAGGTTAGCAAGCCAAAAAGAATGTGAAGAGGCGATATTACAGATATTCTTGGATAATACATGAGGAATCTGTGCATACAAAAAGGAATATGCCATGAGGACTTACGAACTCATGCATCAACTAAGTTATAACAATCACTTAATACTAACACTTAAACCCAATACTTAAGTATTGGTTTTAAGGTTTATAATTAATTTAAAATAAGAATTAATGGCATTTTTTATCTATTTTTTGTCATAATCGATTCGTAAGCAATTTTAATATCCTCGTAGTTGCCTATTTACTCAGAAGAAAATTAGATGACGGTTTTTTTTAAATTTATAATCGTGCTCTTAATTACATTACATTTTGTAAAAAATATAGCTTAAGTATGAGTGAGGGAGCTATAATTAACTCCCACTTAACACCTTAGGGAGGAGGGAATGGCGTAAGAACAGCGCTTCATGGAAATATGAATCCATGATCCCATGTCGGGTGAAGCTGAACCTTCTCCTTTTGCCTATGTTTTCATCGCGTAGCTAAATTATTCATTTAATTTTTGTAATGTTTTGTATGGCCATAAAGAACTTATTTATTTATTTAATAATATTAATAATCGTCCTCTGATATATTGCAAATATTAACTATCCGAGCTTTTTTAATATCTGCCATCTTTGCTACCAAGATTAAACAACTATTTTAGTGTAACCGTCTAAACTCGTTCACGTGAGTTTGCTTTCAATTTTATTCAAACGAATATCACTCTATGTGAAACCAGGCAACGTTTTCTAGGCATTTAATTATGGGTGGCGGTAACCGGTGAGCTTGATTGTAAGGCCATTGCAAAAAAAAATCATTTGCTTTTATTTATTTAAACTTAAATTCGCACTCTTTTAAAGCACAGAATATTCATCCTGTTGTCAATCAGTCTCACTAACTCTAAAAACTACTCCTAAGCTTCTACATTTTTATGAAAGTCTGAAAATAATCTCCTTGTATAAAAATCTTCAAAGCATCTCCAGAAATTATCTCCAGAATCTATTATCTCCAGAAACTACTCCTAAACTTCTACATTTTTATGAAATTCTGAAAAGAATCCCCTTGTATTACAATCTGGATTGCATCTATAATCTCAGCGGTTATTTTATCATCATAATAACGCTATTTCGCTACGTCACCAAATCGTTTTTACACTTACTACAAATTTATCATTCTCATATGTCAAGACGGGCCATAAAGCCTTTATATTGAAAGGACACGGGTTGTGCGGGTCTTGAGCGCATATTAAATCGACAATTGCTTTTCAAAGCTTCTAAATATATTATGGCGATCATATAATTTATTTTCACGACTGCTACTTGACAATGTCCAATGCATCACGAAATGTCAAAGAACAGCAAGTATTTATTTCCCATCAAAACGCAGAGCTAGAAAATATTGAGGATTATTAAGTGAATTCCTAGAGATAAAATAATTCGTATTCAAAAATCGAACATTTTTATCAATCTGATTTCAAAATTGGAACTGGCCACCAATACAAAAAGAGTAAAGGCACCAAAGAAATGAATTTCGTATATATTATTTTCATACGAAAATTTTATAAAGTGATTTTATTCTCGGAGCTTATCAGTTTAGTTGCCTTAGGGTTAGTAATATACTATAAAATAATCAAAAAAAAATAGTCCTGAAACAGTGTAATCAATGGAGAACAACAAAAAAAGTGAAAACAATTATTAGATACCATCAATAAATGATATAATTAAAATTTTAGGTCAATTTAATAACTTAATAAAGACTTCTTTTTGTAGCCCTATTTGATATTGTCTTTCAAAACGTGTGTGAGAATATTCACCTCTAGAGTGCAGCCATCATAGCTTGAATCACTTTTTTCTCTCAGATGTAAAAATTCAACAAATTAAACAATATGTTATGTTTTTAAAGTGATAGCCCTCACTTCTAGGATTAATACACAAATAAAATTTTATGGACGGTGCGGGACTCGAACCCACGACCTCCGGCGTTCTGCTCTAACCAACTGAGCCAACCGTTTGAGTAACGTATCGTTATAAAATCTTGTTTGCTATGTTCAATTCTCAGGTTGTGGCTTCAGCCACAGGATCTACTTTACAGTTGACAACCTGCTCAACCCCAATATTAGGAAATTGACTTGAGATGTCGCTATTTTAAATCAAAACAATGTGTTATATTTTTAAAGTGATTTATTAATTATAAACAGATTAATTAAATTCACAGTCTTATCTAATAACTATAATAACTCATTAAACAAATCATACAAAAGAGAAAAACATCTTTAAAGGTGATAGAGCAAGATAGAAAAGGTAAGCGAATCTTTTTTTTACTGTAACCAATTTTGATTGACAAGTCGACTGGTCACGACTTGAGCCATGCTTGGTATTAACTCCTTGGCATTTTGAATATTAAACCCCTATATTAAGAATTGGTCTCCGTCATGCTCCAACTAGATACCGCACTACCTAAGAACAATAGCTTTTTATTACGGCAACTATTAGATACTTTTATGCTTGGCATCTTGACACTCAATGGCATCCTTCAAATTTTGTAACATACGCTTCGTGTTATTTTACTTTGATATAAGTAAAATACAAAATACTTACTGATGATATGTGATCTCAGTGTCTTTCTTATTTCTTGTAGTATTATTTTAACAAAGTTTTACTACGCAACCTGGCATTTTAGTTTCAATTATTAGCAAAGTTTAATAGAGATCTGGCATGTCAACGTAATACATTATTTGAGACAGACTCGAGTACTTCCAGTTGGGCGTAGTATTAGTTGCCGCACTCAGAAAAATTTCAGCTATCAAATGACTGTAAAAATGAAATTACTGATTATGCTAAGCTTACACTTGGCTAAGTTATACGTAAGTAAAGTCTAAGCAAAATCAAAGTATGTTCTATAAATCTCAGCCCAAGTCTATGAATCCACCAGACACCCATGACGTAAGCGTTAACAGTTTTCTATTCTTTAGAGTTATCATTTATTATTTTCTACCCGCATATTACTTGAACGCAGCTTCAGCCAAGTTAAAAAATGCTGTATAATATATGTTATTTACTTTCATATCAATACAAAGTGTCGAGTACAATTTCACAAAGACAATTAAATCCGTTCTTCTATTAAAAACTGTATTAACATCATTTATTACACCTCTATCCGTATTTACGCTGACCTTGTTGTGTATATCTATCTCTTTCATACCAATAAATATTCCATCTCCATCCTTGTCGCGTATAGCACTTATTAAAACGCTGATGATTTCCGTACAATTTTCCTACGGCGACTCTACATTGAAAAATAAACCCTACCCTAACTGCATAAACATAAAACTCGCCTAATATATGTTTAGTGTTTATCTTAAGCCTCGTTTATAAAACGACGTAAGGGTTTATAATTATTGTTACAAAATGGAGTATAACATATAGAAAATAAGGTTAATAATAGAATGATTACGAGTATATAACATGAAGTCGGATCTCGTCTTATCTTCAAACTTAACAATGTCATACAAATTATGTATTTAGTAATGAGAAGCCGATATACGTAGCGGTTGTAATATCGCGATGTTTTGTGTAAAATATTCAAGTGATGTGATACCCTGAGTGCAAAATGAATGCAGAAAAAAGTGTGTACGAAATTGAATAGCTATATGTGAAATAAGTTTGAAAATGGCGTTGATTTTATAGTAATTACTTTTGTAAATACAAAGGCAACGTTATTTTTGTTTAGTTTAAAAGTTATTTTCGTAAGTTCTTTAGCAAATTATGTTTGGTTGCTGTAGAGGCTCTATATAGGCAGTTTATTTCACGTCTATTACGTTGTCAACTTGTTTATTTACAGTATTAAGTACCATAACACGTTTATGATAACTAAATGTATTAGTAGGCTTGTATAGTTCATCTTAGTGCAGTAGAGATTTGATTTATCTTATTCTTAATAACAATTCTGAAAGTTTTACAAATCGTATCATAAATTGGTTCTAGAGGACGGGATCGCAGAAAATAACTGAATATTATTAATAATTATAGTAAAATTTACAAAACATAACGTATTTCTAAAAACAAAAGTTTATTTTTCGAGATATAATATTATAAAATTGATTAACTTACTTCCGTTACTCTATTTATGAAAAATGATGAAGTTATTTTGTCAACTAGTATGTCCAACCAAGCCCAACTGCAACCCTTATATTAACTGAATGCCAAAGTTTGAATTAACTTTCATACCTACACCGCATTTCTAAATCTATAACCATACATATAAAATCGTAACCATGCCGTAATATTCAGTATTAAAAACAAACGTAAACGTATTATGTTCTGATGTAAGTAAGGGATGTGACTAGGGTTCAAGACGCTTATCTGATATGATACGCCCTGCCCATTAAAATACAATGCTCTCGCGACTAACGCTGAGATCTATAGAGCGTAGGTACTTAGACTTTACTTACGCAAAACTTAACTGAGTGTAATAATACGGGATCATGGCTTTTGTCTGTCTGTCTGTCTTAATTTGAGTCCAGCATAATTTCAGTTGTCAAATGGCTATAAAATAGAAATCAACCGATACGATTTACGGCCGTTCCCAATAAACTCTCTACAGATAGAGATATATTAGTACCTTTTACTGTCAGTAATTAGCTGTCAATAAGCTGTCCCAATATACCCGATAAGTCATTCTTATCCCCTTATATTGAATCGAAACGCGTGAATTGCAATTTCCATACAAACTTCTATCGCTGGTTAGCTATACGTCCTCCCGTTGACAGACAGCGTGTACAGATAAGGTGAGTTATAAGTTTATTGGAACAGAAAAGTTAACGATATTTACGATTTTTATCTCAAGTAGGCCACAACCGGAGATAGACTGAATATTGGGAACGGCCGATTGGGACCTTCAAGAAAATAGCATACTTCCCACCTTTAAGGCCGGCAATGCATCTCTTGACACCTGTTGTTGTGGATGTCTATAAGCGGTTGTCTAAGCTTATATCCAGCTTAGTTTTGTGTATGTAAAGTCTAAGTAAGCTTCATAGATCTCAGCTTTAGAATATTTGCATATTAGGAAATTGACTTGAGATGTCGCTCTTGTAAATCTAAACAAAATGTTATGTTTTTAAAGTGATAACCCTCACTTCTAGGATTAATACACAGATAAAATTTGAAAAATAAAATTTTATGAACGATGCGGGATTCGAACCCACGACCTCCGGCGTTCCGTGCCGGTGCTCCAACCAACTGAGCTAACCGTTCTTGTACCGCCTCGTTATAAAATTCTGTTTACTTTGTTGTGTCTCCATCTACAGGATCTACTTTACAGTTGATAACCTGCTCAACCCCAATATTTGCATATTAGGAAATTGACTTGAGATGTCGCTCTTTTCAAATTTTATTTGTGTATAAATCCTACATGCGAACATGACTTTTGCATTCGGCTGTCTTAGCATAAGCTCAGTATAATTTCAGGTGTCAGGAAATTTTTATACTAAAAAACGAAATTAAGGGTTATGCTAAGCTTACTCAGCTAAGTTTTAAGTAAGTAAAGTCTGAGCAAAGTCTAAGTACCTATGCTCTATAGATCTCAGCCTGAGACAGAAGATGATAAGTCTTGTCCACTTAACCAGTGGGAGGCTCATTTGCACAGGATGCCGGCTAGTTTATTATGTGAGTGTGTAAACGTTACTGTGTTTCGGTCTGAAGGGCGCCGTATCTAGTGAAATTACTGGGCAAATGAGACTTGACATCTTATGTTTCAAGGTGACGAGCGCAGTTGTAGTGCCCCTCAGAATATTTGGGGTTTTTCAAGAATTCGTGCGGCACTGCATTGTAATGGGCATAGCGTATCAATTACCATCAGATGAACGTTCTGCTCGTCTCGTAACTTATTTTCATAAAAATAAGATGAAACGGTATATAGAGATTTTTCTATATGGAAAAATAATCGTGATCTATGTGTGACAGTTAAATATTGTAGTTATCTCGATCAATCGTAGATACGAGCATTTGAAAATCGAATTCACCGCCCATATTGTGGAATGCACATTGAAATCAACATCGATCGATCGGCGCTTTCAATAATATTTCTCTACAAATCGGTGCATTGAATCTAGTTTCATATATCCACTTTATATGAACATGCCACCTCGAAATTCCTTCTCAATAGCGTCCACTTAATCAAATTGATTAAATAAGGCGTTTTTTACATCGATGCTATTCAAAATTTTTTGAATGATAATCATTAGCTAGCTAGAAGAAAAGTTATTATATTTTTAGCTAATTAATTGCAAATATATATCTAAATTACAAATCGAACACAGAGAATTATGAAAAGTCTTTTCTATAGTCAAAATATTCAACAGCCTAAAAGTTTTTTACTCCTAGGTTGCACTCCGAGAGTGCCGGCAGAAGTGAAAACTTGAACATTATCGATGTGCATTTTTGAATATTTTGGCATGGTTAGGGAATAATTTCGCACAGATTGCTTTATTATTAGTACTAGGATTTATGTTGTTAAATACAATATTCATTTATTTCGCTATCGTACTCAAAAATAACAATAATTTATACAACATAAAAATTTTAACACTTCAGAAGTAGGTATTATAGTTATTTTACATGAAAAAGTGTATCTCTCAGACTGATCAACTCCATCCATAATTTCAACAACTCTTTCACCATCATCATCGCCAATCTCTAAAACTGATACAATAGCTGTAAGGAAGATTAAGTATGAAACGAAATAAAAAAAGGATTGTGTGTTTTTATGAAACCACGGTAAGAGTAAAACTTTTTTTCACATTATAGACATTTAACTAAAAATTTTTGGAATAATATTCCATTAATGGTATAAAAATCGCTTTATTAAATTAACCAAAAGCAAATAAAAGTTTCATTTTATCAAATAACAACCTTTACATTATACACTGACAAAAACAAACAAAATAGCGTGGATTAGTGACGCAAATGCGTAATAGTCTATACACTACACGGTGAGCTGCTGCGAACTATAGGCGCCGCCCGAGCGTCACGCGACATGCAACACACAGACGAAAAAGTTTGAGACGATGTAATAAAAGTTTCACTTTAATAAACAAAATAATTAGTAACAAAGTAATACAAGTATAACTATCGTCTTATGTAGAGTCTTCACTAATGACAATGGTTAAAAACCACATAATTAAAACTGTTAGAATATTTCACGGCTGAGATTCCATCCCTCGACCTCGCGGTGTTTCGGCTTCGCAATCACAATGATTCAACCACTGGTCCAATGACCGTTTGATCATTAACGGCCGATCCCAATATTCAGTCTATCTCTTACTTGAGATAAAAATCGTAACTATCATTGACTTTTCTGTCCCAATAAACTTATCAACGGTAACTCACCTTATCCGTACTCGCTGTCTGTCAATAATAATAATAATAATATTGACACACTTTTTACAAAAATTATCTTGCCCCAAGTTAAGCATACATAGCCTGTGTTATGGGTTACAAGACAACGATATATTTAATACAATATACTTACGTAAACATACATAAATTCATATAAACATACATAAATACATTTAAACATCCATGACTCGGAAACAAACATCAATCGGACGACGTATAATAGCTTACCAACGATAGAAGTTTGTATGGAAATTGCAATTCACGCGTCCCAATATAAGGAAGAAGAATTACTTATTGGGTAAATTGGGACAGCTTCAGATTATTGACAGCTAATTACTGACAGAAGAAGGTAGTAATTTATCTCTATCTGTAGATAGTATATTGGGAACGGCCGTACGTTGAAATAGCCGAACTATAATTAGTTAGGATTATAAATCTTTCATTCACAATTTCCATGACTGTCTTATGAATTTTCGATCAGGCCACGTGTCCTGACGCGACTTTAACATATTATACCCATCCCAAGAAAAGAGCTCAACGCCGCTAAAGAATATTTCACTTCAACAAATAATGAAACAACAACAAATGAAGATCAAACATTTTTCTGTTTTTTTTAAGCAACGCCACTAATGTATCTAGGTAAAATTTCTCTTTTGAAAATTTATGAGCAATTATCGTTTATACAAACAGACAGCGAATTGTAACTTCGATTAATACTTATAAAAAAAAAAATTTGCTACTCATTTACAAGTTTGCAATATCAAATTAAGTTCAAATCAAATCTAAGAATGGTTAAAAAAAACAAAGTAATATTAAAAAATCTAAGTAATGTTAAAAGTAGGTTTTATTATAAACATTTTATAAAAACTTATCAAATTTACTTTAAAAAAAATAAAGAATAGATTTAAGAAAAAATCGCATGTAGAGATTTTTCTTACTATGTAGAGATAAGTTAAAAAATATATCTTATGTTATTATATACGTTAATGCATACATGCATATATGCACACACTATAGCTGCGTCTCGTAACGGTGTCGCGAATCCGGAGATTTTATCTCAACTAAAAATATGAGTACCGCACTAAAAGAAGTTTTCACTTCAAAAATTATCAAATTAATAAGAAGCCACTTTCCGAGAAGGGTATTAAATATTTCAGCATTGAACGAATTGAGCGTAATAAAAGGCAGTATTAAAAACTCTCTACTCGACTGTGATATGAAGTACGCCCCATGTAAACAGCCTTATCGAGATGCTTTTATCAATGTCAACATTATACGTCATTGTCCTGCCTGATGCTTTGATAGCTTTCGTTGTTTTATTATATTTTGCGTGAAAATTTAACTGAATAATATTATATCATTCATTCAGAGACATTTTACAGCGCAAGTGAAATAAACGTTATTCAATTAGGCTTAAATTAAACGCTTCTAAATCGACACTACAAATATTTCTTTTAAAATCACTGAATTTAATAAGTTCGTAAAAAGTTGAGCTCGTGAGAAAAGTTTTACCAGGGGGCGGCGCCTTTGCACAGGATGCCGGCTAGATAATGGGTACCAAAACGGTGCCTATTTCTGCCGTGAAGCAGTAATGTGTAAGCATTACTGTGTTTCGGTCTGAACGGCGTCGTAGCTAGTGAAATTACTGGGCAAATGAGACTTAACATTTAGATGTTATGTCTCAAGGTGACGAGCGCAGTTGTAGTGCCGCTCAGATATTTGGAGTTTTTGAAGAATCCTGAGCGGTACTGCATTGTATGGGCAGGGCGTATCAATTACCATCAGGTGAACGTCATGCTAGTCTCGTCCGTTATTTTCATAAAAAAAATACCAATTAGGTTTAAACTAAGCGCTTCTGAATCGTCACTAAAAATATTTCTTTTAAAATTACCGAATTTAATATGTATGTAAAAAGTTCAGCTCATGAGAAGAACATACAAGAAACTCAACGGCCACTCATTTCAATCAAATAGAGTATTTTAAAATGGTTGTGTGTGTGTAGTGGTTTAATATATATATCAAATTAATTTGCAAGGTGCTGCTTCAAAATATTTGAGTCGTGTTTAAATAATAAAGAATTGACTGTATAAATAAAAATAATCGTATATTCTTCGTAATGGATTCATTGACCTTTAGAGTTTGAATTCATTGTTTGTGTTGGAACATATCTGAATCGCCTCGCTAACGAAGTCGCGGGTGATAACTAGTTATTTCTTTATGCAAGATAAGGGCATACGAGCGAACGGATTACTAGATTTTGAATGATTACCGCTCACAAATTTCTTCTGCAACAACAGAATAAGCACAGGAGTGTTGCCGGTATTTTAGAAAAGTATACGCGCCCTTTTGAAGATACCCATGTCATATTGTCCAAAGCCCGTTCCATAGTTTAGATGTACTCAGAAGAAAGTTATTTCAAAAATGTACCGTGAAGAAACGCCATAAATCCAGATTGTGGGGATTATATTATAACAAGGGCTTAAAATAAATGAGCTTGATCTGATGCTACCGGTGGAAGCCACAAATTGAGATTCATAGTTGCTTATACTGCTGGTATTGACAAATGATTGGCAATGATTATAATTCAATTTGTTGCCCGCGCAAAAATCTGTTTTTTTTAATGAAAATAAGGGACGAGACGAGCAGGACGTTCAGCTGATGGTAATTGATAACCTGCCCATTACAATGCAGTGCTGCTCAGGATTCTTGAAATACTCAAAATATCTGAGCGTTACTACAATTGCGCTCGTCACATTTGCCCAGTAATATAACCAGCTACGGCTAATGTTTACACATTTAATGCCTCATGGCAGAAATAGGCGCCGTTGTGGTACCCATAATCTAGCTGGACTCCTGTGCAAAGGTGCCTCCCACTAGTAAAGTCGAAGCCGTTTCTGAGATTAATAACTAATTTTTCCCGTAACAAGAGTTTTAGATTTGCCGCCAATTCACAAAAACAAATGACAAATGAATGCAATATACAACATTAGGTTGCCAAAGAGTTCTAAAGTTGAAATTAAAAAAAGTTTTCATTACCAATGTTTTAACTGGCCAGTTCTAAACATTTTCAGTGTTACCCACGTATATTGGAAGTACTATTTTCACAAATATGTGTACAGTACTAGTACTACTTAGTTACAAAATTGCAAAAGATCTCTTACCACAATAACCTATTTGTTTTCGATTAAATTCACGAGGCATCATTAGTGAATACAAATGTCTAAATAAATAATTAATAGCTATCTCTTTATCTTATACTGAGGTTAACATTGTCTGGTAATTGGTGACTCATCGTACATTTAACGACGTTTTAAGTGATAATTTAAATATACCGGTTGAATCTTCGCAAACATACATATTATATTGAATACGATAAAGTATTCTATCTGTATTTCAGTATAAGTGATACTTTTGAACTACTGAAACAAAAAACCTTAACTACAAAGCAGTCAATCTACGACCGTTCCCAATATACTATCTACAGATAGAGATACATTACTACGTTCTACTGTCAGTAATTAGCTGTCAATAATCTGAAGCTGTCCCAATATACCCGATAAGTCATTCTTATCGCTTTTTTTTGGGACGCGTGAATTGAAATTTCGTCGATCGTTGGTAAGCTATACGTCGCTCGTCCCATTGACAGACAGCGTATACGGATAAGGTGAGTTACCGTCGATAAGTTTATTGGGACAGATAAGTCAACGATAGTTACGATTTTTATCTCAAGTAAGATATAGACTGAATATTGGGAAAGACCGTTAGTCAGTTTTTGGAGTTTACTCTTTAAGAATCGATTTTCATATAAGGCGCCCGGTATGAGAAAAATATGGATAGTAAAATCTACTCATCAAATCTCATAGTAACGTTTTTGGTGCGTATCATTTCTCGCGCACCTTTCACTGTCTTGTGTTCTGATGCTTAATTATATTATTGAAATTGATTTATTATTATTCTTTCATAAAGTTAAGTGAAAATTGTATAAATTATGGAAGAATGTGGTGTAAATAATAGTGCCGGAAAATCTGATAAGCATGTAGGTACTAAGTAAGTTACAATTCATATATTACAACACTATGACATGTATTGTTTATAAAATAAACCTGTGTGCTTTATATTTATTAAATATTGAATTATTCAATATAGTTCATACAAATGTATATGAGTTATACACATAATTAAATGTTTAATTTAACATGGAGAGTATATATAGCGCATTTCACGCCAAATAGACAAATTTTTAACATAACCTATTATTTTATTTTTTTAATATCTATATTTTTTTAATTTATTATGATTTATTTTCTATTAATTATTTTTGTACTTTCAGTTACGATAATTAATGATTCGATATTATAATTATGTAATCATGTAAGATCTACTTAAATGTAAAATATTTGATATATACCGAATAGTCGTAAAAAATGTTATTAAATTAAAAATGTAAGTATATATTCTTTAAGAATTTTTATTAATGCGTTTATTTGACATATGATGTCCATCTTTTTTAATTAATACGCTTTTTTTAGCTTCTGCTGTACGTCTGTTTCAGGGGCGTGCATTCAATATAGGCAAATAGGCAGATATAAATTAATATTACTTGAGATATCTGTGATGGTAAAAATTTTGTTCGATCGCTATTACTTTACAATACCTTCAAGTAACAACACGAAGAACACCTACTAAAAATTAGACCTACTTACAATATGTGGAAAAATATATAAGTTTTGAATGATAAGCAGACTGATTGTCCTGTGTAATTTGTATTTTGTGTTTATAAGTTAGAAAATTATATGGATTGAGATTAAAGCTGTTTTTGAACAAATGTTTCAAATATATATTATTTTAACAATAATTAGAGTTCACATTGGTTCATGGATGAAAGACATCTACTGCCTCTACTGGTGACTTTAGAAATATGAAAGTACACATTAAAATATCACGTCATTATAATATTATTATTATTTATATCATAGTTAATTTTAATAAAAAATAATTAAAAAAAACTATGGTTATGGAGCTGAACAGGGAAACTAATTAACATATTCTGGAGCTGATAAAAAAGCGGACTCTATGTCATTTTTGAAGACTTTAATTTAAATCATATCAATATAAAATTATTTTGTAGAAAATATATGATGAATAATTATTTAAATTAAAATTGTGCTGTGCAATACCTAAATTTTTAACCACATAATTTCATATTATTAGGTACTTTTACCTGCCTAGAGTGATAAAAACTTAAATATTAGGTTAATTAATGGTCCCGAAACTATACGCGTAACACGAACAACTTCAATATTTTGACCTCAAAATCTAGTGCTGTCAGACTAAGCCCAACTACAACTAGTTTGATCTTCATGCCTACCTTGCTGGAAAACCAATGCACTCCCCTGTTCTGTTTGTAACCGACTTCCATTGGACTTGATTTTGTTTAGTACCTGTTCAAAGACAATCGTTCTTGAGGAGTAAACTGCAGTCGAGCGTCGGAGCTGACACACACACTTTTTTTTTAAATATTGACACACTTTTTACACAAATTATCTTGCCCCAAGTTAAGCATATATATAGCCTGTGTTATGGGTTACAAGACAATGATGTATTTAATACAATATACTTAAACATACATATATTCATATAAACATACATAAATACATTTAAACATCCATGACTCGGAAACAAACACCTATATTCATCATATAAATGCTTGCACCTACCGGGATTCGAACCCGGGACCTCTAGCTTAGTAGGTAGGATCGCTAACCACTCGGCTATACAGGCTGTCAAAGTCGAATTCTTAAATTCGAATTTAAATTTAAATATTTTTTATTCAAAATAGGATGTGTCATCACTTATTGAAAGTCAAAAACCACCTCCCATTCCAAAATGAATGCCTCAGACCTGAGAAGAATGGGTGCAATAAGCGGTCTTATTTTTACATCAAAAAAATATGCTTACCAAGTAATACTGTAGAATAAAAGTTATTATTTATTAGCCTGAGGTCGGTCGCTCCATTCTCAATCTGTGGTATCATTTAGAAAGGCATGTATGTTATAGTAACCTTTGCCATACAAACGTTTTTTTAACAATTCTTGTGAATAACGTGATACTTTTGTTTTGAACATTTTCTGGGATCTTGTTGTAAAAGCATATACATCGCCCAACGAAAGACTTACTAACTCGACTTAGCCGAGTAGTAGGCATTATATTAAGTTTTCTTTTCCTGTTGTTAACATTGTGGTCATGACAGTATCTAGCAAATTCACTTATATAACATTATTAAGTTTAATTAAGTACCAATAATAAATAATATGCAAATATTGGGGTTGAGCAGGTTATCAACTGTAAAGTAGATCCTGTAGATGAAGCCACAACCCGAAAGTTGAACAAAGCATACAAGATTTAATCAACGATACGTCACTCGAACGGTTGGCATCGCTGGAAAAAGCTCTCGCACGGAACGCGAGAGGTCATGGGTGCGAGTCCCGTATCGTTCATAAAATTTTGTTTTTAAATTTAATTTGTGTAAAGCGGTCTTATACAAAAATTTAAGCCGGTTAGGGTCGAAGTAAGTAATTAGAGAAGTTTATAATCGGTTTTGTTCTACTTCTTACGACTCCTATACGGTTTTATGTTTATTTATTTATTTATTTATATATTTGGGCAACTAACAAAATACACTCTTTACATGCTTAAACTTAAAATATAATAATAATATGGATAAGAGTTAAATCACTTATAAGCTACCACAGCATTCATCATTTTTACTCCGCTTATAGGACAGTAATTTTAACAAGTTATAAACTAAAATCTAATAATATTGTAATATATAATTTAAAATAAAAATTTTATTTGCGTTGTAAAAGTATCGTGGACTAAGACGATTAAAAGTAGTTTTAAATCGAGAAATAAATCACCACTTGACCCCACGAGACGAGCGTACGGTATATATTTGGTAAGCACGTTAGTTAATAAATGATAGATACAAACCAGTTTTAGCTATTAATAGCAGTTTAAATTCAACCGATTCCATGCCTTAGTGTCAAGAGATTAGTGACTAGAGCATTTGCGGATGCGCTTAAGGCAAAGGGTAAACACAAAACACACAAACAAGGTGTTTTAGACAAGTTTTGTAGTGAAAATATAGCATTTGGAGCTATGAACACTACTTTATCCTGTTACACATACCCTTTAATCTTACTTGTAGGTTGCTAGTGCTTGCTGTTGGTTAAATTTAATACTTCAGAGCTATTATGGAGTACCAGTTTTCTTTGCAGTTAAACAAGTTTTTTCTCGGCACGATGCATTTGTTTTGTATACTACTGTCATAAAAGTTGTTTTTGTCGCTTTTACTGTTTTGTGTTGGTACATTTATTTGGATTAGAAATCAATAATGAGGATAATAAGCAAAAACGTTACATTTTCGACGCAAGAATTTTGAAAATATTGGCTTCGTTACCTAGGAGCCGTGAACTCATATCGCTCAAGGTCGCCGGCATTTAGTGTCGCCTTAAAATTTGTGAGATCAGTAATCTACAACGCACTGCATTTCAAAAGACAAAGTTTACTACTTAATAATAATAATATTAACACACTTTAACAGAAATTATCTAGCCCCAAACTAGGCATAGCCTGTACTATGGGTACAAGAAAACGATATATTTAATACAATATACTTAAGAAAATTTATTGAATTAGGCGTTGCTTTGACATATCATATACAAATGATTTAAAAGTTTTCTTTAGTGTTAATTCCGCCAATATTTGTTTTTAAAAACAATTCGACACGTGTTTCGCCTCTACACGAGGCATCCTCAGGACGTGTTGTCTCGCCAAAATCTGGCACGAGACTGCTTTTTTTTTCTCGCGTAGCTGTCACGGTACAGTGTGACTGACATTAATCTGTGAACATAGCAGCGGGAGGCCGCTAGTTTATGTTGTATATGACGGCTTTCTGTAGATTTGGAATTGAAATTCTATAGATTGGACTTTTCTCGTGCCAAATATTGGCGGAATTAACACTAAAGAAAACTTAAATCATTTGTACAATATATTTACTTAACAAACATAAATACTTATAAACATCCATTACTCGGAAACAAACATCCATATTCATCATATAAATGATTGCACCTACCGGGATTCGAACCCGGGACCTCTAGCTTAGTAGTCAGAGTCACTAACCATTCGGCTATTCGGTCGTCAAACTTACAATCAGACGAAGAACATTATATTCTTCCCATCACGTTTCTTAAAAAAACTATTATAACATCCGTAATTAATATCAAATTGTTACAAAAAATAGGTTGTAAATATTACTAAGAGAATTATTAATTGTAGGGTTTTTTTTTTGTTTTAGGGATAAATATTAAATATTAATATAGAATAAAATAAGTATTTCTCTTTTATCAGCACCCAATAATGTAATTATAAATAATACTAGTGTAAACCATGCAGCATGGTAACTTACTAAGAACAATAGTCACTGTTCAGGCATTATCTATAAATAAATTTAAATGTTTTATAAAAAAATGGCTCTGTCGTAAATCCTATTACTCCACAGCTGAATATCTAAATGATCGGACAGCCTGGGACTAGATTGTGATTATTTTATAGCGATAGAAATGGCTGTACAATATTGTATATGTTTATTGAAAAGAGCGCAAAAAAAGAATGCTGGGAGACTTTCTTGCGCCGCTTCGTCTCTCTCAGAGCGCCATTTGTTTCCGAAGCGGTAGCAGTATCTAGTATATTAGAAATGACATGAAAAAGAATTCTAAATGAATCAATTTTGAGAAAATAAATGTCTTTTATGCCTTTTAGTGTAACTTGTAGCGGTATTACATCCAACACGAAATAGTGTGTCAACCAAAAGTGTAAAAATATGTAACCATGCTGAAACCTAACAGTGTAACATGTGATAGTGCGGCAACCAATAGTGTAACTGACATGTAAAAGTGATTAGTCAATGAGTCGATTATGACTGTAATGACTGAAGCTCGTAAGCTTGATTCGGAACATTATTACAAAGCGACAGTGTTTATAACATCATTATGGAAACGTACTTTTACATTTCGG
>CATIXQ010000003.1:12325788-12423023 GCA_949711755.1 Leptidea juvernica | reverse complement strand
AAATTGGTATGTGGATTGTATTACCAGTATTATTATAGTATTGTTTTATATTTTATTGTATTACCAGTGGGAGGCTCCTTTGTACAGGATGCCGGCTAGACTATGGGTAGCACACGCCTATTTCTATCGTGAATCAGTAATGTGTAAACATTACTTTATTTCGGTCTGTAGGGTGCCGTAGCTAGTGTAATTACTGGGCAATTGCCCTTACATTGACTTAACATCTTATGTCTCAAGGTGACGAGCGCAATACTAGTACCGCTCAGAATTTTAGGGTTTTGCAAAATCCTGAGCGGCACTGCGTTGTAATCGGCAGGGCGTATCAATTATTATCAGCTGTACGCCTCGCTCGTCTCGTCCCCTATTTTCATCTAATATATAAAGTCAGTCGCGGTGTTTGTGATTAATTTCCTTCGAAACGGCTTGACCGATTCTCATGAAATTTTGAGTGCCAATATGCAGGTAGGTCTGAGAATCGGACAACATCTATGATTCATCCCCCTAAATGTTCAGGGTACGCAAAACTTTTATTTTTATTTTTTTGACATTTTTTTAAAAATTTGTTTGATAATCAAAGTCAGCATAAAAAAATACATACAACTACAAATAATCACCCATCTACGATCAACAGTTACTGTTGTATCGCGATTTTAATATCGGCAATACAATGTTTGTTGGGTCAGCTAGTTTAAAAATAAAATTAACTCGCCATCTAGGATCTGATAGATATCGAGATATATCCGAGCATGATGAACGGTATATTGTGTCCGTTTGTAAGGCTGAGATCTATAGAGTTAACATAGACTTTGCTCAGATTTTACTTACATAAAACTTTGCTGATTATGATAAAACGCGAACTTGACTTTTGCATTCGTATGTCTTAGCTTAAACTAAGTATAATTTCAGCTGTCAAATGACTATAAAAACACAATAAAAGATTATGCTAGGCACACACTTAGCTATGTTTTACGTGAGTAAAGTCTGAGCAAATTCTAAGTACGCTCCATACATCTTAAACTAAGAGTCGTCGTCACTTTAACTCTATTCAACTCTATTGAGGCTTGACTGTGAGCGATTCTGTAACTAGAAAAAGAGTGGGGTATCTTGAACTGAAGCCTCTCCTATCAGCTTATGGCCTTAAATTAACGGAAGGTCTCTGAAGAGCATGCCTTACCTTTGTCCGCGAGCACTTAAATTGGTCATTCCTTTTTAATTGGACGAGTGCAAGATCATGTTGTATGAACGGAAAAAAGAAAGAATTACGAAGAGAGGGATAGCTTATCGCACAGTGCTGATAGAAGTAAAAGTGGAAAGTTATCGGTTCATGAATGGTTAGGAAAAACAGAGAAATTAACTTGCTTCTGTTTTGTCACATTATATCGAAGGAAGTAATACTTACTTCTTTCTTACTTATATATATTCCTGTATCCCATAGTTGGGGAAGAGGACATCCACAGTCCATCTCCATCGCGATCGGTCCTGAGCATCTCTCATAATTTCACTCCAAGTCTTTCCGATGTTTTTCGCTTCCTCAATGATAGTCCACCGCTTTTAACGGACGCGTGTGCGTTTTCATTGAGGTTCCAGTCTAGGGCTTGCCTCGTTATATAGTTGGGATCTCTCCGGAGTGTGCGGCCTATCCAGCTCCATTTACGGCGTTTTATCTGTTGGTCGATTGGGACTTCATGACAGCGTGGCCAAAGATGATCGTTGGAAATTTTGTCGGGCCAGTGAATACTGAGGATATTTCGAAGGCATCATAACACAATTGCTAATTAAATTAAATTAATATATGCAACGTTAACATTCGTTAAACGATACCTTAAAACACTGCAGTTATTCACACCTGATTCCTGCCGCCGAATTCCACCTTCGCACTCACAAGTTAGGATATCATCCCCACCATCTGGATGGACTGTGGCGGTCCTCCACAGTGCGGTTTTGAAGGACCTTTCTTCCACGTACTACAAAGCTGTGGAATGAACTTCCTTGTGATGTTTCCGCGACGATACGACATGGGCACCTTCAAAAAAAGCGCGTACACCTTCCTTAAAGGCCGGCAACGCTCCTGTGTTTCCTCGATCACTTAACAACAGGTGACCTATACGCTCGTTTGTCCTCCTATTCCATAAAAAAAAAAGTTAACTGGTTTATTAGTTTTTGTTTAATATAATAAAAACGTAAGACACATTCATGACTATCTTTCAGAGGTGTTTTGATACTTTTGATGAGAAATGTATTGGAAATATCAATTTTATCTAGTCTAAGTTCGAAATGTGCATATGTATTTCACGACCCTCTTTTTGTAGGCAGTGGTTCATTGCCCTGTTGGAATCTATTTAGTAAGCATTACTATAACCATATACTTGAATAAAAACAACACAGCTGGGCGAGGAAAAGTAAAAATACTGCTAAACTGTTATCACTTATATTTTTTATTGCGCTCATTTAAAAAAACAGTTTATAACAACTGCACACTCAAGGCACCACACAGTTTTAATTAACACCTATCGCTTGACTGCTCACGTATGATAGGTATACATATATAGTTATTTCTTATAATATCAAGTTCGATTGAAATATAAAAATATTCGGTATGGTTTTCGCTTTTATAAGAGAGGCTTTCATAGAAGAAATATTTATTTAGCCAGATAAATTAATTTAGGGAAGTGATAAAAAATATTTTAACAAGATTTTTATCAATACTATAATTCTTACCTGGTAAGGATTTTGTTATCAATATTACTGGTATATTACATTTATTTTCCAGATCCATATTCACTACTTCGAATAAAAACTTAATTCTTTTTTTTGCATTTTATCTTTTCTATTAAGATATTAAATAAATGTTCTGTTCCTCTTAGACCTATGAATTCATTTTAAGCCATATTTTTAAATTTTATTTCAGGAGGACGACCGGTTCGCAAACTACAAAGGCGTCCGCGACATTACCATCAAAAAGGTAATTTATCATCATAAGATTACATTATTTTGAATAGTTTTATATTAGCGTATTCAAAACATAGTTTTAAAACTATGTCTAGTCATTATTGGTACCTTTAAGAAACGGTGAATTCATTGGAAGACTCCATAATAGCATCGACTAATAATATTTCCTCTGGTGTTGCAAGTAGACAAATAAATAATAAACAAATCCATAGTACAAGGGTCTTCTTCTCCAAAAATGTAATGTAATAACAGTTAATAGTAAATGCAGCTACGTTATGTTCTTTAAAGTTATATCACTTAATTCTAGGGTTAAATGTAGTAAGATACTCCCAAAAGTAAGAGATATCATATAATGTATCAGAAAGCTATTGAAACAAGCTATAAGACCATTTAAAATAAACCATGTTTTAAACAAAGTAAGGGTCAGAACTTGGTGAAAGAGTAGGGTGCCATACGGCACACTCGGTTTTGGTGTATCAGAAAAATCTAGTGCCCTGTGGCACTGCCGATTTGGGAAGGTTTATTCTATGCCGAACGTTTACAGGAGCGTGGCCAGATTCATGGCTCAGTTTTGCCGAACTCCATACTTCCATCACGTGCTTCAAATATATCATTCTTTACAACTGGATGTGAAGCTTTCACAGTGTGGTTTCCCCCAAAATCCTTCCTAAAGTGGGAAACTTCCTTCCTATAAAAATTCCTAAACTTGTTGAAGGGTTTTTCCAGGTCAATACGACAGAAATCGAACTCTTAATCCAGTCTGTGAGTTAATGCATTACCAGAGGATGCATGAGAGCACGAGGTGATCACTCACTACCGGACAGCCTACGTTAACTACACGTTTTTCCATATATTCCAAAATAATTTAAAAGGTTTTTTTTTATTTTAATGCAGCCTAATTTCTTAACTGTATACTCTTTATAATAAAAATGCTCTGTTCTTTTCAGGGTCCTGCTGGTCTGGGCATCATGATAATAGAAGGACGGCATACGGAAGCTGGTCGTGGTATATTCGTGTCCGATCTTCAAGAAGGAAGCGCTGCAGAACAGGTTAGATAGACCCTTTCAGCTCATAGACAAGCAAGTCCTCTCTAATTAAGCCGGCTTAAGCCTTTGGCACTCCGTAAATTAGGGTCTCTCTACATCTCTTACCATAGCTTATGGTAACACATATAAAACTATATTACGAACATTTATGGGTATTACTTGGGTGTATGCATACAGTTTTACCATTCAGCTTGCACTACTTGATTTGATTTATTTATTTATTTATTTATTTATTAAAGATATAATGTAACATTACAGATTAAATCTAAAGCGTTACAAATATATTATACTAAAGAAAAAAAAACAATGAAAATTACAAACTAGTTATCTACTATCTATTACTATCTTATTTTATAGAGCTTACGGGCATCATAATCTCAAATCTTTTCTTACATTCTTTGACCAAACATTCAATCGAGCTGGCAAATAGATCACACTGTGGTACTACCTCAAGTACAGAATTTAGAAGACAGCTGGCTCGTATTACAGGCGTGTGCTTATGCGCTTGAGTGCGTGCAGGTGGCTGCGCTAAAAGTGCGTGTCGCCGCGCGCGTACGTACGAGGTTGGTACAAAGAAACGCAAAAAAACTATTATGCATGTCAAAAAACAACCACCCGATTTTTAAAGAACTTCATAAAATAATCATCTTCCATCTAAAGTTTACCCGAATCGATCCTCTTAGGCACTTTCATAGGAATTAATTAAGTAAATAAGGTAATAAGTGAAATAGCTGCGTTTAACATATCGTCTCTCGGGTGACTTTTAGTCTACCAGCGAATAAGTAGTGATTTAGTATTAATAGGAACGGCGGAGGAGAAACTTCGCGAAAATATGGAGTGTGTTCATTAAAATTCATCGGTGAATCTTTTTTAAATTATTGGCAATCTTATTCGCATTGCTATCATTTTGCACACCATTGCTGCATAAGTATCTCAATATCCTGAGTGATGCAAGCGTACACAGCAATGTATGTTACATTGCCGATTTATTTCGACATTATCGATAGTCATCCCAGAATAAATACACGTAAATACACAGTATTCGTTTACGCGCGTTCCTTACTACCAGAACGTCGCGCGCTGTAAAAAAAAGTAGGTTATTCGAATCCCCGCCATTTTTCTTGAAAACAACAGGGATTCAAGTTTTGACAGCACACCGCCGGATATTTTAAACGCTGCAAAAGAACATCATATTCAAGTGTATTTTATTAATTGCATTATACAAAATGTAAATTACAACTAAAATAAATAATTCTTTCATTAATACTTAGTTTATTTGTATATAATCAGCAATATATGATATTAGGTTACTACTAGGACTGGCTGTTTTAATGTTTGCAGTAAGCTAACTGTTTCAGAATCTTTTAGAGGATTCATATTCTGGGTGTAGATAAAGTCTTGTATGCAACTGTTGATAGTTAGGTATTAAAACACTCATGTGATACAATTATCACACTCGGCTTAGCCTCGTGTGATAAACCCAAATTCGTGTTTTGATACCCCTTATTACACAACAGTTTCATAAGTAACTATTACAACATGATCCCAGAAAATGTACAAAACAAAATACGTGTTACAATACTCATAATTATTGTTAAGAAATGTTTTGTGGTAAATGTTACTATAACGTAAAATATGTCTTTCTTAATGATAACCACATATTGGAAATGGAGCGACTGCTCTAAGGCTACTTACTGATAAATTTTATTGTACGATATTATTTTGTAATGAAATTTTATTTAAAAAAATAAGCCCGCTGAGTTTCTTGCGCCCGTTCTTGTCAGGTCTGAGGCATGCTTTTTCGAATGGATGGGTAGTTTTTGGAGATTATTAAGTGATATAAATCCTATTTTAAGTAAAAATTGTTGAATTTGAATATTCCCATTTGGGGCTATGCTTGGAGTTTCCCTGCGAGATTGAATCAGAAATGATCCATTGTAACCAAAGTCACCGGCATAGCCAAAATTATTGCGAAACTGAAGTAGCAGTAGGAAGGGCACATAGTTCAACGGACAGATGGTAGGCCCCTCACAATATGGACCTACGATCTGGTCAAGATCGCCGGAATACGTTGAATGAGTGCAGCGCAGGACCGATCTTGGTGGAAATCTTTGGGGGAATCCTTTGTCCACCAGTGGAAGTCTTCCGGCTGATGATAATGATGTTTCCCATTTGAATACTCATGCCCACATCAAGTTAATGTTAGACAAATGAAATTTTGGCGTGTGTGTATTATTATGATACCACGATGGCTAATTCAAAAATGAACAATAAAAGTATTTAAAAAGTACACACTGTTGATTGAGTCTCACCAGTTTTGTAAGCCTTAAGGAAATAACGAGTTTCAATTAAACTCAATATTATGTTCAGATGAACAGATGTCTAGTTTATACAATGTTTATGTAATCATATTTGTTTTATTTCAGGCTGGCCTGAATATCGGAGATATGATTCTTGCAGTGAACAGGGACTCTCTCCTAAGTTGTACTTATGACGCAGTAAGTATTCTCACTTATATAAAAACCTCAAGTTTACTATCTCACAAGTGTTCATTAACCCACTAACCCGCGTAGTACATAACGTTTTTCATTACAGTTTTATAAAATAGTAAAAAACAAATCAAAGCATTTAATATTATGTTAATTGCTACATTCAGATTATGGACTTTGGACTTTTTTACTTCGGATATCCAGCCTATTCGACTTTTGACAATAATTGTTTATGTGAGAATAATTCAATTATAACTGGTTGTTAAATATAATAAGCAACCCTTAGATAATTTACGCGTCTAGATAGAGTCTCTTGCTGTTAGACAATAGATAAAAAAGGAATATTACTTTAGTGTGCGAGACAAGCTACGTCTTACACTCGCATTTTGTATGACACTTTGTGTTAATGTGTGTGAATTATTCAAAATAGAGGTTAGTTCTAAAGTCTATTTTTTTCAACGTTTTCACAGCTGTCGTAGTCTATCTAGATGTACAAATGATCTAAGAAACAACCATTTAAAATTTTTTTGATAATTCAATACTATGATGTTTGGAATCATTCATTTCTCGTATGAAAAGTCTTTGCCCCTAACCTTTTTAAATAGACTTATAAATATAAGATTTAATTTAATATTTAAATTATGTTGTGTGTCCTTGTAAAAGGAAGATGCTTTTTTATTTAAATTTCGAATCATAATTATAGAGTCTAGAAGTTCGCCATATTTAACAACTGTTTAGGAAAGTATTTTATGAAGCCAAAACTTTTTCTTTCAGGCGGCAGCGAAGTTGAAACAAACGGAGGGTGTGGTCACCTTGACAGTCTGCAGTCCTAACAAGAAGGACTCGGATAACGCTGAAGACGGCGGTAAGATTTCACTATGAGCATTTATTTTATAGTTTTAGTGAAATTTTGAAACAAAACCTACAGCTGGAAGAAAAGGAAACTGTCTGCCCGAACAAGCATTTAGCTAATTGTAATCAAATGTCCTGAAACCAGTAACAAACGTAAACTTTTTATGTCTACTACTCGGTTAAGTCGAGTTAATAAGTCTTTGGTTCATCCCAGAAAATGTAAAGAATTGATAATAAACGTTTGTGTGGTTAATAATATAATTTACTTTCTTTGTAATACCACAGATTGGGAATGAAGCGACTGCCTGTTAATAAATTTTATTGCAGGATTTGTATTGTAACGTTATTTGCTCGCTCGTTATTTTTCTTACGCATCTTGTTCACAGGTCTGTGGCATACATTTTCAAATGGCTAGTTTTTGACGTTCTATAAGTGATTTTTAATTCTGTTTTGAATAAAAATATTTGTCAATTTAGAAGTAATTATTGCCCACTTACATTTATCTGCCTTTAATTGGAAATATGCATTCATTTTTGTAGTAAAGAAGATAATGTTTTGTTATTATATTTTTTTTGTAGTGAATACTTCTGAACGTTCTTCTGTTTAGCCTCTGTGCTGAATTGAGTTGAGGGCGCGCGACCAACTCCCAAAATTTATCAAAGTAATTTATACACAACAAGTGATGATCCGTTTGTCCCTCACGTGTCTCTTCTAGATTTTCATAATTCAACTTTGGTATGAGGCCGAATGTTTGTCATTTGGTTACATAAAAATAAGACATTGTTTGGACCAATAGTTTTCATTTAATGAATATTTTTGTTTACTTGGATGATGTTATTATAGTTTAAGTATGTTTAAATACTATTATTTTTATGTGCTACCTATTGATAGGTTTGAAATCGATACCAAGCCAAATGTAATAGCAGGTACCTAAACTCTCCACGCGTGACTTTGAGCAGGATAGCTTCGCCTAGACTCTAGAACAATACAACCCAAGCGGGAAGGCACCGAATTTAACTCTATCAGAAGGTAGCACGTTGTTTTACTTTTCAGTTTTTGAAGTCGGTTTTTTTAAACGTAGTTCTTTTTTTCAAAGTAACTCTTCGGAAAATATTTTTCTCTATATAGAGATATAATGTATATGGGTTATACCTAGTATGTTTACTGAGGAATATTTCGATTTTAATAATATGTTGTAAATCTTTATATATATAATTCGTGTGTGCGTGTGTATGTCACTGAACTCCTCCTAGACGGCTGGACCGATTTTATTGAAACTTTCTGTGTGTCTTCAGGTGGATTCGAGAATGGTTTAGATTCACAATTGAACTACCTCTTGAACGGCTGGACCGATTTTGATGAGATTTTTGTGTGTTCCAGTGAATTTGAGATTGATGTGTGTCTTCGGGTGGATTCAAGAATGGTTTAGATTCCCAATTAAACTACCTCCTAAACGGCTGGACCGATTTTGATGACTTTTTGTTTGTTTCAGTGAATTTGAGATTGGTTTAGATTCTCAATTACGTCCATATAATATAATTCTCCTGCTCATGTGTATGTTAGTGAACTCCTCCTAACGGCTGGACAGATTTTTCAAATTTAAGACGTGTGTACAGGACAACGTCTGTTGGGTCCACTAGTGTTTAATAAATATCAACAAAATAGTTGTTATTCCTATGATAAACCTCGCATGGATGAAGCTTTTACTTCTGTTGTCTGGTGAACACATACCGTTTTTTGTATATTTTTTTATGTTTATAAAATCAACACTGTCTTGTTTACAGCGAGTGGTCAGGCGGGAGCTACAACTCCAAAACCGGCACCTTCTCCTGCTAAGCGTAAGTATTTTACAACGTTTAATTATTATGTTTCTGTGTGTATTAAAGCGTCTAAATATTCCACTAAGAATTTGTAATTTTTAAACAGTTGTACTATTTTAAATGAGTCCCTAAGATTATCAATACATCAAACGGATGACAGGCTGGCGTTTTAAAGGATATTGCTCTCATCTTTAGTCTGGTGCAAGCCGACTGCAAAGCTTGTGTTGGCGTTGCGAAGATAATATGGTTATATTCTTTTTATGAAAATAAGGGACGAGAGGAGCAAAACATTCAGCTGATGGTAATTGATACGACCTGCCTATTACAATACAGTGCCGCTCAGGATTCTTGAAAAACCCAAAAATTCTAGAGGCATTATAATTGTGCTCGTCACCTTGAGAGATAAGTTGTTAAGTCTCATTTGCCCAGAAATTTCACTAGCTACGGCGCCCTTCAGACCGAAACACAGTAATGTTTACACATTACTGGCGTCGTTATGGTACCCATAATCAAGCATAATTGCTCCTTTGTCTCGTTTATCACTGGAAGTGATCCCTTTGGATCTACTATTTCACCTGATGCTTGCCGCCCAATTCTACTAAAGCAGCAAAAGACACTAACTTAAACATCATCCTCACTTTTAGATATGTTGCGTTCTTCTACAGTTTTCAGAGTAATTTCATCCAAGTATAAACAAACTGTGAAAGAACTTGGCGCATTAACATTTCATAGGTACCTTCAAATAACCTCCCCATCCCCCAAAAATAATCCTCATTTAAAAGGCTGGCAACGCTTTGGTGCTACAAATATCCATGAATAGTTGCCACCCCACCTCCCTGCCATCACTCATCGTTTTTTTGAAGTGAAAACTTCTGCATCGTTGTGATTTGCAATTCGATGAAACGAAAAAGCGCGACAGTAAAAAGAGACAGACACATAAATTCATAAGATAAAATGAGATAGGAATATTATGCATTATACAGTGCTTTGGTACCAGGCGATCATAGTAGAAGAGATTGTCTTATGTAAGACGCGAGAATACCTTAATATATTCTGACGTTTTAATACATAGACATCAGGAGAACATAAATATGGTAGCGGTGATAGTAATACGTTTCATAACAGTGTCATCCTAGGAGTAACAGGACTTCATATCAAAACTTTGACATAAGTATCAGAAAAAAGAAGAAATGCATCAATAATAATTTATTTGTTTCTATATTTCCAGCGGAACCACCCGCCGATCCAGCTACGGCTCAAATTCGACCCAACCAAGACACAGTTATAGAAATCAATTCAAATAATGAAGTGTTGGGTATATTATTATTAGGAGGCAGTGATACTTTAATAAATGTGAGTATTATTCAATAATATGAGAATTTTTGTAATTCCTGGTTTGTGTTTAAAAAATTGATGAAATTCGATAATCGGCCATGTTAACTAAAACACTAATCAGAGAATCAATGACATCATAGCTAAGTAATTATCACCGCGTCGCATGAAGTTTAGGTCGTTATACTACGAGTTTTAATGGCTGAGATCTAAAGAGCGTACTCAGAATTTGCTCAGACTGTACTTACGTAAAACTCCCTCGTACAGAAACAGTAATTGGCCTGTCTTATTATTTCTTATTAAATAAATTTTTTTTCACTTCTCATGCTCTGAAATTGCTTCTTTGTGCACGATATAGGCTGCATAAAATTGATTTTTGTACACAAGTGCATTAACGTATCTATTTATATATGTATCTATATTAAGGCAAAGAAAGTGAGCCATACAGCCAAACACAATAAAAAGTTCAGAGATAGAATTTGTTATTTTTTAATATTTACTTTAAATTATTTGCCTCATGTGTTTTTTAAGACATAAAAGATATTAAAATTTAAATTAAAATACGGCCGGTTATTTAATTAATTAAAAATAATATATATTACCAAATTCATTCAATAGTAGGCTGTATAGGTCTGGAGCCCAAGCCTAATATCAATATCGTAAGATTTAAAAAAAAAGACGTGTGGCACTCGGGGACTGCATGCCGCGGTAGAGCTATTGTTTAGCATTTTTTATCAACTTAAGCACTTATAATTATTTATTTATTTTATTTATGCAGTATTTTTTTTCCTTTGTTTTTTTTTTCTTTGATATTAATTCAAGTTACACTTTTTGAGCGTGGTGACCGATAAGAAAACGATTTTTATACTTTTATTAAATAAACGAGAATTTAATATTGTTCAAAATATTTTTATTATCTTACAATACATGTAGGTTATTCAGGAATATTTATCATTGAAACTATAGGTTTATGGTAACTGAAATAAGAAACATAAGTTTCAGACTTGATATCTTCTAAATAGTGGTCCTATATTTTGTTGTGGATTCTTTCACTATTTTTTCGTGACTTTCTTCTTTAATAAATGCACTTTGTTTATTCATATTTAAAACACTTTGTACACAAATTATACAGGAACATTGTCCAACCAAAGAAAAATATGAGCATGTGGGCTACCACGATTGCGGGGTGAAAAGGGGAATTACGCATGCGCAGTAACGCCGATACAACCAATGCCACCTAGAGGCGAGTTGCTGAACTAAAGAGACAAGCATCGATAGCTAGCAAAACAAAAAAGTATCACCGCTGTGCCCGTCGGAGTGGGGGGTGTTAGGTTATTTTCGTTACGGAATTTCTGGATTCGGTCTCCATGCTCAAGGCCCGCGATAGAAGCTATGCAATATCTTAAAAAGTGGCGGGAAACAGGTCTTGTTTTTTCGTGCGTTTATTAATTTCTTCAAATTTGCTAAAATTGTTAAAAATGTCCATGTTATACTACTGCTTTATTTCCTCGCAATCAAAATGAAAAGCAGAGTTTATAACTCGTCCACAAAACCTTTTTATCCTCGACATTATTATCAATGCTAAAAGTCTCGGATAAAAATGGTTCGTTTTGTGCACTCGTTGTAAAATCTACTATTGTCTTGTTGCGACATAATAATTTTACTATCACAATCAACTAGTTTTCTTCAAAATCAAAAATTCCTGCTATCAAAATTATATTGGATGTTCAATTCTTCTATTAAAATAATAATTCTATGAAAAAATATTAAGAACCGTTGTAACTTTATAAATATTTATTGTCTTCTCGATACCAACAATGCCTGAACTTTATGGTATATTTCAAATTAAAATAATACAGATATTTAATATTTCAAACATCATGATTTTGCTGGAGTGTAAAGATACAAACATAGAAGAGTATTTATATTACAGGGTGCAGCAGCAGTGGTTCTAGATATTTACAAAAACGGTGTCATCGCTAAAGATGGACGACTCAAACCTGGAGACCAGATCAAAGACTGCAATGGTATCACAATCACAAAGGAGATGTCGAATGAGAGAATCTCTCTGTCTATCAAGCAGAAGGCTCCCAAGGTTAGAAGTATATTTGTTACCAGATATCATATAATAAAACGTAAAAAGTAGTTTACTTAGGTCGGGATTTCACCAAAGTAGAATAAGTTTTATTCCTCGTTTAAATCTGTTATTTACTCTCAGTTAACCATGTCTTCATTTCACCGACTATTTACCCTGAAAATAACAAAGTTATACGAGAGTAACTATTATAATATCATAATTTTTTAAGGAATAAGCCAGTTATTCCTCGGATAAAAACAAAATGGTGTCAAAGTCTTATGTAAGCTGAGCGCGATTATAACTGAGCGACCAATGATTTATAATAGTTATACACATAAAATTATTATTCAGAGAAAATATAAGCGCTTAAGAAAACAGCGAATAAAACCCAAAGTAAAATAAATGTAATTTAAACACCACGAAATTTAACACAATATAAAAATTAGCTTATACACTAGTGCTAAAATTAGCTTTTACACTAGCTAGATCTATTTAGGCTTATAACGAGGTTGGCACTGCCTAATTGCCTATATAATATGCATGCCCCTGGTTATGAGCCTTGTTAGACTGAAGTCTCTCATTAGATTCTCGTGCCAGAACTTGGCGAGTCAACATCTCGTGAGGATGTAGAGGTGAAGCACTTGAAGAATTGACTGAATCTTAGCGGAATTTATACTCAAGAAAATTTGAATAATTATGGATTAATTATCTGTTTCAGTTAAAAATGTCAGTATTCAGACCAGAGCCGATAGCGTATGATGAAGTAGAAGTGGAGTTATCCAAGAAGTCCGGACGCCCGTTAGGGCTGGCGTGCGTTCAGCCAGTGGAGGGTACTGGAGTCTACTTGGGAGAACTGGTGGGTAGAATGATGGAAATTGTAGTCATAGTACGTTCTGTGTTTGATGACGGGAGGCAATTTTTGAGTTTCGAGACCTTGAATTCATGGACGAGTGGTCCAGTATAACTCTCAAGCAAATCGCTTTCGAGCCGATCTCATTTATAAGTTTGTAAGGAGGTAATCTCCGAAAATAAAAATTGCAGAAGATTTCTTTACTACTTACGAATAAATAGCATTGTAGCAACAATTAGAGAAACATTCCGTTAAATTAAATAAATAATAATCGGGCAGGCGTCAAATACTTTTTTGTAAGGAAATTTCTTTAAATAGATTCATTCAATCTTAAGTTTTATGCATCTCAATGAAACTCCACAAAAATGTAAGGACCGTTGCTGGCCTTTTAGATGCATTATTAACTCATATAGGCTGTCTATATGAGTTAAACATGCATCTCACGTACTTATTTTGTTCAGACGGTTTGCAAAACCTGAAACTTACAATAAATAATTCTTATTTTATTTTCAAATCAACGTCAATGTATAAAAAAATATTGTCCTTTTCTTTACCTAATAACAGTCGATAATATATTTTTTAATCACACAAATATTGTCATAATCGTTACTTTAACTGTCAGTTTTCTCAATTCCAATGAAAGCCACTAATCTTTATAATTGTAGTCTGACTTTGAGTAATATTTCAAAATGTAAAACTTCCAACGCCTATAAACTAAGCAAACACATATTATTCGTAATAACAAACTTAACTATGCGAAGATTTCACAATATTCAATGGATGATTCAATACGGTAATAAACATGCTGTCAATGTGAGTACTGACAACTCTGATTGAATACAAGCAAAGAGCATTGTTAATTCTTACGAGTGAACTTCTTCTTTTGAAGATAGCTTTTTTGAACTTTTGAACTTAAAAAATTAACAGCTATAATTTTGTAATTTTTCAGCTGCCTGGATCACCAGCGGAAGTAGACGGCCGTCTCCAGAGAGGTGACTTCCTCGTATCAGTTGACGGCAAGGATATGACGTCGGCAGATAGCGTCACAGCGGCAACAGCGCTCAAACTGTGCGGCAACAAAGTACCCATTAAAGTGAAGAGGTTTAAGATTAGATAGATCTGCTGAATAGTCGCAACCTATTCCTGAATAGGTCAATTATTATGAACATCTTGGGAAAAGAATTGGAATCTTTTAAAAATTTTGTAGAACGGCGAAACTGTGGCCTGGATAAAACTTTAGATGAACAAACAAGAGTTTTATTAATTTTTAACAAAAATAACGACATGTAGGACCAATGGTTTTGGTAGTGGTGAAATAAATTCAAATTTATCATTTGATCTTCAGCCAATAATAGCTATAATAGGCTAGTTTTAATTAGTGATTTGCAAAATTGAAAATGAATAGGTTATTGTAAATATAACTGATTATTATTTCGCTAATTATTGAAATGTTATGATGTGCCACTATTTGGAAACACGAGAACAGGTTCAGTCGATGATAAAAGTAAAGAAGACTAGAAAAAACTATTTATGATAGTCCAAACAGTTTCGAATAATTTTCGGATTAGCCTGATAATACTGAACACTCGAGATAACACTAACATTTTATAAAACTATGACATTTATAATAGAAAATAATTCAATAGTGCCGTTAATTTTAGCTAGATCGGATTGTTAGTTTTAGGAGTTTATAGTATAATATGCCTTAGGCCGAAATAGCCCCTCACATAGTATATACACTTCTATCAAATTAGATTAAAAAACCTTGAGAAGTCGTCGACAATATCGGATAGTGAAGTGCTTACCTAATCCTATAAAGAACAGTCATTTATTTAAACCAGTTGAGTTTCGATTTGAAAGGCACCTTTATAGTAATATTACTGAGCTAATGAAACTTAATATCTTATATCTCAAAGTGATATATACAATTACAATGCCGCTCAAAATATGGGTTCAATCAAGAATGGACAACATGACAATGGACAATGAACAAGGCAGGACGTACTATCAGGTAAACATCTTGCTCGAATCATCACTTTTCTTATAAAAAAACAGGAATACTGTTAGGTAGTATTAACAGAAGCTGCATACTTCCACAATGTATATGATGAGATAAGTGGTAAAATGAAAAATGGATTAAGAGTATTTTATCCGAATTGAGGTTCGATAATTTTGGTTTTCATCGCGAGTAAAATGTATTCCAAATGTTCAAAGGCAAAAATTGCTATCAACAGTGGGGACACCAGTCAATGAACTAAATAGCGAAACATGAAAAGGACAGTCATTGGTTACACGAGATAGGGAAAGATACTAATTCGGGATTTTTGAAAATATTTTCAACGTGATATTTGATTCAGATCTGCAGGTTCTTAAGTAACTCATTATTTACTATTTTAGCTATCACTGGACAAGCATTGCGCTGATCCGAGAAATTCAATTCGTTAGTCAAACAAGGCTTTTTTGAGTACTTAGAGCTTCTTGATGGTATCAGTGTGAGTTCTAGTTCATCTTTCAACCACTCCGGGCCGAACCAGAAAGTTAGTAGCCTTTTTATATTTTGCTGCAGACTTTCGGGAGTGTGGATATTGGAGTATCTGTGTCCGTTGTTCGGTCACGCTCATGCAGTCCAAATGCACATGGTGTGGCCTTTCTACTGCTTTTTGTTATGTGAATTAGGCAAATTATTTTGACATGGGTACTACAAAGAGTGTATACTCTCCCATCTTAAAAGCATGCACCTCTCCTATAATTGCTCTGGTGGTGCAGGGAGGATTGCTTGCACTGTTCAGATAACCCATACCCTCAATTTCTAGCTAGCTAGGATGTTAGCCTAGGATGTTAGATGACCCAGCCATACCATCATAGAAAATTTTAGTGTACACATGTTAATAGTGTAAATTATGCTAAAGTCGTCTACTTCGTTGTTGACATTGCTTTTGATGCCCTAAAGTGACTATAAAATGAGGAAATATTCATTTTTATTTTACCAATTCGTACGAGCAATCCAAATACACATAATATAAGAAAAAGCGTCATCTATTTGTAGAATCATTACGATCGATTACGATCCATGACGTTCTACACACATAAAAAGACGTATCATTCGCATTCTGACAGAGGAACGGTAAACATGTGCTTAATGTGTTGAACATTTTTCTCCCTAGTCGTGTGTCAACTGTCACTGTCCGAAGAACCCGTCTAAATTGAACATACGTGACCTGAAGTGAATAAATGTTTTACACTGCTGCTTACTCACCCAGAATACTTTAAACAACTGGAGTTAAATGGCAATGCATAGATAATATAGCAGTCGAAGCTTATTATAGTGTAATTTATGGCATGTATATTTCATTGTCTATTTCTTTTACGACGTGATTTATCTATATGAATAGAATGTCATTGATTATGCCACGCAAGCATGGAACTACAAGTGAAAGGATGGCATAATGTCGCAAAGCGAGAATATTTTATTCCAATTCCTTCTATATTATTCGTCTGTTGATCTTCTTTATTATTTATTACTTATTTTGTTGCATTATCTAAACATAACAATAAGTCGGCTACCATCAGAATAGATTTATTGTTTAAAAGTAATATTCCAGTTATATCTTCACCAAAACTAATTTTATCGTGAAAACTAATAATATACTTCCATATTTAAGGCCTATTAAGTAATCATCATTGAACACAGCGTTGAACTGTTATTTTTACTGAAAATCTGTCCTTTCGGACTAGTTTTTTCAATTATAACTAATTGATAATAAAACACTATTTAATTAGATTAAAAATAAAATTAAGCCTCTAATTAATATAACATTGAAAGCGTAGATTTATTCTAAATTGCTGTAAAAATATGTTATTACATTTATTTAACATAATTTATTGTTAATAGTTATAGAACTAGGTAATTCAAAGTGTAATATAGGATTTGTTTTACTTATAAAACATGAAGCTAAAATCTTTATGGTGTAACTTATAAGAATACTAGTACAATTTGTAGATGCTTGTATAGGTCAGGTACCAGATGGATACTACAGTAGCGCCTTTTTCTATCGTCAAGTAGTAATATACAAGCATTATTGTGTTTCGGTTTAAAGTGCGACGTAGTTTGTCACATTACAGGCTTATGAGACTTAACATCTTATCCCTGAATTCACCATTGAAGAAGAACGCGATTAGAATTAAAAACACTTTGAACTAAACTTACGCCTGTAATCGAGTTTAAAGATTCAATTATGATTTCACCAACACAAACTAAACGCAGTTATAGGCTTAACGCGTTTAAATGCTAACCGCCGAATTTTTGGCTTCAATATATTTGGTCGCGTTCAAGAGCTGTGACTGTCCCTACCGTAATAGATGGTTCTAGATTAATTTAACAATTTTGATTTTGTTCATATTTATCGATGACAGTTTTGACATGTATTTGATACATTCTAATGTTTTGGACAGCGTTAAAACTTGAATGCTCTTCAACGCCGTACCTTTACTCATTAGGTACTTGGTAGCCTACCACAACCATCAGTCATGATATGATCAGTAGTGATAAAAAATAGAATAGAATTTTTTGGTTTGTGTTTAATCGAGATCAAGACTGGCATTTGAACTCGTTTACGTAAAACTGAGTTTTGTTGAACTCAGTTTGTCATTGGTGAAATCGGGGCTTATAATTCGAAGTGACGAACGTAATTTTGCGATGCTGCTTTTAGGTTTTACAAGAACCCTAGGCGGCACTGCCTTTTAATGGTTAGGGTATGTATCACTTACCATCAGATGAATGTCTTGCCATCTCGTCACTTTATCACGTAATAAAACTAAATGTAGATCATGAATTATTTTTTTATAAGTGTAAACATTTCCTTAACTATTATTGTATCAACGTTATTGTGACGCGTTAAATTTGTAAACAAATTGCTTTTTAAATGAAAAATTTAAAATTTATAGTTTAGATAGAATTAGATACCTAGTTTAGTGTAGTTTAGAAAATTTTCAATTAATTTCTTAGCGAAGAAAACAATCAGTGATTAATTAATTATAAGTACAATGTTAATACCAAATTAGATGATAATGTATTAAATGAAGTGTAATTAAATATGCGCTTTTTATGTATTTTCTTATTTCAACCATCTCACAGAGTAAATGGAAGCTAATGCTGGTGTTAATGTATAAGTGGTAAATGTCTCATTGAATCTTTCAATGAGTTTGAGATAAATTTCTGATTATTCGATTTGCCTAAAAGATTTACCCGTAACCATTAACCGTAACCAGGGCTATCCCTATAACATTAACGTGTTGGTGGAAGTGGCCCCGAATAAGCATGATTTTTATTATATAAGCTAATTATTTTAGTTATTCACCAGTAAGCTACCAAATTTCATACAGATAGCTATACTTAAAACCCTGATCTCAAACAAGCAGATCGCGACAGATCCCATACTATACCCTTCTTACTTACCCAGACCTTATAAGAAGTAAGCTTTCAGATCCCAATTTGTAATTTACTCAGTATAACTCTACTTCTTACAGCATAAGCGGCAGATCCTATACCCACTGTACGCTATAATATTATATGATACTCCATCTTCAAAGGTAGTTGACCTCTGTATTACGCCTGGATTCGCATTCCATCAAGTTCAATAGAAAAAGATAAAGGTCTTTTTTCTGACCTTTTTGGCTACAACCAAAAAGTTCAGAAAGGCCAGTTACAACTGGGATGCAGACATAATATGTCTGGTGTCATAATGGCAATAACTGCGCACCAGACATAATATTATGTTCGATCCGCTATGGTCTCAGATTTATTTTTTTCTTTATTTTAATTGTGAGCGCAACGATGTAGGAATGAAACAAATCAATTTTAGATAAACAAGGAATGCATTAATGTCAACAGCACACTCTGTGCCATACAATATTAAAAAAAATATTCATTCATAAATTCAGGCGCGCGAGCGCCCTGCATTGGACTAAATTTTTTTATGTTTTTGCTGTAAAAACAAATGTATGGATATGTAACCTTTTATGTAGACTTTCCAGTGTAACCAAGTGTCAATAAGTGTTATAAGAGTGTAGGACATGGTCATACTGCGAGACAAAAACATTGGATAAGGTTTACGTTATCGGAAAGTGAAAAACAGATATTTATTTTTTTTAAAAACAGCAGCGCAGCGTCTAGATAATACTACTACTAGTACCAGCAGTAGGAATAATGAGATCTTGCCTTCGCCGTGACCGTTCGCAAGTGCATATTTTTGTAGCGTATGGGTCGTAGCCACGGCCCTAATAAACTTCCCTTACTTCTCCATTTCAGTACGTCTCAAATCTCCCTGATAAAACCACAGGACAGGAAAAAGAAACGTTTTTCAATAAGTCCATCTATATTTGCTCTATAAATAAATAAATAAATAATTCAGTCGAAAATATCCATATTTTATAAAATATTGACCTTATTTTATAGCGTATGTGTCGTAGCCAAGGCCCTAATAAACTTCCCTTACTTCTCAATTTCAGTACGTCTCCAATCTCCCTGATAAAACCACAGAACAGTAAAAAGAAACGTTTTTCAATAAGTCCATCTACATTTGCTATAAATAAATTAATAATTCAGTCAAAAATTTTCATTTTTTATAAAATATCGACCTTATTAAATAGTAGACTAGTATTTTTATCAGGTGTAGGCTTCTTTGCATAGGATACTTACTACTTGGGTCCCTCAGCGACGGTTTCATCTGACGTGAAGTAGTAATGTGTAAGCATTACTCTTTTGCCTTTGCAATATCCTCAGTATTCACCGGCCAGACAAAATTTCCAATGATCAACTTTGGCATCGCTAACATTTTGGCATCCCAATCGACCAACATATAAAACGCTGCAAGTGAAGCTGTAGTCGAAGCAAGCCTTAGATTGGAACAATCGAGGAAAATGCAAAGCAAACCTGGCGGAGGACAGTCGTTGACGAAGCGAAAGACATCGGAAAGACCTGGAGTAAAATTAAGGGAGTTGCTCTGGATCGATCGCGTTGGAGATGCACTGTGGATGCCCTCTGCCCCAACTAGGGGTTATCGGAACTTAAATTAATGAATGACTGTTTTTCGGTCTTTCGGTTTGAATTACGCCGTAGCTAGGGAAATTACTGGGCTAATGAAACTTTACATCTTATGTTTTAAATTATATTATTATATTCAAGAATCCTGATCAGCGCTGCATTGTAATAAGCAGGACGTATCACCTTCAATCAGACGATCATTGTTCGTCTTACCACTCATTCTGACAAAAAAAAGACTTACACATTGTCAATGCAAATAAGGGTGCAAGTTACTAAATTCTTATTGGTCTGGTAACGAAGACATCAATTTGTTTTTTAAGATTTTTGTGATCTCTTTACATCAGGTTATCAATATGCTCGATTTTATTCTCTTTAATAAAAAAAAACAGTCTAGGGTGGCTTATTTTTAATTTCAAATTCCGCTACCATACTGCTACTATCAATTATAAAAACCTTATCATAAAAACGATGGAAAAAGGAAACAAAAATAATACCGAAATAATTTATTGACACTATGATTTCAGTTACTAACCGCAGATCTGTATACATAGCGATAAACTAAAAGAAAACATAAGTCTTATAATCCTCGACATATCGTCTCTAGACGAGTACAAAACCATTCAAATCGATAAATCGAGTGTATAGCACGCTTTAGTTGATTTAATATTGTATGTAAAGGAATATGATCGTAACATTATTAAGACTCTTAATTAAATATATTTAATTTTGCTTATAAAGTAACTTGAAAAACTTAACGTTACGGTGGTTTTAATAATGTATCATATTAAAAACTTCGCTGAGCAAATATTATTTTTTCTACATACGTACCGCTTAATTGTCTAATTTTTATTTATAATACCGATTTTGTGTTTGTTGACTAGATACGACATTATGCGATATTATTATTTTTAAGTACTAATAAACATACTTAACATTACAATTGTCTTATAATAAACAAAAGAGGAATGTGATAGTAAAATATTTTATAAGTCTTCCTTTTAATTACTGGGCGTAAATGAATTTTTAAAATTATGAATGATACGATTTTGAGAAATCGGATTAAGAAGAGAAGAACTTAAATTTAATTATATGGAGAATGTGTTTTTGAATGGAAAGCGATATATACTCCGATATAATGCAATAATCAATTCATTTCTGATGTGTTGTAGGCCGAGTATGACGTAGTCTGAAGGAGTATGACGTCATACTAGCCGGAACCAATCAGTCACGTTGCAGATACTTCTCAGATGACAGCACAAAAAGTTGCGTATGTGATCGTGAAGTCATAACATTTGCAAATATTATAAAAATAAAATATTATAAAGTGTGCAGTGTACAAACGTCTGAAAAGATAAGTCTAGGCAAAAAAAAAATAAAAAATCCAATACAAGAATTACAAAAAAATATTGCTTTTCGAGGAATTTGTCCTATAAACATTATGAAAGCTTGGTACGATTTCTAATATGATTTAGCTAAATCCGGCTAGACTTTGCAACACTTCAACATAATCTGCTGACCTCTAGAAATGAGAAATTCTGCTAAAATAGGTGAATTCTGCTAGGGTTACTGCAGAGAAAACTATTTGCATTAATTTTAAAGCATGTATTATAGGTACCTACTGAATTGTTGTAATATCGTGCATTAGCAATTATATAGTATTTACTTTTCACACTGCTAACGCAGAGTTTAACAGAACTTATGAGATACTAGTGGCTCATAATAAGTTCTGTACTAATATTTAATATCTGTCTTGCTATTATTTCTATTCTTTATTTCTAATATTTGTTCGAAATTTTCCAAATCTTGAAATTTATGATTTAACAAATAAATTATTAATACAGTCAAATTCATCTCGTCTATACAACGAAACTAAAAAAATATTAAAATTAATTAATATTCATTAAAATTAACTTAATAATAATATGTTAAGGAACATAATATAATATGTTAACATTTTTATTATTAACTTCTACAAAGGTACATTGAGCCACAAAATTAGATTTTACAATATTATTTAGTCAAACGTTTACAATATCTTACACTGGTTTATTAAAATAATTATCATTAACATAATTTTAAATATTCTAACTGAAGTTAGTTTAAACAAAAATAAAATTACTCGATGATAAGTAGGTTCTAAAGGTAGATTACTAATATATATGCAATAAATTATTATTGAAATAATAATAATCTTAAAATGTCATAATTATTATTTTATGTCCAAATTTGAAATGTCAGAATTTCTATCTAAGTTTTAATAAAATATGTTACAGATAATTACATAATTATAAGCTATATAATTTATATCACAATGTAGCTATAGTTAACGCTTATATATAATTGAATTTATTAATACCATTTTATATTGTATATTTTACATAGATACTTTTTGCAGTGGTAACATATTATCGTTTACCGTCTTGGATATTGCCGCAAATAGTAATTGTTTATAAGTTAAGAGATTAACGTAATTAGCTACATAAGAACTAAATTATTAATAATCGGTAAATTAAAGTTTTTCTTCAGAACTTTTTCGAATAACTAATGGGTTCAATTTACCTCTAAATTTGGCCAGACGGCTACTTACTTTACCAGTTGTTATAGGATTTCTTAAATCCGGCATAGATTTACTTTCTTGTACAGGGATTGGATCAGCTTTCACCGTTCCGTAATACCTGGGCATGCTAAAGTCATTTTCTTTGAACTTGAGTGCAGTTTTCTGTTGGATACTTTGTAAACTTGTTTCACCTTTATACTCGGGTATCGATGATGGTGTATCGGCGAAGAAACGGGGTAAGTTATTGCTTTTTATAATAGGTGTATCTGGCAGTGAGCTCAATTTCAATTCACTTTCAGCTAAAGATGGTACTCCAACCGTAGATTTACTTTTCATTAGCGGTGGTTTTTCTGGGGCTAAATGTGCCGGTATATTTAAGAACGATGCACTTCTATGTGGCACTCTTGCTAATACTTTGGTAATTTTTTGAGGATCTATATTCTTAAGGCTCTCATTTCTACTCAATGAAGGTCTTAATTTACTTCCACTGTCAATACGATCTAATGTTTTTGCACTGTTTGTTCTCAAAATACTCTTAACACTTTCAACTCTAGGTAATCCAAAGGCAGAAGGCAGGGTTAAAACAGAAACAGGGTCGTATTCGTAAATAGGGGTTTGTTTGGTAATTTTAGTTTCATCTTTCAGTGTAATTGTACTTGGTTTTATAACGTCTTGTTTCTTAACAGAAACATTCATTGTAAGACCTTCTTCAGTATCTTGGCTCTTCGTATCCTCTTCTTCTTCTTCCTCAATCTTGAACATATCATAACTAGCTAAGAGTTCATCTTTGAACATTATTTCAAAGTCTGTTACAGGCGAGTCTACTTCGTCTTCGAAATATACTTTGGTTCTATTTGGCTTATCAGATAGATAGTCTGGTTCTGACTTAGTTTCGTATTCGTCTAGAGTATTCGTGCTTGCATTCTTAAGTTCTTGGTCATCTCTGAATATAAGAGATTTGGAGAAAACCTGGAAATTAAATAATTTGTTTTAATTTACCTATTCAGTTTCTGTAAGCAGTTCACAAAGAAAAGCAACTGTACTGTATACCGAAAGGATATTTGAGTTGCTATATTATCCGAAAATTCAGAATTTGGTTATTATTTATTGTGACTTTACATAGTACTTATTCCGAAAGATATTGATGTAATATTCTACTCTTTTTTATTATTAACAAGGTTAAAAATCTACTACCTACCTCATACAATTTATCGACATGCAAGGGCAGCTCGTTTATTTCTCTTCCAATGATCGCTGTCTGTGGCAAATGGTTGTTGTTCATTGGCTGACCCGTCACTACGTCCCCGACATTAGCGCCCATGTTGCCGTACCCATTTGTATACAGGGTGCTGCTTTCCAAACTGCAAAGGGATACAATTAGTGGTTTAAATAGTGTCAAGACATTGATTTCACCATTGGTTGGATGATTTACGAAGAGGAGGTCCTATGATGATTTATTTATGTATTATTTAATTTTTCCTTATTTTTCAATGCATTTAGAGATAGCAGTACGTCATGACTCTTGGCTAAAAGAGCTTCTTAATCTCTTCCCACACTTGAAGGGGGATTCCCCTCAATATTTATTAGAACTCTTAAAATTTGTTTGGTAAATAATAGTAAATAAATCATTAAGCCACTTGAGAAATACTTGTCATTTCATAGTTCCTATGGCCATTTTTTCAATTCCAATTCACCAAAACACTTTTGTTAGTTTTACCGGTTCTTGTAAAAACACAAAACGCATTGATGCCATGATCAGATTTTTTTTTCAATGGGACTAATTTATCCATTTTCAAGAGCAAATATAAATTTCGTAGAAACATATTAAAATAATGCATAAATGAGTTAACCTCCACTTTTTTGAAGAATGTTGAGACAACGTTAGAGTTTCGAAGTAAAAATGTAGATAACTCAGATAAGTTAGTCAAAAGAAAAGGCAGATTAATTATCATACACAAATAATAGAAGCAGCGATATCGCGCGCGTTTCTGGTTTATGGCCGCACAGCAGTTGTTGCTTGTCTTACCTTGTTGAACTGGCACAAAAACGGAGTGGTATTAGATCGAACTGTTATGTGTGGTCTAAAGTTGAATCTATACTAAAATCAGATGCGAACATCACAATGACTTTCTTCTCGAATCTCCAGGTAAAACGCCACAACAATTACCTAATGCGAAGCTTACCCATAAATAGTGATGATAACTGTTTGGTAGTCAATTCTTAATGTAATGCACTATAGTTTCCTCAGATTCAGAAATAGCAGCAGATGTCTAGTGTACTGAACTAGTAGAAGACAGCCCCCTCCCGTCAACCATTATTACTCGATGATTGCGATACATACGTCATGGTCTCACACTGCTCGAGAAAACGTTATAACTCTATCTATGCTGCAAATCAGCGGCGTTCAAAGCACAGACGCATGCATCTTTCACCAGACGTGCTAACATTTCTCGTGATAGCGTCAACGAGAAACGGACCAAAGATGTGTTTAAAATCTTTTTGTAAGGAATTGCGCCAGCTAGATTTAGTCCAGTTAAGGTTAAGTCTAGTTCTCAAGGTTATTAAGAAGATACAAGTTTTTGCGTTCACCGATAAAAAGTCCTCCTTACATATCGTCAGAATTCGAAATCTACTACATCTTGTATATATACTCGACGTTAAGTTTCGTTCCGTGGTCAAAAGGAGGCCAAATTGCTTCTAAAAAGTTTGATGTACACAGGTAGGTTGTGTAAGGCGAGACAGAATTAACACTACAAGTAAAGAATATGTAATAGTGCAACAAGCCACCGCCTTTAACTATATAAGGTGCAAATTCGGCTGCACATGTTATACTTTAATCATCCCTGAGCTGGGAGCGGGCCTTCCCAGTTCCAACTTCTACATGTCAAATGATCGCATACAACGAGGAGTGACGATTAAGTCATATCCGATCTGTTTGATTTTTTGGCGATGGTTAGATATATCGCGTCTCTCTGCATGTTAGAACGCCACATTTTAATGCGGTAGGCAGCACATATCACGGAGAGTGTTCGGAGTAGTGGTTTAGGCTCATACAGCCACTATGTAGATCCAATTATTCACTACAGTTTTCCCGAACTAATAAGACTTGTACTTCCCAGCTTATAGCATACTCCTATCTTAAAGGCTATAAACACGTCTCTTGACCGCTGGTGTTGCGGTAATAAATGGGTCGCCTCAACACTTTCCATCGCGTGAGCATCTTGCACGTTTGCCTACCCTTATAAAAATAACAGACAACATTAAATCAAGACTGTAATAAAACTGTAATCTGCATTTACATATCATTAACGAAGATTAAATTATCGTAAATGTTTAGATAATTTTATAGTACTGATAATTTTGTTGTCATTGCATATTCAATTGTTTGCTTTTATAATTGTATTAGAATTAGAATTACTAATTAGTTTGAAATATACTGCACAGTAAATATCACCAGAAATTTGGAATTATCTAAATTTTAAGCCGTGAAATATATAAAGTTTGAGAGTCTTCTTTACAAGGATGTAATATAAAGCACATCCGTAAATGGGGACGTGGTCTCCAAAGTCTTCATGCCGTAGACATGTAATTGCCAAGATGGTAATAGCAAATATCCTTTCTACTATCTTATATTAGTATATATACAGATTACCCGATGTGAGTTAACTGGCCAACCATGGCAAATATTTCCAGAAAAGGGGCTAGGAATAAGCGCAAACAGCTCAATGGAGAACCAATAACGAAATATATTTAAAGAAATTGTTGAATGGAAGACGCTCTCTTGATAAAATGACTACTTAACAGTACTAAACATAACTATTTTTCCTAATTTTTGAAGACCATTGGTAACGCTACCATCAACTAAAACGAAACACACTGAACAAAATACTTTAAGATATTGTCCAAGTTTAAGATCAAATCCTTCATTTTACACTCCCGTGTCCACAAGACTCAACGAGTTTCTCAGATGAAGAGTTTACTCACAGCAAAAATTTTGAAGAGCATGAACTCTGAACGTAAATCATTAATAGTCTCCTTTCTCAGGGATATTATTTACTTCATAGAAACAGTTGGTCTGGAGCTCTGAGATGCTGTAGCATATATTGACAAATAATACTGTAGATTCTACATGGCTCTAAGTTTTCAAGGTAACAACCCTTATCTTAACAGTGGGTTTCAATAAAATTAGTTACTAAGTGATTATCAAGTATATGTTAGATATTATAATCAATAAGGAGAGCAAAATTGAAGGCTGTCTTTATATTTATAGTGTCACCTTCAAAGATAGGTTGTATAATATTTGCATAGAAAATTATCATCATATTATATTTTCATAGCCTAGAGGTGTCCTAGAGTATCTGTTTGTCAACCAACGGATTACGATTTCGATCCTTGTTGAAAACATTGTATTAATTATCTGCAAGTCTATCAACATCTACTGATTATAAATTACTGTCTTCCCAAATTGCTTTATACAGATTATATTTATTAGCATTGGCCAGAACATGCCGGTGGAAATTATGCAAAAAAGTCCAGAGTACTATCTGTTACAAAAAAAGCAACTAATACATAAGTATTATTATTATAAAATAATAATAATAAAATTGACACACTTTTTACACAAATTATTTTGCCCCATATTAGGCATATATAGCCTGTGTTATGGGTTGCAAGACAACAATATATTTAATACAATATACTTACTTAAACATTCATAAATACATATAAACATCCATGGCTCGGAAACAAACATCCATATTCATCATATAAATGCTTGCACCTACCGGGATTCGAACCCGGGACCTCCAGCTTAGTAGGTAGGATCGCTAACCACTTGGCTATACAGGTCGTACTTATGTTATATCGCTAAAGAAAAAACCAGGATTCACAATCATAAGTGAGGCATGGGAGAATAGGTGTATTGTCCTCAAATCTAATGATATCTCTACATCAATCTACTACTATAATAATATAATCTTGTTGAACCGTTTGCATTTGTTTATTCCTTAAGTCTACTGTGGCAGTGTCAGTACGTCTGTGGGAGCCTTCATTGCACAAGATGCCGCTGTTAGGTGGTGGAAAATCAGCGGCACCTTTTTATGCAGGAGTGTGCAAAGGTTACTGTGTTACGGTTTGAAGGGCCCGTAGAAATGACTGGACTAATTAAACTTAACATCAAATGCCTCAAATTGCAGTGCTGCTACAAATTTGTGTTTGATTTCCTCTTGCTCCTTTTCTCACATGTAACAAGTTGACAACATTCGCAATCCACAGGCTATAAAAAGTAATAACTTACTTATATTTCGCAATATTCTTGTCGAAGCAAAAGCGTTCCTCGCAACAGTTCCAGTACATCGTCTCAAGACAGCTGAAAGGATAAAATAAATAATATTAATAATCATAAAACGTAATTACTAAACTAGGGATTTTTTTTTCAAAAAAAAAAAGGACGTCTTGAAAAAAGGCCAGGTCAAGATAAGGTCGCTTTATGAGACTCGCTCGATCCTGTAGGCAAACTGTGTAAACAGTTTTAAAGGACTTTGTATTATTTTAAGAAGAAACTGTATATTTATAAAAAAAAATAGTACCCTAAGCCGGAGAGCATGTATGAAAGGAATAATGAGAGTGGACGAAGCGAAACAAGTATGTAAGGATCGTAGCAAGTGGAAAGAAGTGGTCTCTGCCTACCCCTACGGGAAAGAGGCGTGATTTTATGTATGTATGTAGGTATGTATCTTATTATTTTTGTCCATTTTCGCTTTTGTCATATAGCAAATCTCCCTCCCGCCCATTAACCACAATTTAATTTTTGCACACAGTTTTGATATCATTGAAGTTAGTTGTTTGTTATCATTGAAGTTACTTTTAATTTTTATTAGTCTTTTAATCTCTTCTTTTTTTTTAAATATGTGCCCAATTTCGAATACACTTTTTTCGATTCCGTTTTGGCAGATGCTCATGTTTGGCTACCATATGGCGAACGTCATAAGCAATTAACTAAAAGAAGGGTTAAGTTTTTTTGAAAATATCTCAAAAGCTTATTAATTAAGATTTTAGGAAATTTAATGTAAAATAAAGATAATGTTCCTTATAAAAATATCGACTCCCGGATCTTTAGGACCAATATTTACAATTTTCCCAGATTGGTGAAAATACGGTCGATAACCAATAAAATATTAAATTAAATGATTGAAAATTAAGAAATAAAAAATTTGGCAATTACTGCATCGACTATTAAAAAAGGCATAGTAAATATTTTACGATACGATGATAACGAAACCGAATAAAATGAACGCAAAATACCTTTTTTATTTACGGTGTGTGTGTATGATGCAGCTACTGTACTCTATAACTTTTGTTTTGTATTAATTAACATTTATTTTTTTGACTTCCTCGTGTTGATGGCATTGAGTAGCGGAGTATATTCGATGGTATGCATTGTACATCGCACAAAACCCACCGTCCAGACCATGCCGAGCACGACGACGGACCAATTGGTGCGAAGCGCTCACTGTACAAAATCCGACCTTGTGTTTAGGCTATTAGATTCGCACTCAACCGGTTTTTTAAGAAGAGCAGGACAAACGGTTATCTCTTAAACACCCGAGCACTCACAAGATTGCTGCCAGACTTTTAGGCTTTTTATACGCACTTTTTATACTATATTATAATAATAAAAGCCTTTATTTACAATCCTTAATTATGTACAATGATTCCTTACCTAACTAATCTAATCTTACCTATATTTATATTCTATTTATGATTATTATTATTTTCATTTGTAGGTAATTCCTATTTACACCGGTAATTATTGCATGTCTTGCCTTTCGGCATAGGCCTCCCAAAACTTTTCCATAGTGAGCGGTCTCTCGCTTTTGTCGACCAGGTTGCACCTGCTACTTTCTTTATGTCATCATTCCATATTAGGGTGTTTAATTAGAATTGAGTATGTACAAAAGTAACCGACATAGTCCAAACGATTGCGAAACAGAAGCAGCAGGTGGCCGTTGGGGCAGTAAATTCCTCGAATGGCGACCGCGTACTGAAAGACGCAGTGTTGGTAGGCCCCCAACAAGAAGGACCGAAGATCTGGTCAAGATCGCCGGAATACGTTGGATGAGGGCAGCGCAGGACCGATCGCCGTGGAAATCTTTGGGGAGGCCTTAGTCGCGTAGTGGACGTCTTCCGGCTGATGATGATATACGAAGATGTTCTGAGATTATAAAAAACATAGTAACATATTATGGAAAATTTATATTTCTACGTAAATAAAAAGCGATTCTCACTAAAGTAATTCTTTTGTTATTGTTTCACGGTCAACTAATTTAAATAACATGTTCACTATCAGACGTTTTTAACGAGTGTTAATGAGTTTTGTTATATGTTTTTTTTTAAAATGCTAAATTGTTTCTTACAAAGTTTGTTTGAGTGTGAAATTAAGTTGTTAGTGTGTGTTATTTAATACTATTAAGCGATATTGAAATGTGTTGCTCGAATCACTTTTTTTGAAGATAACTTCTTTAGGCACGTTATGAAAAAATTATGAGAGCGAAATTTTAAGATGCGTGCACACCACTGTAACACAAAAATAACAGGGTTGATGTTGTTTTTGAAGTTGGTTCCTACAATTTTCTGACGTTTGCGACATTCGTTATTTTTTTGGTTTCTTCGTCCATTATTAGAACAGGCAAAGGGTTCAAACCAGTACAGCCTTATACGTTATTTAATAATGAATTGTCAAAGCAATCGTTGCAAGATTTTTACAATATTGTTCTTTCAACAAACGTAGAAATAAACGTTAGGCCAAAGCAGTATATCTTCTTGCGTGCATACATAAGTACACACACACACTTTTTTATTTGAGTGCTTGACGTTTGAGTATTTTTAACATCACATTACATAGATTTTAATTTGTGAAGTGATGAAGCTGTAAATGTTAATTTAAAAGAGTGGCAATGACTGTCTTGCTACTTCATTAAAACTCAACCTTTTCCGGAGTGGTGATAAATAAAGAGGATGTAAAAATAAAATGTTACATACTATCGCGTGAATCACTTTTTTCTTAGAGAGTTTCGCTAGGCTGGTGGTAAATGGTAAAGAATATTACTAATAACGAAAGTCAAAAAAGTATACACTTATTTATATTATATTCATAAGTTTTAAATTACACTCATATTTATAAGTGTCAACTTTTGTTTAAATTAATGATAATAATAATAATAAAATGACATCACTTTTTATTTGACTTGATAATTAATCAATAGTGATTTGACTTGACTTGTTTTTGTAAACAGTTTTACCGTTTTACCAGTGGTATCACAACGACGCCTATTTCTGCCGTGAAGCAGTAATGTGTAAACATTATTGTGTTTCGGTCTGAAGGGCGCCGTAGCTAGTGAAATTACTGGGCAAATGAGACTTAACATCTTATGTTAGACTTAACATCATATATTACAAATGAATTTGATAAATACTTCTCCGAAATCCCGATTGTCACGACCAAAGACCTTAACTCTTCACATGATATGCTTAAATCACACGTACCAGCATCTTCCACTGATTTGAAATTTAAGTATGTTACAGGTAGCGATATAATAAAAATCTTAAAATGAATTAACCTAAAAGATACAAAAGGCAAAGAATGGGCCCATAGGGGCCATTCGACTAATATTAAATACATACTTGACATTATAGCACCTGAATTAGCAATAATATTTAATTAATGCATAGATGAGGGTGTGTTCCCTGACCTTATGAAATACAGCAAAGTTATACCTTTGTTTAAATCGGACCTTTTGACCCTGCTAATTTTAGACCTATTTCAGTGCTGCCTGTTATTAGTAAAATTTTTGAAAAATTTTTGCTTCAACAGCTACAAATGCATTTTTGTAAATTAATGAACAAAATCAATTTGGTTTCACTAGGGGCTTATCAAAAATTAATGCGGGTACTAGACTCATTGAGCACATCTTTGGCGCCTGGGAAGAGTCACAGGATGCATTGGGCATTTTTTGTGATTTGTCCAAAGCATTTGACTGCGTCCACCATGAATCTTTACTCCTAAAACTAAAACATTATGGAGTAAAAAAATATAGCCCTATATCTGTTAAAATCATATTTAAGCAAAAGAGTTCAGATAGTCGATGTAAATGGCAAACGGTCTTCGGGTAAACCTGTGGGAATAGGTGTTCCACAGGGTTCTATTCTCGGTCCTTCGGTCCATTCCTCGGTGTTTCTTATATATATTACCGATCTACCGTTTGTGGTAGGTAGATGATAGCCTTGAGATTGTATTGTTTTCTGATGATACTTCACTTATTTTTAAAGTGAAGCGACGTGCAGATATTGATGACGAGGTAAAAAATGCACTCTCAAAGATAGTGCGTTGGTTTGAGACGAATAATCTGCACTTAAACAGTAAAAAAACAAAGTGTTTACGGTTCATTACACCGAACTCAGCGGACGTACAAACCAACGTACTTATAAATGACCAGAAGTTGGCTCTCCATCCAGCCTAGTGAGCAGGCGGTCCGAGGTTCGAGTCTCCGTCCGAGACGCCCCGCGCCTGTGAGCTACATTTTCGGCCTCCAAGGCCCCCGCCCGGCTTCGCTGTAAAAGCCTTCAGGGCTATCAGCACAGAGGAGGTTTTTAGTCGGTAGGAAGAAAGGGGGTGTTTACACCCGAGCCCGATATATGGGCCCCGTTTCGGGGTCTTCAATACGTAAATGTATTTTACTCCTCTCGAAAAAAAAAAATTAGAAGTTGGAACTTGTGGACACGACGGTCTTCTTGGGTATCACGTTAGATAAAAAACTTCAGTGGGGTCCACATATTGCCCATCTAGCAGATAGACTCAGCTCTGCGGTATATGCAGCTAGAAAGATTAGAGAGTACACGAATGTTGCGACCGCTAGATTAGTGTACTTTAGTTATTTTCACAGCATCATGACGTACGGTATATTACTATGGGGTCATGCTGCTGACATTGACATGGTGTTTGCTCTGCAAAAGAGAGCTATTCGTGCTATATATCAGCTTGGTTATAGACAGTCTCTCAAAGAAAATTTTAAAGAAATAAATATTATGACTGTTCATTGTCAGTACATTTATGAAAATTTTATATACGTTCACAAATCGTCACCTTTTTGCTCTTAATAGTGATTTTTATTATTATAACACTAGAAATAAGGGATTGCTTGTAACTAATTCTAATAGGCTTCATAAGATACATAATAGCTTTAAGGGTAAATGTATACATTTCTATAATAAAGACCCAGCCACTGTTCAGGCATTATCTATAAATAAATTTAAATGTTTTATAAAAAAATGGCTCTGTCGTAAATCCTATTACTCCACTGCTGAATTTATAGCGATAGAAATGACTGTACAATATTGTATATTTTTATTGAAAAGAGCGCAAAAAAAGAATGCTGAGAGAGTTTCTTGCGGTGCTTCTTCTCTCTCAGAGCGCCATTTGTTTCCGAAGCGGTAGTAGTATCTAGTATATTAGAAATGACGTCAAAAAGAATTCTAAAGGAATCAATTTTGAGGAAATAAATGCCTTTTATGCCTTTTTACGTCTCAAGGTGATGAGCGCAATTGTAGTGTCTTTTGTTTTTTAAGAATCCTGAGTGACACTGCATTGTAATGGACAGGGCGTATCAATTATCATCAGCTGAACGTCCTGCTCGTCTCATTCCTTATACCTTCATAAAAAAATCTTTACTTTCATTAATATATAGTCGAGAGAAGCGATGGCTGGTCCATGTATCCTGCTCATGAACGGGTACTTCGTATGGTGTGGTGGATGATCCTATCATCGACAACCCATATAGATATCAAAATTATTAACAAATAATGGATGGTTAAAAAGAACACTTTTTAACCATCTGAATAAATTATTTATGACTATCTAAACTCCGATTTATATATAAGATACTAAATACATTTACGTTCTTAACACTTAAGCTTATCATATTTTATTACATTTTAGATAACAATGAATTTTCGCAAAATAAGGCCTAATTCTATTAATATACTGACTAATCAGTCCTGTTGAATGTATCATTTTATTCCTCATCGCCAAATCCTGAAATAGAGATTCTAGAAATACATAGAAGTCATAAAGAACCTTCTTGGTTAGATTTATTATATTCTAGAAATATCAATGGAGACAATGAAACCATTTTGACAATAACACACTAAGCAAGTTTTTTAATATACCAAAGGCGTTAAAAAGATGTCGTAAGAAACTTGGAATGTTCGTAAATTTCAATGCAAATTCTCTGTAATTCTAGCATAAGCATATAAAGGATTATAAAATATTTTGAATCAAAATAAAGAATATCTAAGTGATCGGAAAGCCTGGTACTAGATTATGATTATTTTATAGCAATCAATAACAATGACAGTACAATATTGTATATTTTGTTTAAAAGACCGCAAGAAATAATGCTGGGAGAGTTTTTTGCGCCAGTTCTTCATGTTCTTCACTGATTGAAGTGACATCAAATAGAATTCTAAAGGAATCAATTATGAGAAAGTAAATAAATACCTTTTATAACTTTTTCCAAAATCATATTTGAAGGTTTTTGGGAAACGATCATCTAAGGCGTTGAAAAAAGGTTTGAGAGATTGTTTCAAAATACTAGATTTTAGTTTAAGCGCAATGCTAAGATAAAAAGGTATTTAGCTTTTGTAAATAAAAATGTTTTGGAAATTCAACCCGATAAATTCTACTATTCCGTAAAAAAACTACGCAAGTACATACATAGTTTTTTTAAATGGAAGTTACCCAACTTCTCAAATATACCTCTAAAAATTATGTTTGTAAAAAAAGCAATTACATATATCCGAACTATTGCAGAAGCCGACGAACATCAACTTGATGACTAATGTATCTTTAATAAAACAATTTACCTTCCTCGTACATTCAAACTAACAACTACAATATTTCAGAATAAAATTATTATTCAGGTAAGTATGTATGTACTTACGATTGACAAGATTTGCAGATTGTCAGTAGCATTTTTCACATTTCACAGTAGCTGGGATCAGGAAATACTGTAACATAAAGAGAAAATGGATGAGTTTAGCTGAGGCCTTCTTCAGATTTAAGAATTGTAAAAAAGGTTAGAAAATCCTACTGTACACGACTCATTTTTTAACAATTCAATTGATTTTGATTTCAATTAAATTTATTTCGATTGCTTTTTTTGCTTAACGTCTTAACGAATATAAGTACATGTCAGCTCTATAGCATGACCGGAGACTATTTAAACCTTAGATTAAGGATTGGTCTCCGCTGCGCTCCAACTACGCAAGTACTACGCTCAAGTGGACGTACTCGAGCCAGTCTCGCACAATGTATGACTTTGACCTGCCAAATGTTCTGTTTAACTTCGCTAATAATTGAAACTTAATTGCCTGGTTGCGTAGAAAAACTTTGTAAAAATAATACTACAAGAAATAAGAAAGACACTGGGACACATCACATCACATCCGTAAGTATTTTGTATTTTATTAATTTCAATATAAAATAACACGAACTGTATATAAATTACAATATTCGAAAGATGCCATTGAGTGTCAAGATGCCACGCTCACAAGCATCTTATAGTTGCCAAACTAAAAAAGCTATTGTTCTTAGTTAGTGCGGTATCTAGTTGGAGCACAGCGAAGACCAATCCTTAATCGAATCACAAGTATGATAAGAACAACTGCAGATCGATTAAAAATCATCAGCGGAAAACTCATAAATCAGGGTTCATTCTCGACGATTTTCTCCTCCAAAAATAAATGAATCGTAGTTAAATTTTACAAACTGAATGATAAGGAAAGGCAGAGTGTCGGGCTGTTTTGGTTTTTTCACTTATTGTTGTCGGGTTTGTATACTAGACCTCAATTTGCGGCCTGTAGGCACATTTTGAAGTAGGTACTCTAGACCAGTGTTTCCCAAACATTGTTCTGCTGTGGCCCGGTAATTTTCACACTGCCCCTTCTTGGCTCACTTTATACCCAAACTGATTCTATTAGGTAAAATAATAATCATCTATTTGGTATGATGAATAATAAATATTAATTGGTATTGCTTTAAACTTTAAACTAAAGTTTAGCTCCTGCTCATTTTTTACCAATGAATCCGATGATGAATGAGTTTTTTTTAAACAAGGCAAGAATGTTGTGTATGTATATACCTGGTATTTCATTTTGATGACCCAGTACCGGGTGGCAACCCGGCAAATGGTAAAAGAGACCGACACATATTAGAAACAGATTCATATTTAGGAATGGTACACCTTACACCCTTACACAGGATGCCGGCTAGGTTATGGGTACCACAATGGCGCCTTATTCTGTCGTGAAGCAGTAATGTATAAACATTATTGTGTGTCTGTCTGAAGGGCGCCGTAGCTAGTGAAATTACTGTGCAAATGAGACTTAACATCTTCAAGGTGAAGAGCGCAATTGACTGAAAACAGAAATTTTGCGTTTTTCAAGAATCCTGAGTGGCACTGTATTGCTGCACTGCATTGTAATAGGCGAGGCGTATTTATTACCATCCAGAGAACGTCCTGTTCATCCCGTTCTTTATTTTCATAAAAAAATCTTTACTTTCATTAAAATATAGTCGAGAGAAGCGATGGCTGGTCCATGTATCCTGCTCATGAACGGGTACGCAATTGTAATTGTAATTATAATTTAATATCATTTATTATTTAATAGCTTGAGGGCGGTCGCTCCATACTCAATTGGGGTATCATTGAGAAAGACGTTTATTTTAACGTCAACAGAAGGCTTAGTAACTCGACTTAACCGAAAAGTAGGCATAACAAGTTCATGTTTGTTCCTTATATAAACTATGTCATCACTGTGATTATCATTATTTGTATTTATGTATGTTTAAGTATATTGCATTAAATATATCGTTGTCTTGTACCTGTGGGTAGCACAGGATATGCCTAGTTTGGGGCACCATAATTTGTGTAAGAGTGTGTCAATATTATTATTATAACCACAGTTTCTATCAAATTCCCTAATGTGCTTTTATATACATACATACATAACATTATCAAGGATATATATCCTCAATCTTAATATTGAGATGCAACAGTTGAGATGTTTATTTCCTTAAATTTTTCTAAGTAAGTAAATTATTGGTAATGTATTGCGAAGTTTTTCGAATTATCGAAGTTTCATCATCTTAAAAGCGCATGAGTAATTCTGAATCGAGCTGTTTCATGCTCACGTTCTTCTCATTTCGGAGGAATTTATCTACGAATAGGTAGTAGATTCTGAATTTCAATATGTGATTTTTAAATTCAGTTTTGTTTTGAAGTATTAGAATCTGAATATCTATAAAACACTTCATGTTTCTCCGTCTCTAACATGGTACAACTTTTATTAAATCTATTTAAACAGACACTAGACAGACACTATGTCCTCGCAAAGACTTATAACAAAATACGCATGTCTTTGTGTTTGAATAACATTATTATTTATAACGATGAATACCACAATACCACAGTCATTAGAATGTGGTATTGTTCTGTACTAGTCATCAATTGTCAAGTTTACATATAGATTTTTTCACTTATAGTCATCAGTAATAAAATAGCATATTTTTCTTCTAGCATATGGCATAGATGCCTTCTAGGAATGTTTCTACGTTTCTATATTATGTGGTGCGTCGACGGCAAGGAAGGTTAAACAGCTTTGTAAAACTCTTCGTGATAAATGCGATACTTATCCTTACCCTCCCGAACTGTTAGGGAGGTAATGTAATATTCTAGGAAATAAGATCAAAAGGGGTTTATTATAACAAGATTTATAGACAAATTTAGTACCACCTACTAATAATTGACAAATAAGTTAACATCTAAATAATTACTGTGAAATTAAGTAGAAAACCGTTAAAGAACTTAAAAAGCAAGAAACTCTAAGCTTCTAAGAATACATTACGAATAATGACACAATGTCTAATATTCTAACAGTAATCGGGCAGAGTAACGCCCTAACTCGTCAACGGTTGCAGCGGAAGTGTGTCGACCAGCCTAGCAAAACTCTCTAAGAAAAATGCGATTTACGCGATTGTATAAAACGTGCAGTCCTTGATAGATTGACAAATTACGCCTATAATCTTGTAAAAAAAGGAGAATAAATCCACTACGTCTTAACCAACTGTTCGCATTCAAACTTTGCCGGATTATACTTCGTGGCCAATGGCGATACTACAGTTACAACTATTTCAAACTTAAGTGAAATGACTGCACGTTTCATACTAATTTAAATTTCAATTTTTACATAGGCAGGCCCGCATTCTATTACGTAGTATTTACATCCTCTTTGGTGTCGAAGGCAGGAGACATTGCCTTTTATAGACCTCTTCATCCTGTCCACCTATCACAGTCAACAATATATAACATTGTTGTATAAGCTTAAAACATGTAAAACATGTTAATTTGGAAATAATTGCATAGTAACAAAGGCAAGATACCAAAATTATTTGCTTGGCAAAAGAAAAAAAGGCCTTTGTGATTTGTTCTTTTTACAACAAAGCAGCATGATATGAGCGAAGTGTCTGCCACTAAATTTGAATAGATGCTGTAAAAATAAAAAGCCAATAAAAACAGGTTAGAAGAGACACCCTTCTAATGCTATTTATCAAAATTTTTTCGACAGAAACTAGTGTTTTCTTTATTCATTCCCCCAGCACCGTGCGCGTGGATATTTTAAATACTCGATTGATTAAAATTGCTTATTCGTGTCCAAAGTGAAAATAAATCATTCCAAACTTTATATCAATGTGTAGTTAAGTATTCAATATTTATGATGAATTAATCAGCCTGTTAATCTTTCCAACGAAGAAACGAAAAAAAACTACAATGGGTGCGGGGATCGAACCGGCTCTCCTCGGATGACATTTTTTACTGTCTTATCTGTTTTCTATGTGGACGTTTTCCTCTTAACAACCGCTGACGAAATAGAACGCAACTCGCAGTCTATTATTAAAAGTGTCAATCAAATCTTGTTCATATTTCGACAAAGCCTCGCAGGTAATGTACCTCTATTGTATTTAAATGTTAGCCTCAATGGCGACTTACTTCTAATTAAAGGGCACGTCAAGGTCGTGAGTCAAAGATTCAGACATATAACAAACAACTTAGTCATAGTACCTAGTCGGAAAGGTAAGCTAGTTAGTAGGACGTAGACTGTGGATTGCACATTATAGCTTCAGGTTTGAAGGGGCATTTTTTATGTAAATTTTTTGATTTGAGTGATAAAATAATGTTTGAATTAAAGGGGGGCATTTGCTGAAATTGAAACTAGCTTTGTTTTTTTTAAATATGAGAGCCATGCCTTATTGCTTTGTCAAAATTATTATATTAATATTTCAATTCTTTACTTTACTTTAAAAAGCACAGTCACAGACTAGTATTAAAATAAATGATATACATAATGTATGTACTTCTTCCCACAGAAAGCCAAAAAAAAACCCTTCACTTAAATATCTTCGAAAATTCTCACTTAGTATTGGTAACAAATAATGCATTCACATGGAGAGCATGAGCGGTATTGACGACTTACTTCGAGCAACAGTGTGAGACAATGAAACAACAAAAAGTTATGAGTTACGGAGATAGTTGTCATGTAAATATAACCGTAACAGATCGCTGTGCAGATCAGGCGCATCGATACGGATGTGAAAAATATTACTCGCTGTCTCTGCTCTAGGCTTCTTCTTATATGGGTTGGGTAAAGATACGGAAAGTAGTTGTAGGTTAGGAACTAAGTAACATAGGAAGGTATTTTGCACTTTCCCTACGAATAGTGAGTAGGTTGCTTCATGCGGTTCCAGACATAAACTTAGAATACTACCGTAATAGACGAACCCTGTGTGAAAGTGAGATAACTATCCTTACATAAAAACCTAGATGTGAGAAAGAGACGCAATAGATGAAGACCAGAAAAGTATAAAATAACCTAATAAAGATTTAGTTTAATTACACATTTTATGCTAATCTTATGCCTTTAATATTAATAAAATACTATTATTTGTACGCACTACCTATTAGTTGGGTTTAAGTCGGTGCCTGTCCGCTTGGGTTGTTTGGTTCTAGACGAAGGTATCCCGCTCAAAGTCACGCGTGGCGAGTGTAGGTACCTGAAATTACATTTGGCTTGGCACCGACCTCAAACCTATCAATAGGTAGCAATCACAAATAATAGTATTTATTTATTTATTTTATCATAGGGAGTGACAATAACATAACATATTACAACAATCACTTGGTCAAGAAGTCATGACATCATGAAGCTACATCAGTTTGTAAAGGGGCTTTGACATGAGGAAAAGAACTGATAAGAAACTCCCAACCCATCTTTTAAATCATATAAAAACACCACCGGATATTGCATCAAAATGGGAGATTTCCGTTCCGGGAAACTGATCGCACGGTATGCCTCAGATCGGCGCTCGCGCAGCGTTCTTTCAATGCGTATTATTTAAAGTGTATTAATAGATTTCTTATAATAAGGATGATTTGAGTGAATGTATCTGAAAGCTATTGAAACGCACTCGGTTTTGGTGTATCTGACAAATCTAGTGCCCTGGGGCATAAAGAAGTATAACAATTTTTGTCAATTCTGTGTCTTAATGGACATGGGTCGAATTGAATGCGCACCATGTAATTGAATTACCAAGTACCAATTTTATGGATATTTTTTCTAAATGTTTCAATTTGTTTTTGATACAAAAAGTATAATTTTTGTCCGAATCAATTCATATAAAAACTTCGATTAAACTTATGTTTATTTTATAAACTTACAAACTTCATTTCAAATATTTTATCCAATAATAATTTGTTGTATAAATGACTAATTAACAAGGTTCTTCTCATATTATTTTTAAATTAGGTACTAGTAATAATTAACAATTAAGTGTTTATTCTTTGTGTATGTAAAACCATCAATATCAGATAGCTTTATCACAGAAGACATATTGTCTACGGTGGCTTTAGCTATAAAAGCAAAGAGAATGTAAATACTACAATTTTAAATTTAGTTTAGTATGAAACAGTCATTTGACATACTTATGTTGTTTAGTAGTAATTACAGTATGGAGATCGTCGATGAAGTATAATCCGGCTAAGTTTGAAAGCGAATAGTTGCTTAAAACGTAGTGGATTTTGGCTATCTCCGTTTTTTTACAAGATAATATCCGTTTCCTGTAAATCGATCAATGACTGCACATTTCATACAGTCGCGTGAATCGCCTTTTTCTTAGAGAGTTTCGCTAAGCGATATGTGCTTGCGTTTCTACACGAATTGTGATTAATGGAATTGCATCTAGTAATTGATATGTTACTTAATTTGTATCATGTCTCACCTTTTTATTTTATATCAAGTTTTGTTTTACGAACTTTCCTAAAAATTCCAATTTACGCCATACGATGCTAAGTGGTCTTTTCTACAGATATATATCAACATAAATATTTAGTAGCTTCCTCTGGACACAAAGTCTGCCAAATTAAAGTGCTTAGACAAGCTTTTTCATGGAAGAAGAGGATAAACGAGCGTACAACCTGATATTAAGTGATCACCACATTGTTACAGTAATGGTGTTCAAAATGACGGCAATTTTAGTAACTTATAATCAGATAGTGAGAACTGGTGTCTAAAAATTTAATAGAAAAACACAGCAGTTTCGGAAAAAGTTAACCTACCGTTTTTTTTTATTGAAAAGGAGGACAAACGAGAGTACGGGTCACCTGGTGTTAAGTGATCACTGCCGCCCAAATTCTCTTGCAACACCATAAGAATCGTAGGAGCGTTGCCTGCCTTTCAGGAAGCTGTACGCGCTTATTTAAAGTACCCATGTCGTATCGCCTTGATTCTCACGCCCACAAGGAAACTCATTCCACAACTTGGCTGTACACGGAAGGGAGCTCCTTGAAACCTGATTCTGGAGGAATGTCACACATCTAGATGGTGGTAATGGTATTCTAATTTGTGGCGTGTCGTGCGAAAGATGAATTCGGTGGCAGGAATCTGGTCAAACAGCTCTTAGGAACTCTTCCCCTGATAAATGCGGTAGAAGATAGACAACGCAACCAAGTGACCAGGCTGTTTACAGAGCACTGGATCTTCGACAAAGCGAGCAGCTCTGCGTTGCACGTGCCCAAATGGATCGAGCTGACACTGGATTGCGGCAGACCACAGATGACAGCAATACTCCATATGTTGCCGGTCCTGCGTTTTGCAAAGCGCTAAAATGTGGGCCAGCTAGTTTCTTCGAAGCATTCTATTCCGAATGACCAAGAAATTAAAGAAGAAATATCTATCTATCTATTTAAACATGCATTTTATCAAACATTTTCTTAAGAATCCTATTTTATTTATGAGAAAGACCAACAAGACGTTTATCTGATCGTAGGCGATACGCCCTACCCATTACAATTGAGTGCCACTCAGGTCTTCTCTTTATAACCCAAAATTGTAAGCGACAATGTGCCATTGCGGTAGTCACCTTGAGTGATAATATGTTGAGTCTCAATAATAATATTAAAACACTTCTTACACAAATTATCTTACCTAATAATTACTATGCATAGCTTGTACTATGGTTGCAAGACAACGATATATTTAAATACGATATACATACTTAGACATAGGTACAAATACATAAAGACAGTCATGAATCTGAAACAATAAATGTTTATATTCTTGATAATGCTATGAAGTACATAAGCACATAAGTGAATTTGATAGAAACTGTCATGACCATAATGTTAACACCAGGAACAACCATAAACTTAAAAATAATGCCTACTACTCGGCTAAGTCGAGTTGGTAAGTCCATTGCGGGGCGATGTAAATGCTGTTACAACAAGATCCCAGATAATGATTAGAACAAATGTGTTACGAAATTCAAAAGAATTGTTAAAATACGTTTGTGTGGTAAAGTTTACTATAACATAAATGACCTTCTTAATGATACCACAGATTAGGAATGGAGCGACCGCCCTCAGGATTTAAATAATAAATTTTACTGTACGATTTTACATTAAAACCATATTTTTATTTAAAAAAAGAAGCAAGTTGAGTTTGTTGCGCCTGTTCGTCTCAGGTCTGGCATACCTTTTGGAATGGTTTGTAGTTTTTGACTTCATTCAATTCAAAATACGGCTTTAAGGTTATGTTTAGGGGCATTCAGAACTAGTCCCTCTCACAGCCTAATTGTAGAATCAGGTGAACTTCCTCTGTGGCTTAGGAGAATCAAGCTTTGTCTATCTTATGCGTGTAATGTTACTTCAACTCCGTTAAATCCTGTTAACCATATTATTTCGGTCGAACATCTACGTAACTTACTGCAGACAGAAGTAAGACTGCCAGTTCCACTAAGATTACGCTTAAAAAAATACTTGGATACTGTAAATATTTCCCTACCTAAATTATTTGCTCGACATATTCATCCTATTCCCCCATGGACAAAAAACAATGTTAGAGTGGATTTATCCCTCAGCAATTTTAGTAAAGAATCCACTGATGCTTTAGTTTATCGTAAAAAATATTTTGATCTACTTGAAAATTACCGTGACTATAAATTAATATACACAGACGGATCTGTAACTGATAACGGAACCGGCTGCTCCATTATTATCGAATCAGATTCCACCGCAATTAGTTTACCTAAACAATTTTCTATATTTCTCTGTGAAGCCTATGCAATTTACTGTGCCATCAAAATGATTTTAACAAATCCCGTAAGCCCAAAATATGCGATTTTCACTGACTCGAGGTCGTCCCTTTTAGCTATTCAAAACTGCTTTTCTGAAAACCCTCTAATACAATTGATACACTCTGTCGTTTTTCAGTTGAAAGAACTATCAGTTGATGTAATAATGATATGGGTACCCTCTCACCAGGGAATAGACGGTAATGAAAAAGCCGATAAAGTGGCCAGGGAAGCTAGTTTGATGCCCTACTGTAATGAAATACCTATCATACTTCTTGACGCCAAACGCGAATTATACAATGTAATAAATCTTAAGTGGCACCAAAATTGGAATACTGAAACTTCTAAATTGCACTATTTCAGGCGAGATGTTTTTGAAGGTGAAACCAAATATATTTTAAAACTTAATAGAAAAGAACAATGTATATTAACACGTCTGAGAATAGGCCATACCAATGCATCTCATGTACATTATATCACGAAAAGCACTCCTAAGTCTTGCCTTAGATGTAGCTCACCATTTACAGTCAAACATGTTTTGTTCGAATGTGCTAGTTATATTTCTGAAAGACAAATGTTTAACCTAAGTAGTGATAGATACCTAATATTAAGTGATCCTGATATGTATTGTAATGTTCTACGATTCCTCAAATTTTGTAATCTTTTTAGTTTGATATAATTATTGTATTTGTGTTCGTGGTCGCTGATAACCTTGTTGTTCTAAGCGACCTTAAATAAAGGAGAAAAAAAAAAATCCATTTGTTATTGAAATATTTTGTCTTCTTGATAAACCTTAAATCCTTCTCCAGCTGATTCAATGAATCACCAAATTCAAGGTTTTTTTTTTCAGTCAGGATAAACACTTCCTCACGATCTTCACTGAGTGACGCAGACAAGTTACGTGCGTATTTGGCATATACTTATACGAAGGGGTAATGAGAGCCTTGAGAAATTTATCGTAGTTTGGAACACAAATGGCAAGCGAGCACGAGGCCGATCTCCTACCAGATGGACCGACCAAATAAAAGACTCCAGGTTCCTGAGGCTTAGCTCCGTCGTCAGGGCCGCGATGGACAGAAGCCAATATGGAAACAAATAGTTCACTCCAAGTGTGGACCACTTGTTGATGACCACGATCCTCAGTCATGAGGGAACGACTAGAGAGATATACGTAAGGTTTCGCACGAACATTAGGCTCCTAAGTTGATTTTATATTTACTTTGAAAAGTGTGAAAAAGATCGATACAAGACAGAAGCCGATACTAGACGAGTTTACCCTGCTTATATTTTACCAAAAAACTCGTAACTTAATTCTGAATATGAATCACAGCATCGCATCACACGCCACAAACACAAATATCATACACACTATAAAGATAATTTATTTATGAAAATAAGGGGCGAGACAAATAGGACGTACAGTTGATGGTAATTGATACGCCCTGCCCATTACAATGCAGTGTCGCTCAGGATTCTTGAAAAATACGAAAATTCTGAGCGGCAAAACAATTGCGCTCGTCACCTTGAGACATAAGATGTTAAGTCTCCTTTGACCAGTAATTTCACATTGCCCTTCAGCCCGAAATACAATAATGTCTACAGATTACTGCTTCACGGCAGAAATAGGCGCCGTTGTGGTACCCATAATCTAGCCAGCATCCTGTGCAAAGGAGCCTCCCACTGGTAACTGATATTTGGCGTTTCTGTACAAACAACAACCAAGGATGGCTACGTTCCTCTGTTGTAAGAATATAATATATAATAAGCGGCGGTAATTACTTATCTTAATATATATAAATTTCGTGACACGTTTTTTGTACGCGATGGACTCCTAAACTAATGAACGGATTTAAATGGAGATTACTTCATCGAGTGCAGTTTAGTCCAACTTGAGAGATAGGATAGTTTTTATTTCGATTTGAGACCCATAATTATTTTTTATTCCAATATTTGTTTTGTATGGACATATTTTCTGTGAGAGAATTTATTGACGCACGGTTTGACAGTTCCACTGTGAAACAATTTCATTATAACAACAAGGAGCATACGTTACGAAATAATTCTTAATTTTATGAAAAATTATTGACAAGTTCATAAAAAACAATATTTCGTTTATTATTATGTACAGAACAACGTCTGTAGGGTCAGCTAGTAATATATAGTTATTAATGCCACTTGGACTTGACACTGGTCTTTTGGCAGCCATTTAAATATTACTACTTAGATTCAGTTTTTTATCAGGTGCTCGTTTGTACCCTCATTATTTTACTGAAGCCGAATCTCAGTAACTTCATTTCTCAGACAGGAATGATCCAGTTGCCTCTCCGTAATTATTACTAGAAATTTGACCATAATTCATCTAACTTTTAAGTTTGAACTTAATTACGACTTATTTGTCAACGACTATACCTCTATAATGTATGTGTGTCATTCAAGCATAAGTGTGTGTAAATATTTATTTTAATAAATTTCATGTTTATCTTAATTAATTTAAGCAATTTTATATAAGAAAAATAGCTATATGCACTTCTTCACCATATAAACCTTAGCTGTGTTAAATTTACCTTTTATCCGTTCGCGCAGTTTAAAAAAAAAGGGGTACAAAGTTTTCACTTTACGTATTAATATATAGATTACAAGAATATCGCTACTTACTGTTATTTACTGTATATCCTATATACATCTAAATATCCCCTCAGACGTCAAAAGAATCTTAAGATGCCAGTTTACTTAATAACAACTTTGTCTATTAACAATTTACACCATAAGTAACGCTCAAAACAGTGGTGAAATCATTATTTTATATGTCATTTATAAAATAGTCACTGCTTTACCTCGAATTATCACAAAACTAATTCACTGATCACTTAGTCACATCGTAACCAATATTCACTTAGCACTTGCACTGCCACCGGCGTTGATAAACAACTGTACTATACCGTGGTAATAGTGAAACTGTTAATATCACTCGAAAGGTGATTCATTGAATAATTGGGTATGGTGCGTGTTGTAAGCGTAGCGGGAGCTAAGATTTCATGGGCACTACAACTTGAATTATTATGCAATTTGAAGGATATATTTCTATAAAATTATCTAATAAGTTCTACACATGAGAATTATGGCTGCGTTATGCTTATAAAAGAAATGCTTTATAAAAAGAGTAATAAATAATAAGTGGTATGCCGCACATAAAAAAAAAAAAACAGAAAATTGATTTTCTTGGTAAATATGTTAAATATATCAAATTATATATCAATTTTACGTTGTCTAGCAACTGCACTATGTATGCATCACATATTATAAAACAAAGTCCTCCGCCACATGTGTCGGTCTGTCTGTTGGGATAAACTTAAAAAATACTGCACCGATTTTTATGCTATTATCACCAATAGATAGCGTGGTTTTTGAGGAAGATAAAATAATATTGTATTATAACTGTGAATATTATTATAATTTAAATTACAAACATATTAAGAAAACAAATTGTAAAAGGTTTCACTTAAAACTAAAAGTATTGTTCAACTAATCACAATGTTTATTATTTTGCTGTTCAAATTTATTTCACATATATTTTACTTATAATATTGCTCAACCACTCAGCTTGACTGTTGGAGATTGGAGTCTTGACGAACATATTTTGGAAACAAATTAACAATAATTTATCATGTTACTCTCTGGAAGGGAGACCGCAATGAAAATATTAATTACTAGCCGTTCCCGCCCGCTTCACTGGGCAAGTTTGAAACGGTAATAAACAATAAAAAAACTAAGTAGCCATAAACCATCTAGGATTTTTTTTGCATCGAATAGTGGTAGTTTCATGTCGATACGATTAGTGGTTTAGGTGTGAAAGATCCTCAAGCAAAGACCATTTTATATACAATTATACATATTTAATTAAGGGTTGGTGAAAATGAAAAGAACTTATTTTTATTAAAATTTAGAAATGTTACCCTATCTTCCACTTATCCACTTCAAGGGAATATTAAATATAGAATGGAATTATAGTGGTGGAATACGTAATTTAACTAACATACATAATATACCAAAATCCGACCAAACAAGCGCAACTTTACTTCGATATTAGTTAAAATTAGATTAAAATTATGTTATAAAATCTTATGCCTGAAATGTAGTACAAAATATCGCTATTCTTATAACATTGTACCATACCGTGAAATACAATATTCTAAATTAGTTTCTCAAATCGGTGACGTATCAACTCATCACGACCAGTTTTTGTGACGTTTTTATACACTCTTAATTTGTTCGAACTCGTGATCTTCAAATGAGTTTTTTGTACTGGGTTTTTATATTTTTTTATATTCCATATCCATCTAGCGTTGAATTGAATATTTATTATTTTGATTTATTTTTTCATCAAGAGTCTTTCTTTGAGTGCAATTGCTGCATAAGAAAACTTACATAAAGATAAATAAAACTCTCTTACGGCCGTTCCCAATTTTCAGTCTATCTCTTACTTGAGATAAAAATCTTATGTATCGTTGACTTTTCTGTCCCAATAAACTTATCGACGGTAACTCCGTAACATTATCCGTATATGATGTCTGGCAATAGGACGACGAATAGCTTATATATAGAAGTTTGTATGGAAATTGCAATTCACGCGTCCCAATATAAAGCGATAAGAATGACTTATCGGGTATATTGGGACATCTTCAGATTATTGACAGCTAATTACTGTCAGTAGAAAGTAGTAATTTATCTCTATCTGTAGATAGTATATTGGGAACGGCCGTTATACTTATACATTATCTTGCTAACAAGATACACAATGCCTGATGGGCAAACAGTTGAATGTTGCCTGCACTATTCAGACGTAGACTCTGCAATACCTATAGTTTTATGTAATCCTGTAATATACCGAAGTTTACGTTCGACGGGCAAAAATCCTCGAGATATAAGGCTGCTCTGAGAAGTCTGCCAAATTCCCAGTAAGGTTCTGAACTTCTCGAAAGAGCTGACTATAAAAAAATACATAACAATTGTGACCAATTGCGTACACAAGAACACCCACAGCATACCATATCATATCTCGATAATTTCTATTTCCTTTGCTATATGAACTAGAATACTACATACAATCTCCACTCACTAAGCACCCCGTTGTCGCTTTTGTATCAAATCGGTGCCTTACCTTACACTTTATCAACCATGCATTAACCATTTTAAACCGAACATGCGCCCGCGACTTTTCTGGCTAAGATTAGTTAAAATAATTTTTTTTTTGGTTGCAAGTAGATTTGACTTGATATCACTTCTTAAAAAGTGAGCTTATTAAAGCTCATTAGAGAAGGAAGAAAAGCTCATTGCCATTACCATATATAAATATTTAAAACTTCGTCGCTTTTCAAAATTGTTTTAAAGGCTATTTGTAACAAATTTATAAAAAGTTTAAAAAAATCATAAAAATAATTCATGGTTTACTTAATATACAGATGCATTAATCCACACACGCTGTAAATTAACTAAAAGTATTATGGAAACACAAAGTATCATCATCATCATCATCATCATCATCATCTTCAGCAGACTTTTGGAATCGTAAATAAACGAGAATGATCCCCGATTTTTGAGTTTTTTACACATTTTTTTATTAGGAGCTGTAGCTGCCTTGTTACTTTGATTTTATATCACGAGTGTTAGTAAGACGGAAACATTGTTTTAGAATTTTCAAATCTGATAATGATGAATGAAGGTCTAAGAGCAGCAATTTTGAAAAATTCGTGAAAATTCAAAAGCACTTAGCTCATATCTTTATTTTTTTAAAGCATTATGTATTTATTTATGTATTTCGTATTAACAAATTACATAATATTATACTTATCAAAATTCTTGTATATACATACTCATTCGAGTTTTACCGTGTACAAAAAAATCATCGGAATACATAATATTATTTAAATTTGAAGGGTAATACTTAATTAATTATAAAAGAAAATGGAAACAACTTAAAACTACATACAAATATTAATTATGTAGGAAAACAAAACAGAACAAAAGCATAAACATTTAGGTGCTAAGACATTATAATAAAAACAACATTACAAACTAAATAATATACAAATACCCTCAATAAGAACATTAAAAGTATTGTTGCTACACAAAGTGATTATTTTATTAACTAATAATATAACACTACAAAAACGACGAGGATTAATTAAGTTTGAGTTTGAGATTAACGAATATTTAGTTTTGACAGAAAATATTGGTTTAATTTCAATTTCAGATTTGCAACAATGATTCTGCGACAAGCAATGGAAAAAATAGTTTCAAATGATTCAGATAAGTATTAGCAGTCGAGACTTTGAGGTCATGGAATCGATTTAATACAGTTTAATTTCAGAAATATTATTCTCAGCACTATAGTCAATTTCAACTGGTTCACAGAAAAGGTTGCTTTAGAAAGAAATAATTTGACGACGTCGGCCAAGGGTTGTTGCCAAGTTAAACATAGAAATGCTTACATTAAATTATATTAATCTATATGTACCTGTTTTGTGTATTTTTTATCGAGAATATTAAGTGTGGGTCATCTTATGGTAACTAAAAACTAACTATCTACATAATAAGATTATTCCTTCCTAGAGAGTAAGTACCATTTCGTACTTTCTAAAACATAAAATTAACCTACAATAACATACGAGTGGGCGCCCGTACCATTCCCTACATAGATGGCAGTGTATAGTTTCAATTAATTTGCTTTCTTTGTTTTCAAACAGGTCAAAATCGTAACAAATTCGGAATTTCACGGGAAAGTTGCTACAAAACATCAGTGTAAATTGCTAAAAAATTTGATCAGTCTTTCTGAAATTAGCTTGTATATCAAAATAGTAAAAGTGACAAAGATCAAAATTTCTACAATCGACTGTATAGGTTTCGATAACACAAGCACAACAATATAAAAAAAAATGATTATCAAAAATCCATGTACAGACAGTATTTAATTTAAAAATTCCCACATTAAAAGTCAATTTCACCTTCAAAGACCGATGCTTTCATCCGAAAAACAGCGCAAAAACTGTATTAATTCCTTGGAAACAGTATTAAAGCCGAATGAAAACAAAAACCAATCGGAGAGCAATAAAGTCGTTTATAAATTACTGTCATGTACAATGACTTCACGCGATCTGCTTGACAATTCTGAGCCTTATTTCTACGAAATAGTGATCACGTATTGCTAACAACTGACAAATTCGATACACTGATTGCAGAAATAAGGCTGGTTACTAACTGTTGGGCAATTCTATAAAACTGCACACATACGACTTGAGACGTGCAGTAACAGTATAATAGTGCCAGTTAGCGTATTCTAGCAAAATTCACTGCACTTTAACATATTTTTTCTTGTGCTGCTACTGCAATGCTACTCCGCTGCAACTGCTCGAATCCTCCAATCATAGGACAATTAAAGTACAACAAACACTGACCTGTATAAACACCACAGGACAGGCTGTTCCATATGATTGACAGCAAAATTTTTGTGCCTATTTGAAGCGCCACTTGCAAAGGTCAAGAGAACAAATTTTGACGTATAATACAAATGGCTGCCAGAGAAGCTTATAGAACTCTGAATTACTATTGGATTTTGAATTAATTTCGGTCATTTTCCGTGTAATTCAGGACTCAACGTAAGTACACATTTTTTTTTTTGGAAATAGCTTTCCTATCGATGTTTGTTTAGCTGAGGTTGTCATTACTAGTTTTAGTACCGCAGACTCTCGCTACATGCACAAAAGCACTTTGACAGCCGCCAGTCCAGTGGTTAATAGTGGTTAGTGGCAGCAAATAAAATTCTATAGTCAAAGTGTAACCATGCAGCAACAATGCAGTTTATAAGTGGACGGGTCAAAATAATTTTTAATTTCATACATAAATTTAGCAGGCATACTTATCAAAACACTAATATATCAAAATCTGCCTTGTTGACAAGCGTCGTATAGCAGTTCTCGTGCAGTTTTTTAGTTTAATACTACAGAACTATAAGTATCCGTAAATAATATGATTCATACTTTTATTGCGTGAGGTACAATGAAAAGAAAGAGAAGAGCAAGGCATGTGATAGAAAGGATTGAGGCGTGTGAAAGAGAAGATTGAGACGAATGAAAGGATCGAGGCGTGTGAAAGAGAAGATTGAGATGAATGAAAGGGTTGGGCGAAGCGAGTGAAAGAGAAGATCGATATTTGTCTTTGATCGATGTCCAGATCTTAAATATTACAATGCGTCCTCTATCCAGCGTAAATTTAAAGCATGCAAAAACTTAACATTTATTTAAATATTCATTAATACCATAAAAAATATTTTCAAGCAGCCATTTGGAGAGTCTTGGTGTATACATTTTATTTGGCAGTATTTTCAAGTCCTCAGGCAATTTGTTATATAATTTTATACACATGTTATGGCAATTTTCAAGAAAAAGTGTTCTTTTAGGAAAATGTTTCAAAACTAGTCTATGCGGCTGTCTTGTTACTCTAGCATTCAACTCAATAGCTGACGTAAAAAGATATCTGTGGTAACGCACAAATTTTGCAAGCCCCGAAAATGTACATACATGGTAGATTTAGCAAATTATGTTTTTTAAAAAGCATTTTGCAAGAATGCCACGGCACTACACCTACTATTTGCACGTAAGCATTTTTTTTTGGGCACCAAAAACTCGCTGAACGTATGAACCATTATTATATATTAGTAGTCTATAGCGTAAAACTGATGCAACGTATCCATAATAGGCCAGTACGGATAGCTTGTGTGACTCTATTCTTCTTAACCTATTAAGTACGTAGACAAAAAGATTAATTTTGTTACAAACTGTGTCAATATAACTAGTGTAGTTGAGATATTTATCGTTTGCCATCGTTTATGGTGTATGTGTGGAAAGCCACGTAAAAATATATTCGTAATGAGCAAATTACAATACATCCTATCTTTAGCATGACACAGAAACCCACAAACTTAAATACGTAGGAATTTTATTTGTGCCATTTTTTTTTAGATGAGAGGGGGCAAACGGGCAAGAGGCTCACGGGATGGGGAGAGGTGAGGCAACCGCCCATGGACATTCGCAACAACAGGTGTGTCAAGAAATGCGTTGCCGGCCTTTAAGGTGGGAGCATGCTTTTTTCTTGAAGGTTCCTAAGTCGTATCTGTTCGGGAAGACCGCCGCCGGTAGTTGATTCCACAAAGTGGCTGTGCGAGGCAAGAAATTTCGGACATAACGTGCGGTTGTGGAATGCCAGACGTCTACGTGATGCGGATGGTACTTAGCACGTAATGTCCGGTGGTGGAATTCGGCCGCTGGAATCAACCTGAACAGCTCCTCTGAGCACTCCCCATGATAAATGTGGTAGAAGAAGCAGAGAGAACCCACATGTCTACGCAATGCAGACAATCAAGCCGATCGGAGATGACTTGATCGTCGATGATTCGAGCCGCTCTTCGTTGTATGCGGTCAAATGGAAGAAGCTGGTACAGGGGAGCACCCGCCCAGAGGTGAGAACAGTACTCCATGTCAGGCCGAATTTGCGCCTTATAAAGTTGCAGGCGGTGGCTATTAGTGGAGTACTGTCTCGCCTTACTGAGTACACCAAGCTTTTTTGAGGCCAGTTTGGCCTTCTCTTCCAAGTGACCTCGGAACTGAACGTCCCTCGATATATCGACGCCAAGTATGCCAATACAGGCTGTGGCAGTTAGAGGAGTGTTCTCGAATCGAGGGGATACGACAATGGGAGACTTTTTAGTGGTGAACGCACAAACTTGTGTCTTCTTGGGGTTGAATTGCACTAAATTTTGTCGGCTCCATTTCGAGACTTTGCAAAGCATAGTCTCGATTTCAGACACAAGTTTGTTCCGGTTCTCGTCGACGCTATCCCGGGACATGTTGGCACGGCCGGTGTAGGAAGCATACCCTGTGCTGTCATCTGCATAGCAATGAATATTGCTGATTTGCAGCATATCATTGATATGCAGAAGAAACAGCGTAGGGGATAGCACGCAGCCCTGCGGGACACCAGCGTTTATGGGTTTTAAGTCGGAGCATGCACCGTTGATAACAACCTTGATGCTCCGATCAGCCAAAAAGCTAGTGACCCATTTGCACAACTTCTCGGGAAGCCCATAGGATGGCAGTTTCGCTATAAGCGTTTTATGCCACACCCGATCGAAGACCTTCGCTATGTCCAAACTCACCGCCAACGCCTCTCCCTTCGACTCAACCGCTTGCGCCCATTTATGGGTGAGGTATGCTAGAAGATCACCAGCTGAGCGACCCTGACGGAAACCGTACTGGCAGTCGCTGATCAGCTGGTGCCCCTCTAGGTATCCCAAGAGCTGGCGGTTGATGATCGATTCCATTACTTTGGAGAAAATGGAGGTAATGGCAATGGGGCGGTAGTTGGACGGATCTGAGCGTACACCTTTTTTAGGGATCGGGTGCACTAAAGCCGCCTTCCATAATTTCGGGACTACGCCTGATGAGTAGGAGAGCCGGAAAAGACGGGTTAGGACCGGCGCCAGTTCCGGAGCAGATGTCCGCAGCACTATCGGGGGAATGCCATCGGGCCCGCTCGATTTGTGAATGTCCAAGGTGAGAAGCACCTTAAGCACGGCGCCATGCCGGATTTTTACATACGGCATGTATGACTCGCACCGCGGAATATGCGGTGGTGGTGCACCTTGGTCATCAAGAGTCGAGTTGGACGCGAAGAGGGAGCCCAGGAGATCAGCTTTCTCTTTATTCTTTTTCTTTCTCTTTATTATGAGTCATTATCCCTGTGCAGTGGCGGAATGCCTGGCTGGCAGAAGTTTCCTTGGAAAGCCTTGGCGAGCGACCAGAACGCACGAGTTCCCGAGGGAAGGCGTGCAAGTCTCTCGCCAATTCTGCCAATGTGCTTCGACTTCGCGTCAGCAATAACTCTTTTGAAGGACCTGGAGGCATGATTGAAGTGTTTTTTAAGTTCGCTGGAATTCACATCCATAGATATCACCGCATTGACCCAATCCTGATAGCACTCCTGCTTTCGGCGAGAGCCCATTTTGCAGGAGCGGTCAAACCATGGTTGGGACCTGCCACCGATAGGCATAGAGGAGGATGGAATGAAGAGTTCCATACCTTGCAGTTATACATCAGCAACAGCGTCAGCAGCGGCATCTGGATCCAGCGAAAAACAGATCAGCCTCCACGGGTAGGATGCAAAAAAGCACCGCATCTCGTCCCACTCTGCTGACCTATAGGCACTATAGTGCCACACGCGGCGACAGCCTAAGAATTGGGGCTCCGGGTCAGGCAGTGGTCCGACGATCCCAGAGGAGGGTCAACGGAAACTAGGTAGCCGTCCGGATGTGAGGTCAATAGAAGGTCCAACAGTGAAGGTGTATGATCTTGCACATCTGGGATTCGCGTTGGCGCAATAACCAGTTGCGTCAGACCATATGCTAAGGCGAAGTCGTGAACAGATCTCCCTGCATGATCGGTGGTACGTGAGCCTAGCCATTCGGCGTGGTGGGCGTTAAAATCGCCAAGAAACACGATCTCTGCAGTGGGGATCTGCTCCAACACGGAATCTGTAGCCATTTGGATGTGTTCGAGGAGCCGGTCAGTCTCTGCGTTACCGCTATGGGACGTATACAGGCATGCGTAGATTCACGGATGGTCATCGCAGTCTACACGCAGCCAGATGATGGATAGGTCCTGTCCTTCAAGAAAACTCAAGCGTCAAGAACAGACATCCTCCCTGACGTAAACGCACACGTGGTATAAAGGAGTGTTCCAAATTATACCCTGGGTATGAAAGGTAAGGTAATGGTAATGAATCAGCCAGGGAGGATATCTGTGTCTCGGTTAAAAAGAGCAGGGCCGGCTTCGCCGTCTCCAGATGAAAGTGGACGGCATTTAAATTTGAGCGAAGCCCCCTGATGTTGCAAAAATCCACAGCGAGTGTGGAGGAGGGTGGTTTGAGCCTCCTGCTCTGTTTGCCCCGAGTCAGCGCAGATTTGCCCCCTCCAGAATACGCGGGGCAGCCTGGACAACCACTATTAGATACAGACCCTAATCGTGGACGCCCAGGGACGGATTCTCCAGGGCTGCATAGCCTGGTACCGTCCTTGAGTAGTCTATTTTTAGTCCGTGCTGCCATTTGTATTTGGGAGGGGGGGTTTAGGCCTCCGGATACCCCACTCACCGGACGAAACACAGCGGCATAGCCGCTATTTCACGCCGGTTTCGAGTGGGGGAGTGGTATTTCTCCGGGCGTGTCGGCCCAATTCGGTTGTGTCCGTGAGGACCCAACATGGCACTACCACTCCTAACTATTATTTCTTTTAAAAAAATTGATACCTTGATAATTTAAAAAACAATTATAATTTTGAATTTATACTACAGTCTTTATCTTGTAAATATTTTCCTTACTATCGTTATCTTGTTTCAACAGAATTTGACATTTTTATCGATATCCGTATAAAGACGTTTTTCCTGTTTTATTCCTGTTTCAATTACACAACATTTTTTTAAATTGCATAAGATTTATTACAGTATATTTTTTTAATTTACTAACTGAAGAAATCAGACTTAGTAAGCATGCATTACCATTGACATTCTAATTTCTACCACTGTTATAATATCAATTTATACTTAACAGATTAATGAACGCAGCAACAGTCTTCTGTTTTCTTCTGTAAAAAATTACACTCATTCGTATTCTACATTTGACTATTTCCCACCACTTCGGAAAAGTGGCAAGACCCTCATTTTTACTTACAATGTAGCGAATTCGATTGTAGAAATAGAAATAGAATAGCGTCACATCAAGAAAATATTATATGAGATTGAATATATCCGGCTTAACTTCATCAGACCATGTTTATATTAATTGTTTTTTTTTTGTGTGACTTTAAAGAAATTCAGTAACTCGAATTTGCTAATTAAGATACAATAGATACAAAAAGTTGGATGATAATTTTCAAAATTCATTTAAATTTGCCTAATGCTTCAAATTTACCAACGCTCCCGAGCAATAAATACTGTTAACAACTACAAAATTTTTTAGAATTGTTATCATTTTCGAAAAAACCCTCGACAAAGGCAAACCATGTGCAATCAGCAAAACTTAAATATTTATATTCCACTGAAGTTGATAGATCGTTGACATTATCAGCGATGAGCCTCTTGTGAGCTGTGACGTTCAAGATAGTGGCTGATTGGCAAATATTTAGCTATCAGATGTTGTGAAGGCAACTAAAGTATCCGATATAGATACCTGGATGCATTGGAGATTTGAACAGATAAAAATTTAAACATTGGAGTGAATAATACTCTTAATTAAATCCTTTATCCTTCGCCAACAATCAATTATATATAGCGATTGTGTTAAGTATTTTGACTTGGGTCTTCATAGGTCAAACAATGGAGTGGCGACAAACAATAACGAGATACTTTTTCTGTATTACATAATATTACATTTTCAGAATTTCTTCAGCTTTCCAAGGAGGAAGGAAGCAGCAGAGTATCGATTTATTTTTTTATATTTGAGGGCGCACAAGGGCAAACAGCAAACTTGGGAATGTACAAATTAGCCACCCATGGATATCTGCAATAAGAGAGATCAATGTCTTTGCCCTTGAGATAGGAATATGCTAAGTATTGCCAACTTTATAAACATACTATTTCCCCAATCATAGACAGTATTTCACACAGGGTGCCTCCTATCCTTTTTCAGGAAAAATAAACTAGAGACGCCATGATAAAAACACCCTATCAATCCATGACGTAGAAAGTTGACCAAGTGGTATCCTCTACATTTGAAGGTTTCTTTGGATTTGGTTATACAACTTTCCCCATCTATCAGGACATGTTCTTAGTAATCGATCCCTTTAAAAAGATAACGCTTATAGACTTCGACAGAGGAGGTTACAATCTATATGTCCATAGTACGATACACGGAAATACAGCTGATATCATTTTTCTGAAGTGTCCCTAATATTATCGAAACTCCATGGCAACTTTGTAAAAATTGTGTATTGAAATGTGCTATTATTTTAATGTTTGCTTACTGTCTTTTTGCCTAAGTAATCAAAGCTTGTAACAAAAGTTAGATGATAAATAAATAAAATTGTGTTTCAACTTATAGTTTATCATGTCCTATCTTAAACAAGGAAAATGAAGTAGTTCCTTGTAAGAATGACATATAACATGGTGTTGTTTGCTAAATGAAAGTTACATACTCATGTTAGTTTACTTTGCCATAACAAGTCACGCGGAAAATTATTATAATTCATTCATATCTCTTTTCTTCTCGACAATAACTAACTATAGCACGCCAGTGCGTAGTTAATCGACTCGGGATATTATACTCGGATACCATAATATTCCCACTGTCTTTAAATATTTATGAGTGTGAAAATTAAACTATATTTAATGAATAAGAAAAGCGTTGATTCATCCGGGTAGCATCCGCGGTTCGTTCGCCACCACGTACCAATGTGTTTTCGAATTCAAAATTGAATTCAAGGCAGCGAAAGTATATCAACTCGCAATAAGCCAGCATGGTTGACTAAGAATACAGGCTTAAAAATGCTTGAACCCAGCTCAGTTTTCACGCATAATAGGCGCAACGTAGGCATAGAGTTGCGGAAAAGTTTCGTTTATAAATGCGTCTGAACCGCTGCATGTATTACAAGCCTTATACGTTCAAGGGCGATGTGTAAAGCGGTCCAACACCGTAACGGTGGACGGCCTTTGACACGCAAAAAAGGAAACCATTTTGAAATGATGAATTGACGAAATTTCGTCGTTGTTTTATGTACTTAATAAGGGCGAGTTTCCTCTGGATGAATACGATATCTTGACAGATTATTATTGCCATCATTCTGTGTTTATAACTGTATTTATGGATTTATTATGACTAATTACTTATTGAGACACTTTCGTATACCTAATATATTTTCCAGTTTTTAATCGTCGAGTCTGTTGTTCATAGTATACTTGTCTACTATCAAATAATGGGTTACAAAGTTTGAATTTTTCATGATACCATAGATTGGGAATGGAGCGACCGCCCTCAGGCTATTAAATAATAAGTTTTATAGTACGATTTTACATTGTAACCATATTTTTATGAGCAAAAAAAAGAAGCCCTCTGAGTTTGTTGCGCTCGTTCTTCTCAGGTCTGAGGCATTCTCTTTCGAATGGTGATTTTTGACTTTCAGTAGGTGATATCATATATCCTAATTTTTCCACATCTGTGTATAGAATTGTCTTTATATAGAACTAGCTGACCCGGCAAACATTGTTTTGCCATATAAATTATTTTTAGTGTTTGACCGTTTTTCTCAGACTTACTTACTTAAAGCCGAACCACAACCACGAAAAAGTCTTTTCATTTTTCGGGTTAGTGTAATATAGCATGAGACATTCACAAAAAATGTGGCACTCTATGTGTAAGAAAAATTTTAAAATCGTTTGTGTAGATCCAGAGATTAAAAAGAGAGAAAGTATTTTATTTATTCATCAACATTTCAATGTTTTAAATTATTTTGCTGTTCGGAATGGAACATTATAGTTTTAAAATGTATAGCCTATTTGTTATTCTGGTGTGTGAGCTATATTATTGTAAGGTTTCATCAAAATCCATTCAGTAGTTTTTGCTTTACAGGAGTACAAACATACATCCAGACATACAAACTTTCACATTTATAATATTAGTAGGATAGATTTCAACAGAGCAATAAACGACTTTGTGCAATACCTACCCAACATCCTTTCCAAATTGCAATGCTAGCTATCAATTCTAATTGAGAATTGTTTGAATATAGACAAAGTAATTCATGGTCTGAGTAAGTCACTCCATTTATTAATGTAGGTATAATATGTAATGGTTTTGCGACACTACTTTTTATTTTTACTTTTTTCTGATTAAGTATTTAAAATATAATTTTTGTACTGAGTTACTCAATTCATTGATGTAGTTATAGCAGATGTAGTAATACTAGTGTAATTAATAATATTACTACATTATTGCCGTCAGGCTACATACACGGCTATACACGTTGCAGGAACATGTAGAAGATAGTTTCACACTGTTCAAAACATTCAGAGATATTTTTTTATGACAATAAGTGACGAGACGAGCAGGATGTTCAGCTCATGGTAATTGAGAGGCCCTGCCCATTACGATGCAGTGCCGCTCAGGACTCTTAAAAAACTCCAAAAATAATGAGCAGCACTACAATTGCGCTCGTAACCTTGAGACGTAAGATATTAAGACTCATTTGCCCAATAATTTCATTAGCTACGGCCTCCTTCAGACCGAAACACAGTAATGTTTACACATTACTGTTTCACGGCATAAATAGGCACTGTTGTGGTACCCATAATCTAGCCGGCATCCTGTGCAAAGGAGGCTCCAACTGGTACAGTTGGAATGGACCTACAAAAGGATGGAATAGTCTCCTTCACAGTTGTATGATGAGTGTTAGTGCCATGTTGCGTCCTAAGGGACACAACGGAATTAGACCGGCACATCCTGAGAAATACTTACTGCGAGATACAAAAGAACGTAATAATGATCGTTTGTATATCACAAGAATACAAGGTGATGTAATGCTTACTAATTAGTCCATATTGGTGACTGGTTATGACCCTGCTCACTGACATGTGTGAACTAGAAATTAATGAGTTTCACATTATTTATAACATACCTTTAGTTATCTAGATCCAATTAGCCTTAAAACGGACCTTACAAAGTAACTTTCGTTTGTTAATTACAAAATAAACTCTATTCTCATATAATTAAGACTAATGTTGATTTTGTTATTCATTGTAATTTTGCCTTCTGAGACCGTATAAAGTAATTATATACGTGTTCTTGTATTTTTCTAGATTGTGACTTGTTTAAAAGTTGTTTTATGTTTTGTAGTTATTGGTTACAGCTCGACACTTACAAGCATTTGATTAGAGGTTGTTTTTGCCTACATGTATGCAGAAATAGGATTATCAGCTGTTTAGAATAAAAGCAATTTTTTTTATAGAATACTTTTGTCCTTATACTCCAGAATCTAGATTGGTAGGTGATCAGATTCCCGCCCAACAATTCCAGAATTATTGTATAGTGACTCACTATTAAACTATGCGGCATTATGAAGTTATTAAAATTTATTGGCACCTGTGGAACATAAGACGTGAAGTAAAGATAGTATAAATTCCTTTGAAGAGAGAATGAATGAAGCGTGTCTTATATCCGGATCATTTCCTGCCGTCTTTGACGAAAAAAGTAATTCTATTTTTATTGTTACAAGTCTAGTCTGGCCATTAATACTGTTACAATTAAAAATAAACAAAATATTACATTTGAATTTGGAATCTGTCATTTTTATATGATTGTTCATTGCGTTTTCTCATTTTGGCGCCATAACATTGTACAATATTTTGCGATATTAAAATAGAGTGGGGTGATAAAGGTAACCCAATCGCTGTGATTGTATTACACAAAGTAGGTATGGAGCCAAATGCAAATTTTAAAACACTCCATACGCTTGGTATTAGTAAAATATCTGTGTACTGGGCTATCAATAGGTACAATGAGATCTCTGTTTGTGACAGAAAAAGATCTGGCCGTCCACGTGGTGTTCGTACGAAAAAGTTGATCAAAGCAGTGATGAAAAGAATTCTAAGAAATCCTGTCCGAAAGCAAAAGATTTTATCTCGGGATAGTGTACAAGACCTAGCCTAGACAAAAGGGCCACAGAAACATCTCTTTCATGTTTATATAACATGAAAAAATATATTATAATATTGAATATAATTATGTGGGAAATCCAGTGAGAACAAAGGTTTTTTATTCAATGAAGAAAATGCAGAACCGTTTCAACATGAGCCAATGTATTTAAAATAAGTAAATATAGAAGTGAAAACAATGAGTATTACAATTTCCACAATTAACTTTCGATAAAATTTAATTAAAATTATATATTATACACAATTGTAACCAAAGTTTGAACTAAATCGCAAATATAATATCGATATTTTTTCCGACTTTAATTGACAAAGCATATAGATATACGATAACATATAAAGCTTAAATACACATAATATAATATAAATGGCGTCTTATTGATGCAATTAAAGACCTAGGCGTAATAGTAGACAATGAACTTAAGTAGTTTTAGCAGCCCAATTGATAATCTTGCACAAAAATGTCATAAAATGCTTAGTTTTAGATCCACTGAGTCGCTAAAAATACTGTTTAATTATTGAGAACCTATCCTTGAATATAATTCTGTAATTTTCTGTCCACACTATAGAAAAATACAAAACTCGAATAGAATCAGTGTCAGAAATCGTGTCTAGACTCAGTTATATCGATAAAAATATCTAACCGATAACAAAAAAGCGAATTAAACTTAATTGATTCCTTGGAAATACGTAGACCCAGTTGATTTTTCTTTACAAACTCATAACAACCTTATAGACCGAACAGATGTACTTCAAAATATTAGCATTATTGTACCAGCACACGGACGAGTCAAAAAAGAAGGACTCCGCGCCGTGATATTACCAAGTGAAGAACGGTTATGCTAGTGTGAGTGCGGTTACGGGGGATACTAGTTACACAATTTTTTCTCCCTTAAAAAATCATATATGGCCACAAATACTTATATAGTATAGTAATTACACTTTTTGACAACGCATGACGGTATTTATAAAATATTTTTACTAACACGCAAACTGATCCGTCACAGACGATGACAATTCTCATAATGGCCGCCTATCGGCCTATAGTAGTGTAAGTGTGTGCGTGGGGCTATGTATTTACACGTTAATCGGCTTGTTTTGGTGCTACACTGTCATGTAAGGTGACACGGAGTCCTTATTTTTTGGTCCGTGGTACCAGCATTTAATTGTCGAGTAGGTACTTATTCCCCAATATTTATTAAATTTTATATGTGTATATAATTTAATCTTATATATGTGTGTAAAATATAGTAAAATATTTAAATTTGATCATAATATTGATATTTTTTCAAATTTTAATAAAAAACAGGTGTCCTTGTCATTAAAAAGCTGAAATTTATAGATTAGTAAGTAAGTAATTAAAATTAGCAGTAAGTAAGGCCTATACCAAAAATGGGGTCCATAACCAAAGTTATATAGAATAAATAATTAAACTGGTCACTCTAAATAAAATTAACACTAGATTTTAAGAACTTTAAATTACTAACATTTGATTGTATATTATGGGTTATGGAATAAATGGCTTATTATATTATTATATATTATATAACTAAGTAATTAGTAGTGAATTCAATATTTTTATTTTTCTAATTTGTTTTCAGCAGTAGTTTTTTTGTTTAGTAACGTTGTGCATACCTTTAATTTAGATATGTAAATAGTAACTCTTATTAATGTTTATCTTCTTCGTATATGTAAATTTATATATCTAGTTGGTAAGCCTTAATAAATAAATAAATATTCTGCTCCCTATTAACTTTTGTATACAATTGAAGTCTTTATAAAAATGCTTTCAATACTTTGAAAATATGCGCCAGCAAATATCTAAACAGAATAAAAAGAATTCTAAAATCGCTGACTTATGTTCTATTACATAACAAGAGTTTAGTCGTTTTTTTTTTATTGTACAAACATCGAAATCTGCTGTTTTATTATCTATTCTAATAAATGAACTACTGAATTGATCGGAATAAGTATGCCATGCAGCGTCTTTCGGAGAAGGTTTAAGTATATCATTTCAACTTATATTTTTAAGCTATAGGGGTTTACTTAGCTATTTGAAATACAGATAATTCAGTCATTAACATTTAATAATTATATTATGACAATCTTAGATGAAGGATTGGTCTCCGCTGCGCTCCAACAAGATACCGCAGACGTAGTCGCAAAGTGTGGACACTATTACTACGCCTAAGTAAGTACTCGAGCCAGTCTCGGACAAAATGTGACGTTGACGTACCACATGTTCTGTCAAATTTTGCTAATAATTGGAACTAAAATGCCGCGTTGTGTAGTAAAACTTTGTAAAAATAATGCTACAAGAATTAAGAAAGTTACTGGGATCACATATCATCAGTAAGTATTTTGTATTTTATTAATTTCAATGTAAAATAACACGAAGCGTATGTTACAAAATTTAAAAGATGACATTGAGTGTCAACTGTCAAGATGCCACGCACACAAGCATTAGTTGTCGTAATAAAAATGCTATTGCTCTTAGGTAGTGCGGTATCTAGTTGGAGCGCAGCGGAGACTAATCCATAATCAAAGAAGACAATTCATACAATTAAGGCGTGGGTTACTAAACAACGTTTGCCGGGTCAGTTGTTTTTATAGTATCTTTTTGTGTAAACAGATTTAAATTTTACAATTTATGATTTAAGTTTTCTTTAGTGTTAATTCCGCCAATATCTGTCTCCTGCCAGATTTTGGCGAAACAACACGTCCTGAGGATGCCTCGTGTAGGGGCGAAACACGTGTCGAATTGTTTTAAAAACAAATATTGGCGGAATTAACACTAAAAAAAACTTAAATCATTGGTATAATTATGGATTTCCGGAAAGTAACGCCTACTTCAATAAATTTTCTGATATATTATTGACAAATTCATAAATTATTTTATTTATTATATACAGAACAACGACTGTGACGGGTCAGCTAGTTTAAAATAGTGGTAACATTAAAGTTGAAATATAATAGTGTATAGACCACCTAACGTGTTATCAATTTTGATTTTTCAATGTGTGCGTTAGCTAGTGGTTAATATTCAAAATGCTAAGGAGTTAATAACCAAGTATATCTAGCTATTTACGATTTATCGGTCAAAATCGGTTATAGTACCAACGGATTCGCTTTTATATCTTGCTGTATCTCACTTACGGCCGTTCCCAATATTCAGTCTCTCTTACTTGAGATAAAAATCGTAACCATCGTTGACTTTTCTGTCCCAATAAAGTTATCGACGGTAACTCACTTTATCCGTACACGCTGTCTGTCACTGGGACGACGTATCGCTTACCAGCGATAAAAGTGTGTATGGAAATTGCAATTCACGCGTCCCGTGCGATAAGAATGACTTATCGGGTACATTGGGACAGCTACAGATTATTGACAGCTAAATAATGACAGGAGAAGGTAATAACTTATCTCTATCTGTAGAAAGTATATTGGAAACGGTCGTTAGAAATGTTCTACTCTTCCATACGCTAATATTTTATAAGTCTATGGGTGCAAATTAAATACAAAACAATAAACTCGTTTGATTGTAGTTTATTGAACTGTCCGCAAGTTATAAAGGTCCTTCACACTTTTCACTCTCGTTAAGGTCTCGATGAATATCCGCCGATACTTCCTTGGCATCTTAAGTGTTGACTTCCGGTAATATTAATATTATGGTTAACAGTTATGCTTTCGTTCCTTTGATGTGTCTTAAGATAGCGAACACTTAAGATAAGAGAATGATTCTTACAACGTTTTTTCACCGAAATAATTTCTGTATTTGAAATATGTTAATCAAATTAAGAATTATGCAATAATATATTTTTTATAAAGATTATATCTTTTTTTTATCTAATATATAAAATTCTCGTGTCATGGTGTTAAACTTTGAACTCCTCCGAAATGGCTTGACCGTTTCTCATGAAATTTTGAGTGCATATTGGGTAGGTCTGAGATTCGGACATCTATTTTTATCACCCTAAATGTTAAGGGTGGTCCACACGATTTTTTTTTTATTTTCATTTTTTTTTAATTTGTTTGATTATGAGTCAGCATTAAAAAATACATACAACTTCAAATTTTCACCCATCTACGATCAACAGTTACTTTTGTATCGCGATTTTAATATCGGCAATACAACGTTTGCTGGGTCAGTTAGTTATAACTATAATAATCTAACTAAAACACGAGTTATGAGACTTAGGTCCATTACCAAATTGTATGGTTATATTTAATATAATAGATAGTAGAGTACATGACAATTCTAATAATTCCTCTTTGCACTCCCCGTGATAAATGTGTTAGAAGATGCAGAAGCAGCTCATATCTCTACACAAATAATCAAGCAAATCGGAGATGATTCGATCGTGGATGTTTTGATTACATTATTCACACTTTAAATCCTAGAGCGTACCACAACAGCTGGTGAAGCTTATCATGACCGAGGCAACGTTTCGTTACCCGTCCATCACATATCACCAATATTTATTCAGTTTTACAAATCCATATAAACATTTATTCGAGACGCTTATGGTGCAGGAAAACATCTTATTTTATGGAAAAGATTCTTCTATAACTCCAGATGATGTTTCACAGGAGCGTTGCTTTAGAAAATCGGAAAATCGTTCTTCAAATACCACGCAAGGAAGCTCAATTAATGGTTTATCTCAATCCAACGAAAAAAGTTCCTTGGCAGCTATACTGTAGTCCTGTAGAGTGTGTTAGGTGTCTCCAGACGTCCAGAATACTGAACATATCTACAGTGAATACCAAAGGTTGTGTGTTCAGTTGACTAATTCACATAGAGCTTACAAGGGCTAGAACTCAGGATATGACGCAAAATAGGCGTACAGTACTCGAGTTTCGGAAATTTGCCCGCGAGCCTGTGAGCTATCTGACTAATGCAATTACGAGTACTAGCCCTAAAGAAGACAAGGAAAATGTATGGAAAACTCCGAGACATATGTTGTATCCGTAAATATTTCATGTTTATGTTATAACAATATACATATTAGCAGCTATTGCGCTTGAAATGGAAAGAAATTTAAATTAAATTATTAAAACTTTCGTGAGTCATTATTAAATTATCTATTAATAGGGCTCGCAATAAAAACTTTGTATCTCGCAAGTTGCTACTGCTAGAAGCCATAGAAATTGACCGTAGACCTAATTTTAATAGAGACAAGGGTTGGGCTCTACCACCAACTTGGACACTGTGTTACAAAACGCATCTCGCAATTAGACCCATAGTGTCGATTATCACGACTACGTGATGTCCACTAGGAAATTGTGAGTACATTCTGTCCACCCGAGGACACCAATAGTGACACAGTGTCAGTGATACCGTGCTCGTCATCACCGTCGCATCCCGCGCCCCCCGCCCTGTCCAGCCGCGCACTACGAGCCCAAGTCCACAGTAAGAGGTGGGACGTTATCGCGAACCCACCACACTCACCCTGATGAAGGACCTCCGAATGATCTGAAACTAGTCGGTACCGACGCCACAAAAACGTGAGTAAAGCCTTATTAATAGAATTTTGGACCAAAAAATGAAAGTGCCGGTCAGAAAAAAAAATTACAATATTCGGATAGAATACATAATTTCTATCATTTTTTACTATAACGTCCAATCTGTGCGCACGTGTCGTATTAAAGTAATAATTTTTTTTTTATTAATTCTTTGATGATAAAAAAGGTTGGAGTGTCATTATAATTTATAAAAATATTGTATTAAAAGTTACTTACATGACCGCAAAGTACTCAAGGTTAAAAAGTAGTGGTAAAAATATAAAAACGTAATATGGTTTATTTCTCCCAGCGCCATCACACCTTGCCAGAGCGTTTTTTCTTAGTTAGTAATGTAGCCCTTACCTTGTAATAGCCATCAAACAAAATAAATGCTGTTTAGTACTTGATAAATATTTTTTATTTTATGACTAAATATTTTTTTCCAACACAATTCATCAACCTTACCACTGTGTTTTACTATCAAGTATTATAGCATAACTTAAGATATCCATGCTTTTAATAGTGACACTCCAACTTTTTTATAACCAAAGGATTTTTTTTAAACTATTTTATTGCGACGTAACCATTGTGCCCACAGATTAGACGTCATAGTAAAAAATGCAAGGAATTGTGTATGCTATCCGAATATAGTAATTTTTCTTTTTGGCCGGCAATTTCATTTTTTGGTCCAAAAATGTATGAAACGTGAATTATGTTCTTTAAATTGTTTCAATAAATAACATACAACATTTGTGTTAGGGTATTTTAGCTAGTTAACTCTTTTAAGCCAAAATTAAATTAATGTTGTAGGATAAGGGACCCTGCTCTTCTATGACACTAACAGAGACATAATATATAAAGAAGTATAAACATATAATTTACTAGCGGACCCGACAGACGTTCTCCTGTACACACGTGTTAAATTTGAAGAATCGGTCCAGACGTTTAGAGATCACTAAAATACGTAGGAGAATTATATGTTGACTGTATTGAGTACCAATCTCAAATTCACTCGAACACTCTAAAAAAATCATCAAAATCGGTCCCGCAATTTAGGAGATAGGTCAATTGTGAATCTGAACCATTTTCGAATCCACTTGAACACACACGGAAAATTTCATTCAAATCGGTCCACCCATATAGGAGGAGTTCACTGTCAACACACGTACAGAAGATTTTTATATAAAGACTAGCTGACTCAGCAAACGTTGTATTGCCGATATTAAAATCGCGATACAAAAGTAACTGTTGATCGTAGATGGAAGAAAATTTGAAGTTATATGTATTTTTTAATGCTGACTCATAATCAACAAATTTAAAAAAAAAATTACCCAATATGCACTCAAAATTTCATGAGAATCGGTCAAGCCGTTTCGAAGGAGTTTAACTACAAACACCGCAACATGAGAATTTTAAATATTAGATGTATTATAAAAATATAAACTATCACTACGAAGTATTTACTCACCAAGAATACTGGCATCATTTCCTCGTTAAATAGCTAGGCTGATCGGATGACCGATGTAGGTAACAGCGCTTGTTCCTATAAAGTAAAAGTAATGAATCTTATCTAATATGATCAATATTAACATCATATGACTTGATCGATAGGAGTATCATATTAAACTGTGTGCATGTAGTATATTATAAATGTGAATGTAAGTTTGTATGTGCCGCTTTCACGCCCAAACAGGGGCGTACAGACATAGACAAGAACTTGGGAAAGGAATAAAAGTCTAGGCAGGGTTGAAAAAGGGGGTGGAAGTTTTCATGAAAGTTTGTCATTATCGAAGATTATACTATGAAACTTTGTATTTAGGTACTTGTTAAGAAATAATTAATGAATATTTATTGTTTTAGCACTTTTTAAAAAAAAATTGAATTAGGATATTTTATTTAATTACTTTGCGGAAATCCATAATTATACAAATGATTTAAGTTTTCTTTAGTGTTAATTCAGCCAATATTTGTTTTTAAAACAATTCGACACGTGTTTCGCCTCTACACGAGGCATCCTCAGGACGTGTTGTCCCGCCAAAATCTGGCACGAGATACGCACTAAGGAAAACTTAAATCATTTGTGTATTAGCACTATAAAAATTTAGACACGGGGATGAAAAAGAGGGATGATAGTTTCATAGTCGGTAGCTTATAAAAAAGTTTTAACCACAGCAGTTTGTTGTGTCTTATTTGCACGTGCACGAAGTCATGGGTAAAAGCTAGTATAAATTTTATTATATTATCCTCGTAATAACAAACTCGTAAACCTGTTTATCCATTCAGTTATTATTTTCATGCATTCAAAGTACGATTTTTTATATATTATATAAATGAATTTATTTATTTTATTATGTTGCTTTGCATAATTTACACTTGCAAACGTAGTTTTAGTGTTAGATACTTGTGCCTCAATGTATTCCTTTCTCTTTTTAAACAAATTAATGTTGTAAGGATAACAACTTCCAAACTGTTAATATATTTTTGTCCGAATAGAGGCTATGCGTGGGATATCGCCATTTCTAAAAATACACAAATTCAAGTTCTAGAAACGTTTGAATAACAAAAGCAACATAATATTTTGTGGGAATGAGAACTGTTACAAAAATATGTAATCCTCTTTCGGGTAAATTGGGGATTGATATATGGTATAGGAAGCTCCTACCGCAATTGGACTTCTTAATCAGGTTCATTTTGCGTGCAGGGTTTTCTGGTTATTCTAATTACCCCACCTCCTTACAGAACTTCAGAACCCTCAGAGTAATCCGCAGACTTATCGGAACAACCTTATACTGTCGAGGATGTTTACTTTATTAAATTATTAAATCTTTCATGAGACATTGTTACGTTATTTTTTAATTAAGCATTACTCACGATCTTTTCACCATCAAAAAACGAACTTCAAGTAATGCTAAGAGAACTAGACGAAGAAAGCCGGAAGGTAGGATTGGTTATGAACATTGAGAAGACTAAAGCTATGACAAACGATATAAAACACCCAATTACTATTAACAACAACACCATTGAATATGTCAATGAATACGTTTATCTAGGCCAAATAATCTCGCCGTCAGACCTCACTTCAAAGGAAATAGAAAGACGAATAGGCAATGCTTGGAAAAGGTACTGGAGTCTAAAAGAAGTGAAGAAAAACAGTGAAATAAGCATGAACATCAAAAGGAAACTTTTCAACACCTGCATCCTCCCTGTCCTTACATACGGATGTCAAACATGGGCTCTTACAAAGGCACACGCTCGAAAATTAGAAGTCTGTCAAAACGCTATAGAGAGGAGCATGATGGGGAAAAGATTATCAGACAAAATAAGAACATCAGCAATCAAAAAGCAAACGCAAACAAAGGATGTTTCTGTTATAATAAGGAAACTTAAATAGAAGTGGACGTGGCATACTATAAGAGGACGAGAGAAATGGTGTAAAACTATAATGAACTGGTATCCGAGAGACAGAAAAAGAAACCGAGGTAGACCATTTAGGAGATGGGTGGACGAGATTAAAGCAGTTGCCGGTAGTACATGGACTAAAACAGCTGAAAACAGGAGTCAGAGGAGGCAGTTGGAGGAGGCCTGTATCTATAATAGACAAACAGACAAAACCCATAATTATTCAACTAATTAAAAAAAAATGTATATATATAATTTAAGAAGGAAAATACTGTCAAATTTAAATAATAATAATGCATGTAAAATTAGATTAAGTATTTTGTCTGAATAAAGGCTATTTTATTTTATTTATTTATTTTATATACTCACGATCAATCGGTGTGGGTACCGACTAGTTTAGGTCCATTCGGAGGTCCTTCATCAGGGTTGACGCGTTTGTCAGCCACTGCTGCAGATTTCAGAATTAAATCAATTCATTATTATTAAATAAATTTCTATTCTTTTTTATAATATATTACACCAGGAGTAAACATAAACTTCTTATTCCTATTGCTGAGTATATGTTTCACAACATGGTAACAGAAAATGTATAAAATACATATTATTTTACGATTTCAAAAGAAATGCTAAGTAAACGTTTCAATGATAATATTTACTACTGTAAGTACCACTCAGGACTCTTGAAAAACCCCAAAAATTCTGATTGGCACTACAATTGCGCTCGTCTCCTTGATACGAGAACATAAGATGTGCCGAACAGAGACATAAGATGTCAAGTCTGATTTACCCAATAATTTCACTAAATACGGAACCCTTCAGACCGAAACACAATAAAGTTTACACATTACTGCTTCACGGCAGAAATAGACGGCGACAACGCCGTCTATGATTATGGGTAGGTACCACAAGGTACCTACCCATAATCTAGCCGGCATCCTGTTGAAAGAATACAAATGAATTGAGTTTTATTTAGTGTTAATTCTGCCAATATTTGTCTTTAAACAATTCGACACGTGTTTCGCTTCTACACGAGGCATCCTCAGGGCGTGTTTTCTCGTGTTTTCTCGACAAATATTGGTGGAATTAACACTAAAGAAAACTCAAATCATTTATATAATTATGGATTTCCGCATAGTAACGCCTACTTCATTAATTTTTCTGTTGAAAGGAGCCTGCCACTGGTATATCATGTACCGGGGTGTTACCGTAAAGGTCGACCCTGAGCAACATTTCAAAAATCTTTCATATTTGAAAATGAAAGATTTTTGCAAATGAAAAGTATGATAATGTTTATTATGGTCATTGAGTGCATATCGTTGTAGTATTTAGAGCGTGCGCATGTATACGGAAGAATGTTCGTGACTTTCACTTACTAGGAATCCAGTATTATCGAAACGTCTAGAAGTTGCGTCATACGCGTGTCTGGAATATTATGGCAACAGTATCTATAAGCCGCACGCGTTGAATACCTACAGAGCCGTATATTAGCGTTTGCGTGACGCATACCCGGGCACCGACCAGGCCGCCCGTCTGTCCATAAGTCTGTCTGTCAGCAAAGTCATACTCAACATGGTGAATCACTATTGCATGCACATAAAATTATTTAACTAAAATATTTAAAAATTACGTTGTACGTAAATACTATCGTGTTATATATAGCATGACACTGATCCCTTCGTAAACAACGTTAATGTGGTGAAGGTTATTATAACGTAAATGACTTACTTAGTTATACCACAGATTGGGAATGGAGCGACCGCCCTCACCATCTAATAAATTATATTGTACGAAATTATATTGTGACGGATTTTATTTAAAAAAAAAGTAGCCTGCTGAGTTTCCTGCGCCCGTTTTTCTCCAGTTTAAGGCAACATTTTCGAATAGGTGGTAGTTTTAGTTACGTTATAGTTGACGTTCAATATGTAATTTTGTATTTGTATAATATTATTTTATTATTGTGATTTAATATTTTGAAATAGAAATTGAAACACTTTATTTGCAAAAAAACACACAAAAAAACACAACAATTTATAATATTATTTAAAATTAAGAGTATCTTAAGAGATACTAAATTTAATAAGGTAACAAATATTATAAATATTAAAAAATTTAAATTACTGTGTGCGAGTGATTGATTCCCTGCTATTAATGTTAAAACTGAAGGAGCAGTGGCCAGGGCACCTATTTCGACAAATAGATGGCTGGTAAGGCAGAAGAGTCCTCGAATGGTGACCAGGTTCAGGTAGTGTTGGTAGGCCATCACTGGTCATGGTCATCTGGTGAAGATCGCCGGAATACGTTGGACGAGGGCAGCGCATGACCGATCGTCGTGGTGATCTTTGGGGGAGGCCTTTACCCACAGTGAACGTCTTCCGGCTGATGATAATGATGATTGATGTTAAAGATTATAGATAAACTATATATTATACTGATTATAAAATACACTTCTTTATTTTATACTAGTTGACCCGACAATCGTTGTTCTGTATATAATAAGTAAAATAATGTTTTTATATGAATTTGTCAATAATATATGATAACATCAAAAATTACTTCGTAAAATATGCACCCTGCTGTCGTAATGAAATTGTTTCACAGCAGAACTGTCAAACCTTGCGTCAATAAATTCTCACATAGAAATTATGTATGGACACATCAATGGAAAAACAAATTTGTTGTTTTTATTTAATTTAGCAGCATTTTTCTATTTATTCGCCTTTTAAACCTTCTCTGGACTTCCACAAATAATTCAAGACCAAAATTAGGCAAATCGGTCCGGCCGTACTCGAGTTTTAGCGAGACTAACGAACAGCAATACATTTTTATATATATAGATTAGAGCATGGTAGGTAACCAAGAGATGTGATGAAATAAGGTTTGTTTAGCATTACACTACAACTTGGGTGGTTTTGTACTAGCTTTCGACGCAGATCTTATTGACAGATTGACTTATAAACAGTTGATACTACTCACCATGTGGAAGAACATCTGCTCCTTCTTTTATTTACACTCCCATATTATGTTCTAATTCACGGACTGACTGACAGACTGACATACACCACTTACACAATCACAAACACACTCCACAATCAGACACAAACATAAACATACATGCACACAAACATTTACACTACTTACATACAATCAAACATACATACATACATTCATAAACACATACATACACACTTACATACATTACACAAAACATCACCACACTCGCCGGCGAGTGTGTTCTTCTCATCTTTTCATCCTTCATCTTCATTTTCATTCTCTCTCCTTCCCACAAGCACACAGCCGGTCCGAGGTTCGAGTCTCCTTAGGAAACGCCCCGCGACTGTTGTTGCGTAGTCTTTGCGGCCTCCACGGCCCATGTCCTATGTCGCTGTAAAAGCCAGAGCTAACAGCATAGAGGAGGTTTTAGTCGGTATGAGGTGTCCGCTTAAGCGGACACTCGAGTCCGACATATTACACCCTGTTCCGGGGCTTAAATACGTAACTGTATTTCCTCCTCTCAAAAAAAAAATATTTCTAATATAAAACTAAAACTTTCATTACAGTTTCATCGAACATTGAGTAACACAAAAAGATTGAATGCTCCATTGATTGTCCTCGTATTGAGGCCAAATCTATTGTTTATTTTTATTGATGAACTCAAATGTTAGTAATTATTTCCGAGGACAATCTCGTAGACATATTGTCTGTCGTTTCGTTATTTAAACAGTTTCTTTAGGGGTTTGAATATCGTACTTTAAATTTAAATCCCTTTTGTCTTGACAGATTGATTAGTATTTAGTACAATTTAATATTTTCAGTATCATTGTTAAGTCCAAGACGATAATTTACTTACTTTTCACAACCCCATTGGTTCCTAATGATACGGCTACTAAATTTGAAGGTATAATTATAAAAGGCATAAAAGGCATTTATTTTCTCAAAATTGAGTCCTTGAGAATTATTTTTGATGTCATTTCTAATATACTAGATAATACTACCGGTTCGGAAACAAATGGCGCTCTGAGAGAGAAGAAGAGGGCGCAAAAAACTCTTACAGATATACATATAGATTTGGTATAAGTGCTTATTTCTTGCAGGATGACTGTCAGCTATAAATATATACCTACATTACATTGCAAAGCTTGCAACTTTCCGGATATTGAGGGACTTGTTCAGCAATCTATACTAATATTATAAAGCTGCAGTGTTTGTTTGTTTGTTTGTTTGAACGCGCTAATCTCTGGTACTACTGGTCCGATTTGAATGATTCTTTCAGTGTTGGGTATTCCATTTATCGAGGAAGGCGATAGGCTATGTTTTTTTTTTCAAAATTAGGGATCCGTAATAAAATTGCTATTTTGTAACACAAGGTGTAAAATCGAAAACCTATTTTTGCGTGCGCTGCAAAAACTATTGACAATAGAACAAAATGATGTACAGGCTATAATATAGGCAATATTTTATTACTTATAAAACTATCGCGTGAATTATACTTTATATGGCAAAACAACGTTTGCCGGGTCAGCTAGTGATATATAAAATAACTGTAATACAAGTAAATTAATTTAGGTATTATTTACTATTATGTCGTCTATATTATTTCTTTACTTTAAACTTTTATGTCATCATTTACAAACATGAATATCGAAAAAAAATGCTTATTAATGATAGTAGATAAAGCTTGTATAAAAACATAATTCCAACGAGGATATATATTTCGAGTGTCTGGATGATACCATAATTGTTCAGATTTAAAATAATACTCAAGGTGGATGTAGTCTTTAGGGGCAGGCTGCGTGGAGCCCTACTAACAGCGTTAAATAAAAATTATTATTATTATTAATAGTGATAGTCCTAGAAGTCGGAATGTTTTATTTGGAAAATTATTCAGCTCTAAGGATATTTTCTTAAAATTTATTAAATATCAATACTTTTTTGTTATTAACTAAACTAGGGTTTCGTCTTATTTTGTTACTAATGATAGAAATGTTTTTGTGCGGTAGAATTCATAAAATTTTTATTCCTAGAGGTTATTTAAATTAAATAAGCTCATATTTTTAGGAGCTTTATCTCTATTTTCACGTTTTTTAATTTGTTGGCTAGAGTACGCTAGGAATAGCTTTCTTCCCATGGTGAACAAGTTTCGGTTTCGGTTTAGGTTTCAATTAGAATCAAAATTAGAAATCTATATATATAAAAATGTATTGCTGTTCGTTAGTCTCGCTGAAACTCGAGAACGGCTCGAACGATTTGGCTAATTTTGGTCTTGAATTATTTGTGGAAGTCCAGAGAAGGTTTAAAAGGTGAATAAATAGGAAAATGCTGCTAAATTAAATAAAAACAACAAATTTGTTTTTCCTTTGCCTATATGTGTCCATATATAATTTCTATGAGAGAATTTATTGACGCACGGTTTGACAGTTCTGCTGTGAAACAATTTCATTACGACAGCAGGGTGCATATTTTACGAAGTAATTTTTGATGTTATGATATATTATTGACAAAATCATATAAAACATTATTTTATTTATTACTAGCTGCCAGACAGACGTTGTTCTGTAGATAGTAAAAAAAATACTGTTTTTTAGGAATTTGCCAATAATATTTTAAAACATCAAGAATTATTTCGTAAAAAATGGTCCCTGTTGTTATACTGAAATTGTTTAACTACGGAACTGTCAAACCATGCGTCACTAAATTCTCTCATACAGAATATGTCCATACAAAACAAATATTGAAAATAAAAATAATTAAGAGTCCTAAATCGAAATAAAAACTATCCTATCCCTCAAGTTGGATCGAACTGCACATGGTGAGCGAATTTTATTATAATCGGTTAAGTGGTTTAGGAATCCATTGAGGACAAACATTGTGACACGAGATTTATATATATTAAGATATACAGAACAACTTCTGTCGGGTCAGCTAGTACTTAAATAAATACTTATTTTTATTCGTTTGTTCTTTCTGCCTTCTTTTTTCTATCCTCTTGTAAGGTTGGTGGTACATAATGTGCGATAATTTATCTAATCCGGGCTACTATTATTTATAATATACTAGCTGATGCCCGCGACTTTGTTGACGAAGATAAACGGTTTTTAAAAATAATAAGCAAGTTTGGAATTGAAGATTATCTCATGGGCTATTGCAGTTCCGGTTCCCGTTTTCGCTCCCGTTCTGAACATATTATATGAATCTTATTTCGAGGAAGATTTCTCTGGCAAACTAAACCTACTATTTATAAACTAATTCGATGAGTTATAACTATGGTTATAGCTGATCGACTTGAATTTCAGTATTTCACAAATACCGCGGTAATCATAGATTTATCCGGGTAAATATATGTATGTATGTAATAAAATGAATATGTTATAAAATGTATATGTAATATCGTCTATCGCTGTACCAAATTTCATTAAAATCGGTCCAGTTAATCTGGCGTAAAAATTTAATAAACAAAATTACATTCACATTTAATATTAGTAGGGATAGGGATTATATTCATATTATTTTCAAAATGTATAGTCGAAAATATGTAGTTTTATTAATATTTAAAATCTGATGGTCCTTCGCGAAGTGTTTGCTCTAGATTTTCTTGAGTCGTTTCACTGAGCTATGTAACTTCGGCTCGTGTCGACTAAAAGCGCAACACATTCTCGGATTTGGTACGGCAGGATCATCGGATGGTCCGGTGGGCGCTTCGCACCAATTGGTCCAGTGTCGTACTCCGTACGGTCCGGACGGTAATAATAATAATAGTTTTGTTTGGTGGACAATGCGACATATAACATCGATATGGTACGCTATAAGACCGCGACCGATAGTTCGGTCGTACCAAATCCGATCATGTGTTTAGGCTATTATAGCTTATAATATAAGGTAACCTCACTAGATACGCATAGTTGATGATCTCATGATGTTTTTTTATATTTTTAATTAATTAATTAATGTTTACAATAGCTGCAGCCCTTGTGCTCAACATGGACAGAATTATTGACAGATGCTTCTCTTGTTCTTTTTAATTCTTATCTCACGCTCCCGTAAGCGTCTCTCCCTTTCGAACTCTTTCATTCTGATCTAATAATCTGATTTGTTTTTGTTGTGGCATGTTTTTCATGATGGCATTTGTGCACCCACGGCATGTGTTTGTATCGACACACTTGTGCACAGTAATCTCTATACGCGGGAGGAATTTTCGCCGAAACAAGATCTTCCTCTTTGGCACAACATGTTCTTTGCTCTCTAGAAGTTCTAAAACCGTCCTTATAGCCAAATGTTGGTTTGTCTTTTGTTGTCTGTTGTTTGTTTGAGATCCAAATGTCGTGTAAAAAATGTGCCCAGAAGTTGCCCCATTTATAATTATATAATGTTATGATTATATATGTTATATTTGTTGATAAAGCGGGAATAGTAATGCACACTTTGGCAACAGTTCTGTTCTCACTGTTTGGGTTATGAGATACAGCGTGCTGAAAGACAGGCATTACATAAATAAATTAATGTTGGTTAAGTTAATTGATGGCTTCGGGTACTAAAGCCAAAGAAAGCATAAAATAGCTAAATAAAACCTCCACTTAAATTGTGTGTAAAATAAAACCACGATCGAAAATTGATAATTTATATTCGGAGGTCCTATGTTTCAACAACTGTGTACGGCATTGAAATATTAATAAACACAAAATTAAACAGCATTGCCTTGCCGGTAATATAATATGTTACTTTAATATTAATAGCAATAATACAAGTGGAAACAATTATCTTAAACAAGTTCCGCAGATAATAATAATTACCCTTGTTTCACACCGATATCTTGTATCGATTTTGTGCGAAAAATATTCGCTATATCTTTCCTTATGATGGTTTGAATCCTGGAATAATATATATTATTTTTATGAGAATAAAGGACGAGAGGAGCAAGACGGTCAGCTGATGGTAATTGATACGCCTTGCCCGTTACAATGCAGTGCCGCTCAGGATTCTTGAAAAACCCCAAATATTCTGAGCGGCACTACAAGTGCGCTCGTCACCTTGAGACATAAGATGCTTAGTCTCATTTGCCCAGTTATTTTATTAGGCGGCGCCCTTCAGACCGAATCTCAATAATCCTTACACATTACTGCTTCACGCCAGAAATAAGCGCTAGACTAGACTATGGGTACCACACCCATAATCTAGCCGGCATCCTGTGCAAAGGAGCCTCCCACTAGTATATCTATACATTTTTCTCAAACTCAAAGTCAAACTTTTCATATAGGCTTTTCCCAGGCCTCAAAAATATTCCTGATGAGTTCAACACCTGCATCCGTAGTCGAGCGTCCCCTAGTGAAGCCAAATTGTTTTATGTAAAGTAACTTATAAGTGTTTATTATAAATTATTATTTTTACAGATATTTTATTTTATTTTATTTTCATAGGGTGGCTAACAGCCGTCAATACAAAATCATATATCTACATGTTTATATATAGGCCAATTAAAAGCCTCCACAAATAGGTATTAAATAGTATTTTTTTTTACGTTTTTACAAATGCTTAAACTAATTAAAGGCATGACTATGTACTAGTTAACTACGCTTTTTTGCAATTTAAATTGACTTAAAGTATACATATATTATGTTGTCATTGTATTAGTTTTCTGTGACTTGCAAATAATCTTGTATAATATGTTTCTTAACACTACCTAAACTGGAACAAAAAAGATCTATTTCGGATGATTTTAGTTTGTTAAAATTATACGAAGTACGTGGTATAAAGGAGTGTGATCTATAGTTTGTGCGCATGAGTGGAATATGGAGGAGATTCTTTTTTCTAGAATGTTGGTACGGTATATTGAGGTTTATTTTAGATAACAAGGTTGGACTGTCAATCTTACCCTGAGCAATTTTCATAATAGTCGTAATATCAGCCATGGATCTACGGAGTGTTAATGGTAGGAGATGAAATCGAGTACACCGAATTTTGTAATCTGTTTTGGGAATTCTGAACTTATAATTTAAGAATCTCGTAATTTTTTTCTGTATTTGTTCAATTCTTTTACTATGTATCATATATACCGGATTCCAGATTTGACTAGCATACTCTAAATGACTACGAACGTAAGCGCAAAAAATAATTTTTAATGTTTTCATTCTCTTGAAGCAGTTCGCTGAACGTATTATAAACCCAAGTGCTTGTGATGCCTTATTTGCAATATTGTCGATGTGACATTCGTAAGTTAGCTTGCAGTCAAGAGTTACACCTAGATCTGTGACACAATCGACCCGCAATAGAAATTGATTATTCATAGTATAATTAAATTTGATGATTAGCTTTTTACGGGAAAAACTTATAAAAAGACATTTAGGTATATTAAACCAAAGCTTATTATTACTACAATATGTTGCTAGTCTATTGAGATCTTCCTGAAGGAGATCAACGTCATAGATATCGTTGATAGGCCGAAATATCTTCATGTCGTCAGCGAAAAGTAAATAATTGGAATGATGAAAGCATGTATCGATGTCATTTATGAAACAGATAAATAATAAAGGACCTAGGAGTGAGCCCTGAGGAACTCCAGAAGGTATCGTGATCCATGAGGAGGTGTAGCCATTTAAAACAACTGCCTGAGTTCTGTTTTTTACGTACGAACTTAACCATCTAAATAAGTTACCCCTAATACCAAGACCAGCAAGTTTCTGAAGAAGGATTCTATGATCTATGCGGTCGAAAGCTTTGGTGTAATCTGTATACACAACGTCAATTTGTTGACCACCGTCCATGCAATCAGTTAAGAAGTCAGTGAAAACAAGTAAATTAGTAACCGTTGATCTTCCTTTTATAAAACCATGCTGTTGTTGGTTTAACACATTTTTAAGGCTAGGGTAAAGTTGATTATAGATGATGCGCTCAAACACTTTGGCAAGAAGACATAATTTTGAAATCGGTCGATAGTTTTCCACTTTGTCTTTCTGACCTTTTTTATGTATAGGTGATATGAATGCCGCCTTCCACCTGATCGGCATGATACCTTCATTAATTGATCTCTTAAAAAGCAAGGTGACAGGTAATGCCAATACTTCAGAACATTTGACGAGGAACAGTGCTGGTAAACTATCTGGCCCAGGTGATTTATTTAGATCAAGTGATTTTAAGAGCTTTTCTATTTGTTTATTATCAATTTCGATAGAACTTATATTACTAATAATAGATTCATCTGAACAATTATAGGATTTGAATGTGGTAGTGGATTCTTGGAAAGTCGAATAAAAATATCTTGAGAAAAGCTCACAAATGTCCTGTCCTTTATTGCCTTCAGTGTCTCCATAGATCATATTAGATGGTATATTTGAACAATTACGTTTACTTTTCTTAAAGGACCAAAATGCCTTGGGATTATTAGATATATCATTTTCAATTTTACTAATGTAGTGATCAAAACAACTACGCTCAATAACTTTAGCCCTGTCTCTGAGTAGGTGGAAAGTATGTAAGTCATTGAGATTATGATATATTTTATATTTCACAAGATATTTATTTTTCTCTTTGAGGATTTTAATTAAGGCCGCGTTATACCAAATTGGATATTTATTATTTTTAATGATCCGTTTCGGCACGTGACGGTTTCTTATATATCATAAACTATTGAATAAAAATGATTAACGGCATCATCCACAGAGTTTTGAGTAAGAATATTAATCCAGTCAATCTGACTGAGTTCCGCACTCATCTCCTCAAAATTACCTTTGTTGTAGTTAAAAATTGTCCGCTCAGCTGGTTTCAAGTGTGGTATATATGAAAAGTTAAAGTGCACAATTAATGGCTTATGATAGGGATCTTCTGGTACTAACGGATCAGTGCATGCTGACACAGTGAGCTCATTGTTACTTAAAACTAAATGTAATAATTTGCCAAATGCATTATAATTACTATTAAATTGTCTAAGTCCACACAGACGAAGTGCAAAATGTGGGACGTGGTTGGTGCAATTGGATTTAAGTACGTTTCGCATGGAACCCACGATATGGAGCTCATGTTAAAATCTCCCATAATAATAAACTTATCAAGCGGATTGTTATTAATCAAAGATGTTAGTTTACATAGAAAATTGTTAAGCTGAGCAGCAAAATTATTCCCAAGGTTCTGTTCGCAAAGATAGAGAGTACATATGTGTATTTTAAATGTTGTTCTCGGACTACATGCAGTTATCAACAGTGTAACCCACACATTCAATTCTGGGTGTAGCCAACAGATCACGTCTAATGGCTACAAGGACACCACCTCCACGTGATTGCCCTTGTGCTAAGTAATCACGGTCACGCCGAAAGACTAAATACCTACTATCAAATAGCTCACTGTCAGAAATTGATTCAGTCAGCCATGTTTCAGTGAGTGTTATCACATCATGATCGCTCAAAGACATATTTCTTGAGAATACCTCTGTTTTAGTTCGTAACCCCCTTACATTTTGGTGATAAATACTAAGATTAAACACTGTTACCGACAAGACAATTTCTAAATAGATCAATGATATACTGGAATAAATCATTTGTATAGGTACCGAACCATATACTCCATATACCAGTCAGCGCTACCCGAAATAGATAAATAACAAATACAAATATACTCATGAACAACAATAAACATAATTATCAGCAAATGGAAAAAGCACGCAGTAACTTTTTTAGCGTAGTAATGACATATTCTATAAATATATAAATTACAATAGTAATGCCAATAGCATAAATAATAACATGTTTAAGTATGGTAGAAGAAATACAAGTAATGTAAAATATTAAAATAAAAAATCTTATAAGTAAAATAAGTAAGATATGCCCCATATATCAGCAGTTTTTTTCATTTCTAAGGATCTGAAAGTCTTAATTATTTCTGCTGGGCTAACAACACTGAATTTGAAATTTTGTTTACATTCCTTAGCATTTTCCAAAAGAAGTGACTCGGCAACACTGGTGGAGGAGACAAGGGTGCTTGAGATGGAAACTGGAATGTCAGAAAAAAATTCTCAAAAGCAGAAGCTACTTCCTGCTCAGAGTGGATTTTTGTATTGTTTATTATTAGATTATATTCAAACTTGCAGTCTTTCGCTCTTCCAGATTCCAGTGTTTAATAACTTTCCATTTTTATTTTATTTGGAGCATTTTTAATTATTTCTCTAATATGCATTGACTTAGCAATAGTACATACTTTCTTAAATAATTTTGAATATTTTTTCACATATACAAGGAAAGATACATCATGATTATATGATGATCTCTCACTATATAGTTCATATAACCGTTGTCTGCTCCTATGAATACCAGCTGTTGCCCAGTTGTTAAATGACAGATGAGAAATGACACAGTCAATACATAATAACAGATATCTAAGCCGCCAGAGTACTGGTTGGTAAAAATAGTATTGGTTCCACGTGCTACAGTTAAATTGTCGCAATTAGACTAAGCTTAAAACTAAGCGCTTTTATATCGTCCCCATAAATATTTAAATTAAGTTACTAAATCGGCCATATGTTCAGAAAAAATAGAACTAGTGAGAAGAACATACAAGAAACTCGACGGGCACTCTTTTAAGTCAATGGCTTTAATATACAGAATAAATTAGTATTAAGGTGCTACATCCAATATACAATGATTAATGTTTGAAGTTAAAAAGCGTTTTCAATTACAAAATATAGTCATAAAAGTAATACAAAATATACTGTATATCCTATCAATATATATAAATTACGTGACACGTTGTTTGTCCGCGATGGACTCCTAAACTAATGAACGGATGGAACTTCATGGAGTGCAGTTTAGTCCAACATGAGAGATAAGATACTCTTTCGTTTTGGGACTCATACTTATTTTTTTTTTCAATCACTCAATCAATCAAATTCTTTATTTGCGTATAAACATGGTATGTTACGATGGTATAATGTTACAGTTTCACATGTTGCGCCAGGCTTAACTAGGCATGCAAATTAATTTAATACAGTAAATAGTATTAGATAAATAACACTTAACAAGATTAGATGATATATGTCTACATGTCAGAAACAATAAATATTAATTATCACAATGCTAAAAAATAATACAGAACTACAGACTCACATACTAATAAAGTAATAACAGACTAACATAATAATAATAAATATTGTCTAATTAATTATTAACAAAAAGTTTCACATTTTATGTTATAACATTACTCGCGTTCAGAAATTCATTTATCGTATAAAATAGTCGCTCACTTAACCAGTGTTTAAGTTTTTTCTTAAAAAGTCTTTCATTTAATAATTTTAAATTAATGGGCAGTTTATTGTATATTCTGACACTCATAGTAAGACAACTCTTGTCATACTGTAAGGTCAGTGGGATTTCGTCGAAAATTAGTCTATTTGGATCCCGGCGGTTTCTTTGAGGGTTAGTGTCACAAACATTCTTGAATAAATCACGATTGAATTGCCAAAATCTGGTACGAGTCGCGTACCAGATTTTGGCAGATATAATTATGGATTTCCGCAAAGTAACGCCCAATTCAATAAATTTTCTTAAACGAGAAGAAGCATAAGAACATATTGCAACTTTTCGCATTTGCTTATAAATATATTTTGATTGTAAAATTACATTAGGCTCAGCGTATTTCTTTATTTACATAAAACTTAGCTGAGTGTGATAAAACTAGAGCTTGACTTTTGAATTGGGCTGTCATAACTTAAACTAAGTATAATTTCAGATTTCGGATGATAATAAAAACGAAATCAAATAATATACTTAATGCATCTTTTTTTTTGCATTAAAAGCACACACACTCTTTAACTGACTTCAGTTTTTTTAATGAAAATAAGGGACGAGACGAGCAGGACGTTCAGCTGATGGTAATTGATACGCCCTGCCCATTACAATTCAGTGCCGCCTAAGAATTCTTTAAAAACCCCAAAAATTCTGAGTGGCACTACAATTGCGCTCGTCACCTTGAGACATAAGATATTAAGTCTCATTTGCCCAGTAATTTCATTAGCTGCAGCATCCTTCAGACCGAAACACAATACTGTTTACACTTCCATCCGGCTCCCTGTGCAAGGAAGCATCTCACTGGTAAATGGTTGAGCACATTAGTAAATAAATAAGGTCTGTTTAATGAGTAGAACTAAGGTTTGAAAATAATTTCTAAGCATGGAAAAAATATTTCTAAGGTATTTATCAAATACGACAACTGAACATTTAAATGATATTATATATACCTTGCTTATCTAGTCACTTCTTCTCATAAAGAAGGAGCTGATTGCATGCGTTGACTAGCTATCGCACCTCTGCCATGTCTTATGAGACGGAACAGAATATGCAATTCCTTTTAAGGCGAAGAGTAAGCAGAAAACACGCAAACATGGTGTTTTTAGACAAGTTTTGTGGTGAAAGTATAGCATTTCGAGCTATTAACACTACTTAATCCTGTTACACATATCCTTAAGTCTTATTTGTAGGTTGCTAATGCTTGCTGTTGGTTATAGTTAACACTGCCGAGCCTTTTTGAACTACAACTTTTCTTTGAAGTTAAACAAGTTTTTTGGCATGGCGTGACGCATTTTTTGGTACTTCTCTCAGAAAAGTTATTCTTATAGCATGTACTTTTTGTGTAGGTTCATTTATTCAGATTAGTAGTGAATAACGAGGATTGTAAGCATATAAACTGTTATCCACGCAAGAATTTTTAAAATATTGGCTTTGTTATATAGATGGCGGGCCGTCTTCCTTTTGTCAAAATGGTCATCCCTGCTTCCACTAAACGAAACAAAAGTTGATTCCGGCAATTCTTCTTTCGTGACTCAGAAATTTATTATTCACAACTGTAAGAGAAATATGTATGTGGTATTTATTCGCGTACATTAATATAATTCATTTAAATGTCAGTGCAATAATTGGAATGTAAATAATTCAGAACGATTCATGCAATTTCGGAAATATTTGTGAAATTTCTCCTTTAGGTACCGGCAATTTGGACAACTTAAATAAAATATCATTCACCATTCACAACTTGAACTTCTGACATGTGAGAAATTCAAGAATTTTTATTAAATTAACCTGTCCATTACATTTTTGCTTCACTGACTTGCAGTTAGTAGCAATTCATAAGATAATAAATACATATTTTTATTCGATGAATTCGCATATTTTTAACTAGCATAAGTATTGAGAGTACATAGAGTAAAGCTGAGAGTAGCCTGTTTAAACCTTAGACATAGTATATATTATTGTTAAGACAAAGATAGCAGCTTCTGTGCAATACCAGCGAACACTCCTAAGGGAGTACCGCTTGCGCCTCTCTTCCCCAAGAGATGGTCGCCTCCGATGAAGGCGAAGAGGGCACACTGCCCAAAGCCAACCTCAGGTGGTGTTTAGTGGGTAGGCACTTAGGTTTTTAAGTGAGTCCCACATAACCAACGCAGACTTAGGCTGCGTAATATGGGCATATTACCCTTTCAGTCTTTTTTACCTATTCCGTATATGTACAAATTTATACACATACTTAATATCGACATTGTTTACAATTAGGTACAACCCTATCGATATGCATAAATTCAAACTTTGATATATTTAATAATCACAAATATCTCTTGTATTTGAAGATTTTTGAACTTTCCAATGAAAAGAAACTTCCTTCTCGGACTACACTACACACCAGACTTCTTTTTCGACGCGTTATCATAGTGCAAGACGGCAAAATTCATCATTTTCGCGGAGATTCATCGTATCACAATAAGAGCGCGTCTATCAGCCGGTCAAGCTAATTTCGTTGAAATATGCTCCGTCGCTCATATACGCGGCGCGCCTGCCCCGCCCACAAGGCCATTCTAATCTCTATAAACTGTTCTGTGGGTATTTTCATCTTTAAGCCTCTCCGCATTGACCTAAGCCTGATAGCAACCTATAGGCATATAGAGACCCGCAACCGAGAGGTACTGAAGACAACTCTGCAGTACCACATAAGCAACAGAGTCAGCAGCGGAATCTGGATCACCCAAATCTGATGATTTGAAAGCAAATCTGTCTCTACGGGTAGAATGCAAAAAAGCTCCGATTCTCATCCCAGTCTGCCCACCGTATCACATGGGGCGGCAACTTAAAAAGCAGGACTATGTTAAGTGTGTGACCAGCCCATGTCTTCGGATCAGGTAGTATTTCGAGGACCCTATTAAAGCGTCAACGGAAACCAAGTAGCAGTGTATTTGACATTAAGCACTTGGTGTCAGCAGAAGGTCTAAATGAAATACGTGCCGGTATAATAACCAGTTTTGTCAGACGATGTGCTAAAAATCGTGAACATATCTCCCCGCATGAGCGGTGGTATGTCTGTCAAGACCAAATTAAAAAATACTGGATACTTTTTGATTTATATATACATACATACATTTAAATACCTACTAAACTGTGTAGATAATTATTTCTGTTGTTTTATTTTTTGTGTTTATTGATTGTTTAATTGATATAAATTTAAATTTACTCAAACTAGCTATAATTTTGAACATTATTTATTTTTCTTTAGTTTCAAATAGTATTGCATACATAAACAGTTTTTCTATGTACCTTCCATTGAATACCTCAAAGTTTTACATCTATATATATAAAAATGGATTGCTGTTCGTTAGTCTCGCTAAAACTCGAGAACGGCTGGACTGATTAGGCTAATTTTGGTCTTGAATTATTCGTGGAAGTCCAGAGAAGGGTTAAAAGGTGAATAAAAATGAAAATCCTCGGAATTAAATAAAAACAACAATTTTGTTTTTCCTTTGATGTGTCGTCGTTCAGAAATCAAATTAAAATAATAGTTTAAAATGACTGAATGAACTTTCTCAGTTGAACAGTTAACTATATATCAGATTATTTGTATGTAGATTGATAAATGTTAAGTTTTGTCCAAAATTAAAATTCCTGAACCTAACCGCACCTACAAAACAAAACAAAAAGTTTATCAGTAAGCTTTGAATTGATTAACAGACTCTATCATAACTGTGTGTGTCTATCAATATTAAATACCTTATAAATAGCCAGCATTTCAAGAAAACTCTGTTTTGTAAGGACGGAATATGTGTGCAATTAATCTAAAATAATTATAAAATTTCATTCGTACCAAGCATTTTTTTTATTTTTTTTTATAAAAAAGGATTCCTTTTGTTTGTTTTAAGTTTATTATATACAAAAGTTTAGGTATTTTATGTATCGATTCACGCAGTACGAAGTCTGCTGGGTCAGCTAGTAGTCAATAAAATGTGGTCTAAAATTTTATTATATTTATATGTTATTTCTTTATTATTAATTTGTAGTTGTTTGCTTTTAATAATAAAATAAAATAAGACAATTGGCGAGATCAGCGTTGAAATTGCCAAGAAAAACACAGTGTTGAAGCCAGGTACGTGGTCAAGATCGGAACAAATTAGGTACAAAGTCAGTAACAATTTTGAAGACTACAATTCATTACAATAGTTTAGAAACATAGAAAGGCGTGACGTGTTTTCGTCACGATATGATCACATCGTACCGTGAAGGTCATACTGATGTTATTGGCAGATTGTCTCCCTGATTTGTTACACTTGGATCGGAAGTAAAATAGTGACTTATGACTGTGCTACACAGCCCACTTAAACGTGACGTTAAAGTATGGAATTCAAATTTGAAGTATCTTTGTGGGTAAGGGAAATTTAATGAATTTCAGTACTTCGGCTACCGAACCAGGCAACATGTCCAAGAGATACTGCACGCGTTGTTTTCGTATTACTATTTTCACTAGCGAGTTCTTTAAAATGTAAATTATAAGCATCGTCTTTTATTAGTTTATGGCCTTACTAATCATTACTGTAAACGGTTGTTTAGCCATCCCCTATCATGGCTACAACAGGCTGACATTTTTTTTCCAACTGATTGCTAGATACTCGTTGGCGAGGTGTAAAAGCGTGCGTGTTAGCTTTCAACGGATGAAAACATAGACATTTTTATAATATGAGTATGAATAAAGACTAGACGTATGTTTACAATATTAGATGTTTTAATGATTGTGTATCTATATTACACTGACGATTTGGTCACCAAAGTGACATGTTGTTATTTATTTACAGCGTAAAATGCTAAATAAATATCTTGATCTCCTTTTTTCTAAAATGTATTTTTTTTTTAATTTCAATAATGATGATCTAACCATTTTTCCATTATTGAAGTGACATTATAAAATAAATCATCGTTATTAAGTACAGTTAGGGTAGACTTACAATAATCTAGAATATTAAATTCATCTAAGTCAAAGATTATCTATATATATAAAAATGAACTACTGTTCGTTAGTCTCGCTAAAACTCGAGAACGGCTAGACCGTTTTGGCTAATATTGGTCTTGAATTATTTGTGGAAATCCAGGTAAGGTTTAAAAGGTGAATAAATATGATAGTGTTCGGAATTAAATAAAAACAACAATTTTATTTTTCCTTTGATGTGTCCCCCGTCGTCCGATATTTGTTTTGTATGGACATATTTTCTATGAGAGAATTTATTGACGCACGGTTTGACAGTTCTGCTGTAAAACAATTTCATTACAACAACAGGGAGCATATTTTACGAAATAATTCTTGATGTTATGATATATTACTGACAAATGCATAAAAAACATTATTTTATTTATTATATACAGAACAACGTCTGGCGGGTCAACTAGTATCAAATAAAAAGATACAAAAGTCGCTACTTCATCTCCGGCTATGTGAGCGGACTTTTAGCTGACATCTTACTTCCGATCAACTGTGACTAATATGACAATTCTGCCAATAACATATCTGTAGCCTTGAACGCAGGAATTACATAATGGTGATAAACATTACAAACTTTTACAGATATAAAATGAGTATATCTATAAAAATGATTTTTTATTTGTTAAGGGGCTCCGTTTTCTGCTCCGTAGAAATGTCACTTCATTGTGTCTCTTTTATTTCAGTAATCTTACTTAGAGTATTCCAAAGAGATGTTTGATCTGATTTCTTCCGCCGAACTCCACCATAGCATGAACCCCCACAAACATAACTACTATTATCCTCCACAGTGTAGTTTTAACTTTCGTACCATCAAATAAAATGCATACATCTTCCTAAAAGCTCTTCACCTGCATACCATAAATATTCTGTTCTGCATTTACTACGGCTTTATCATCTTCGAATCTATGCCGTTTCAAATAATCCTTCAACATTGGTAATTGATAGAACTCAATTAATACTAGATCGGGTAAAATTGGATGTTCAAGTATTTAAATGCCAGCATAACAGATTTTTTATTTGTTCTACACATGAAGAGCCAATCCACAATAACAGTGGAAGGCTACTTTGCACAGGATGCCGGCTAGATTATGGTTACCGCAACGGTGCCTATTTCTTCCGTGAAGCAGTAATGTTTAAGCATTACTGTATTTCGGTCGGAAGGGCGCCGCAGCTAGTGAAATTACTGGGCAAATGAGACTTTACATCTTCTGTCTCAATGTGACGAGCGCAATTGTAGTGCCTCTCAGAATTTTTGTGTTTTTCAAGAATCCTGAGCGGCATTGCATTGTTATGGGAAAGGCGTATAAATTACCATCAGCTGAACGTCCTGCTCGTCTCGTCATAAAAAAACGATCCTTTTTTGTACTGTGCCAGAAAATAGAACACGTACCGAATCTTTCCGGCTGAACGAGTTTTCGTCAATTTCTTTTTGGCTGAAGATGTTGGTCTCTTCCTGGTCATTGACAGTTTTATTTGTGGATCATAAAAATTACGTCATTTTTGATCCATTACAATATCCAAACTTTGAAATGTTCACAATCTTTTAGCAATCCCAAAGAAGCTCAAGAAATGTTGAGTATCATTTTTTTGTGCATTAGTAAGTATTCTAGGACCCAGCACGCGTTAATTTTTCTCATTCCTAAACGCTCGTGTAAAATGCTATATCACCAGCAGTAGAAGCCTTTGTTTATTCGGCTCTAAACGTACTGTGATGCTACGATGATATGCTAAAACAAATTTTCCAGCTTTTATACCATTTGTTAGGTAGCTACTAACATGACCCGAGCGAGGATTATCTTTGGTGGATATTCTTTCACGTTTATATAAATTTGCCGCAGATTTTTAATTGCCGCATGCAGTACAATTTTATCCATTTTCGACAACACGGCAAATTGAAAACAAAAGTATCCCATTTCGAAAAACAAAAGATATTCTAATTATTTCCTTTTCTTTTAATCAATGTATCATTTTTACTAGTCAGCATTTGGTTTTTGGTTCTTTATAAGCAACGAGTTCTAACTATTTAGTGTTGGGAACTCATTCTTACTATTTATTGAACGTCATTCGAATAAGCGTTCAAAAACAGCAATAGCAATTTAAAAGACATAAAGTGAAACACGACTTGAATAGAGAATGAGTCCGTAGTAGATAAGATGCGGCGGTCCTCGCAAACATATTTAATATTAGCAGATGCCCGACACTTCGTCCGCGAAGATAAAGGGTTTTTTTTTTAAATAATTAGCAAGTTCGGAATTGAAGATTATCTCATGTCCTATTCCAGTTCCGGTTCCCGTTTTCGCTCACGTTCCCAACATATTATATAAATCTTAATTCAAAGAAGATTGCTATGGCAAACTAAACCTACTATTGGTATTACTACCATAGCTCATCGACGTGAATTTAAGTTTTCACAAATCCCGCGGGGACTATGAATTTTTCCGGGATATAATGTAGCCTATATCCTTTCCCAAGCTCTAGTCTATCGCTGTACCAAATTTCATCAAATTGGTTCAGTAGCTCCGTCGTGAAAGCGTAACAAACAAACTAACATTCACATTTATAATATTATATTAGTAGGGATGTAATTTATGTATTTGTAATACGTTCACGTCAACTTAATAGTAAATTTTGCAACCTTTAACGGTAAATAAATAAGCATTATGATGACATTACTCATAAATAACATGAAGTTAGCAGGAGAATTAATAGTTTAGTTAATTCTCGTTACATAGCTGCGTTGTATTTAAGTCGATAAATGTTTTTAACTTACCTTACCTAACAGAGAATAAGGTGTTTGCGTTAGTTAGCCAGAGCTGTATTGACCTCATAAGATAACACTTTGGGGCGTAGCATTTCCCAAATAGGTCTCAGTTATGTGAAATAATATATAGAAAGTATTCCAACATACATGTGCTACTCTAGGATAGATGCAGAAAATGAAGTAAAATTGTCAAATTATTTTCATTCTTTTAAACAAGAAATAATTACAATGTTTAATTTACTTTTAAATAATGATTGTTTTTTTTTTTGTATATTAATTGTTAATAATTTTGATGAATATTTAGCAAGCAATGGACCATGTTTTCTCTGCTTAGTATACCTTCTTTCGTTTCTATTACGAGAGTAACTTTTCAGAATACTTTTTATTAAAGCCAGCCTCCTACTAGAGCTGTTAGCAGTGGTGGTTCCGACCTGTTCGAAACAATCAGCTTTAGTACTAAAGCCTTAGCCGCCTCGAAGCCATTCAGTGATACCTTAGCTCCAATGAGTAACAATTCAGAGAAGGGACGTCGCTTCATTATGTGTCTTTTACTGCATTTAACACGGGGAGTGTTCCGATGAGCTGTTTCACCAGATTCCTGCCGCCCGAATTCTACGTTCGCCTGACACGCCACAAGTTAGGGTATCATTCTCACTATCTGGATGTGTGGCGGTCATCCATAGTGCGATTATTTTTGTAATAAATACATATCCGTACTTTTCAATTTTCATTTTCTCATATAAATGATTAAGATTCAATTTTGTACTAGAAAAGCGTATAAATGCGGTAGAAGACACACAATGAAGCGACGTCTCTACGCAACGCCAAGTGATCCAGCCGTTCACAGAGTACTGGGTCCCAGACAATTCAAGCTGCTCTGCTTTGCACGCGGTCAAATGGATCGAGCTGATACTGGGGTGCGCCAGACCAGAGATGACAGCAATACTCCATGTGAGGCCGGACCTGCGCTTTGTAGAGCGCTAGAATGTGGGCCGGCTTGAAGTATTGCCGTGCTCTATTTATGACGCACAGTTTCTTTGAAGCCAGTTTGGCTTTGCCCTCCAGATGGCCACGGAATTGGCAATTGCTCGAGATTTCGAGACCCAATATTCCGATACTAGGCGAGGCTTTAAGGGAAGTGTTCTCGAAGAGCGGTGATACGGCAAATGGGTTTTTTTTCGTGGTAAACGCGCAAACTTGAGACTTCTGGGGGTTAAATTGGACAAGGTTCAACTTACCCCATTCCGCGACCTTCTCGAGAGAGGACTCGATAGAAGACACAAGTTTCTCCCGGCACTGGTCGACGTTTTCCCGAGAGAGACCTGCATGGCCCGTGTATGGCTTATGAAACTATAAGGTCTCTTTGTATTTTGATCTGTTGTGTGGTAATAGAGACTTATTTTTATGGAATTTATGTACATATTATTATGTACATAAGTTCCATAAAAGTGAGTCTATTCCTTGTAACCAATATAGTACGTTTTAGTGTTTGTTACACATCGTTTGAATTGTTATTCAGTCTAATAATGCTTTTGTTTATAAATGGCTACTTCTCATATAAGTGATATAAATTACCTCAATATTTACTATCAAAATACAAGGGGTTTACGCACTAAAACAAATGTCTTCAAACGCAATGTAACCTTATTTGATTATGATGTAATTGTATTGACTGAAACTTGGCTGTTAGACGGAATCACAGATGCCGAGCTTTTTGACAATCGGTATATGGTGTGGCGTCGGGATCGTAATTACGTTACTACTGGTCTAAGTCGAGGGGGTGGAGTGCTCATTGCAACTCGTAGATCACTTTCAGTGATTCCAAAGCCATACTATAACTCTAGTGCTGAAGATTTGTGGGTGACGGTTACTATTAACTGTCATAGAACTAAACTCCTGACTAATCTGCACATATGCGTTATCTATCTATGTGCTGAAAACCAGGGTTACTCCTTCTCACAGCAACTACATAATTTCCTAAGCCGAACGCAGGATATAATAATCGAGAATCCTACTGATAAATTTCTTATAATCGGTGATTTTAATATGAGCAATATAATATGGAATCTCTGTAATGACAGTGATGAATCATTTAGCGCTTGTAATTGTCAATCACAGGATGAAATTTTTTTCACGGATGAATTGGCATTTCTTGGTCTGAAGCAATTCAATGGAATCCGAAATCTATACAATAAAACTCTAGATTTAGTGCTGTCCAATGGCGTGGTGACAGTCAGTGATGTTAGTAATGATACGCTTGTTCCTATTGACGCCCACCATGGAGCCTTATCTTTGATAGTTAAATTCACCGCGAAAAGTTTTCTCCAGTCGGCCCCTAGGCGTAGATACATGTTTAACTGCGGTGATTATGAGGCCATTAATGCTGAAATACAAAGCATTAATTGGCTTGTCGTTCTGTCGGATTTATCCCTTGATGAGTCGGTCACATTTTTCTATGAGTTTTTTGAAAAATTGAAAACAAGATATATACCATCTAAATTTATTAAACCTAATCACTATCCAGTGTGGTACTCTATCCATCTTAAAAAAGCTATTAAAGAAAAATATAAATATTTACGTAAATATAATACTTATGGTAATATGTCGGATATGGTTTCTTATAAAATGATACGTGCGAGAATAAAAAAACTTGAAAAATCCTGTTACAATAACTATATACGTTCTATTGAAAATTCTATAAACCTGAATCCAAAATACTTTTGGTCGTATATGAAGTCTAAACAAAATCTAAACTCTATGCCTAGTTGCATGTACCTTGCTGACAAAACCTTCAATACCGGCACCACTATTTGTAATGCCTTTTCTGATTTTTTTTGTAATAACTTTACCGATCCTCCGGTCAATAAAAATGTCATCTCTTTATCATCACTACCAGTGTGTGATATCTCGCAAATACACGTAGACGTTACTGAAGTAAAGAAACTACTCCATGGTATTGACCCATCAAAATCCGATGGTCCGGATTATTTACCTGGAATATTCTTAGTGAAATGTTCTGATTCCATATGTGTACCCATTACTATTTTATTCAACAAATCTCTCTATGCGGGTGTAATGCCAGATTTATGGAAAATGGCTTATATTACTCCAGTGCATAAAAAGGGGGCTAAGACTAATATATCAAATTACCGTCCAATTTCTAAGCTTTGTATTATATCTAAGGTTTTTGAGAAAATCATTTATAGTCAGGTTTATCCTACACTAAGGCAAGCCTTTAGCCCCAGTCAGCATGGTTTTCTTAGAGGTCGCTCGTCTGTCTCTAATCTTGCACTTCTTAATAATTATCTAACTGAAACAATGCAGCAAGGTGTCCAAGCTGATGTAATTTACACCGACTTCAGTAAGGCATTCGACCGAATACGGCATGACATCCTTCTTAATAAGCTCTATAATATTGGTATCAGCGGTGACTTGTTAAGATGGTTTTCCTCCTATATTCATAATCGCACTCAAGCTGTTGTTGTCAGTAATTATATATCAGGGTGGGTACCCATATCGAGTGGCGTTCCTCAGGGTTCCTTGCTTGGCCCTCTATTGTTCGCAATATTTTTATATGATGTTGATACTTGCTTACGTACCGCCAAAATATTGTGCTTTGCTGACGATATCAAAATTTACAACAAGGTATCGTCACTAGATGATGCAATAGCTATACAAGAAGACCTACACCGATTGCAAAATTATTGTGACGATCATAGCCTAGAGCTAAACCCATCAAAATGTAGCGTAATGACATTCACGCGTAAGCGGCATCCTATAATTTTCAATTACCAGTTGAAATGTGAAAATGTGCAGAGAAGTAGTACAATACGAGACCTTGGTGTTCTACTTGATTCGAAACTATTATTTGACCAACATATAAATTTAACTATATCTAAAGCTATGAAAGCCCTTGGATTTATTATAAGAAGCTCGCGTGATTTACGTCAAGTCAAGACACTGAAGATATTGTACTGCACCTTCGTTCGTGGTCACTTAGAATATGCCTCTCAAATCTGGAATCCTTTGTATTCTACATATATTTCTCGAATAGAAAATATTCAAAAAAAATTCTTACGCTTTCTATGCTACCGTACTAACGACAGATACAATTCAAAGTCTTACGAACAGCATTGTAAAAAGCAACATTTACTACCGCTTGAGAAACGACGTATGATCTCTGACATTGCTTTCTTCTTGAAAATAGCTCAAAATAAGGTTGATTGTCCAGATCTTCTTTCGACAATTTCATTGAGAACTTCGTCAACTGCACTACGCTATAGCCGTTTATTGTATATACCTCAATCATCTACTAACTACCGGAGCAATAGTTATATCTTGCGAGCTAGCACCACCTGTAATAAACTAAGCAGTGAAATAATTAATTTGGATATTTTTAATACATCTGTCAAAGCAATGAAACAATGTATCATGAAAACGTTTTTTGAATCCTAACCTGTGAATATCAAGTGTGCTTATTATTAGATTATAATTTTACATGTTTACTCTTTACAATTTTGCTTCTTACTACTTCTATTGTCTATTAGTGAATATCTGTAATTAGCTCTAAGTTTCTATTGTATTTTTATTTTGTGTAAATAGCTGTTGATATTCCTTGAAATAAATAAATAAATAAATAAATATACGGCATCACCAGTGCTGTCGTATGCATAGCAATGCATGTTGGCGGTGTCCAACATATCATTGATATGCAGAAGAAACAGCGTGGGAGATAGCACACAGCCTTGGGGCACTCCAGCGTTCACGGGCTTGGGATTCGAGCAATAACCGTCGATAACGACCTGTATGCTGCGCCCAGTGAGGAAGCTGGAGGTCCACTTGCATAAGCTTTCGGGAAACCCAAATGATGGAAGTTTTGCGAGGAGCGCCTTGTGCCATACACGATCAAAGGCCTTCGCTATATCCAGACCAACTGCCAGGCCTTCCCCCTTGCTTTCAATAGCCGCCGCCCATCTATGTGTTAGGTATACCAGAAGATCGCCAGTCGACCGACCATGGCGAAAGCCGTACTGCCGGTCGTTGATCAACTGGTGACCCTCAAGGTATACCAAGAGCTGGCGGTTAATTATGCTCTCCATGATTTTGGAGAGTAGGGAGGTAATAGCAATAGGCCTGTAGTTTGCCGGATCCGAACTGTCTTCTTTTTTTGGGATCGGATGGACAAGGGCTGACTTCCATGAATCAGGGACTACGCTTTTTGAATAAGAGTGCCGGAGTAAACGCGTTAGCACCGGCGTCAACTCAGGGGCACACGTTCTAAGCACGATTGGAGAAATGCCATCCGGCCCGCTCGACTTCCTGACGTCCAACGAAAACAGAGCTCGCCTAACAGTTTTCTGTCGGAACTGTACTTCAGGCATGGAGCTCTGACACCGCGGGATGGTCGGCGGTGTTTTTCCGTTGTCGTCAAGAGTCGAGTTGGAGGCAAAAAGAGTGCACAGGAGATCGGCTTTCTCTTTTGCCGTATGGGCCAGGGTGTCATTCCTCATGTGCAACGGCGGCATGGACGGCTGGTTGAAGTTACCAAGAGCAGCTTTCGACAACGACCAGAACTTGCGTGTTCCGGTCGGGTAACTGGAAAGCTGCTCGCCAATTTTGACGACGTGCTTCGATTTCGCACGGGCGATTTGCCGCTTAAAAAATCTGGAGGCACGGTTATATTTCCTCTTCAGAACTTTGCAGTTCGGATCCTTTGAGCCCAGCGCCGCAACCCAAGTTCGATACGCCTGTTTTTTGCAGTCAGATGCTGCTTTAACTGACGCATCGAACCAGGGCTGTGATCTGCCACCGATCGGTACT
>CATIXQ010000003.1:12259586-12320788 GCA_949711755.1 Leptidea juvernica | reverse complement strand
GTTTGTCCTCCTATTCCATAAAAAAAATGGCAAAAAACGGAACCCTTATAGATATAGATTCGTCAAGTCTGTCTGTCTGTCCATGCATATAACACCCACCTTTTCCCAAAACTTTAAGAAGCATACTGTTGAAACTTGGTAAGTAGAACCGCTTTAACATTTTACATACAAATAAAAAAAAACAGTAACTTTCGGGGGTTCTCCAACTTACTTAATACTTACAACTGAAACTCAAAAAAATTTCTTCTAAAATAAGAGAATGATAAAACTAAAAAGAATAATAGTAAATTTGTTGTACATTACCATACAAACTACCACCGAAAATTGGTTTGAACGAAATCTAGTAATTAGTTATTTTTAATACGTAAAAATGATGAGAGCTCATTTGCACTGTTTGACATTGAGGGAAGATTTTCCATTTAAATAATTTAATATCATGTTCCTTTCTATATAACTTTTATATTATGTTACTTGCTGCTACGGAACCCTTCAAGGGCAAGTCCGACTCACACGATATTCTCATATGCTACATCTCATTCTCTCATTATTTTAATAACCGGTAATTATAACGAAAAAATATTGTACGTAAATCCTATTTTTTTATTGCGCCCAGACATTGGGAAAGGGCTACCCTCCAGGATAACGGGAAGGAGGTGGTGAATGATCATACATACATACCAATTATATGGGACTCACGTAAAACCTAAGTGCCTACCCACAAAACACCACCTGAGGTTGGCTTTGGGAAATTGCCCTCTAAGCCTTCATCGAAGGCGAGCTTCTCTTGTGGAGAGAGTGGCGCAAGTTACTTCTAGTAATAAAGTCATTCAAATCATTATTTTAATAAATACTTATTGTTAGTTACATGCAAAAAGAATTGTAAAAAATTGTTGTACATTTCTCGACTATTGATGTAGTACATCCGAGACTCATAAATCATAATAAGTATCCTGGTTACAACTTACCGCAGCATTTTTAACATCGACAAAGCTGCTCTCCAGCGTAATTGCTCCACCTTATCAACAATTTTCTTGGTGATGGATATGTCACAATTTAGTAGTTGATGATTTGTGAGTTTTAAATTTTCTGCAATGACCATTGCTCACTATTAATAAAGGCGTTATAAAACTCTAGGTAATGTATATTTGATACGATACTTTTTTTATGAAAGAGGATAAACGAGCGGACGGGTCACCTGCTGTTAAGTGATCACCACGCTGACCACATCCTCCTGCAACACTGGAGGAATTACAGGAATGTTGCCGGCCTTTTAGAAAGATAAACGCGCAAGGAAGCACATTCCACAGGAAGGTTGTATGTGGAAGAATAAGATACTACATGCATAATGTAATATCGTATTAGTAGCATATGTTCTACTGTTCTGCTAACTTTTAAGACGTAAGTAAAGTTTTTGACTATGTGTGGCATGATGAGCTGACATACAAACTCAAGAAATCAATAGGTATTTGGTGCATGTCCATGTACCATACACATCCTATATTTATACCGGAGAAGATTATATGTATGATTATAATAATATTAATCAACTTAAATGCATTCTGTTGTATATAAAATATGAGCAGGTGTCCCGCAGGGGAGAATATCTAGGGCCTGTTCTGTATCTTTTTGATAGTAACTAACCATCTAAAAAGAAAATATACTAAAATTATAAACAAAATAATATAACGTTAAAAAATTAACGACTAAATGTTCAACCATATTACGCTTATAATATGAAATATAGAACAAGACACATCAAACAGAATTTTGCCATTTCAGTATCAAAGATAAATGGAAATAATTTTGCCACTCATATGTGTTTCTCTATGGTATTTTATTAAAATTAACATTTATAATTCAAAACTATGTATGAAAGAACCATCTCAAATGGTAGGCATAATTACCGCCAGCTCTTGGTATACATAGAGGGTCACCAGTTGATCAACGACCGGCAGTACGGCTTTCGCCATGGTTGGTCGACTGGCGATCTTCTGGTATACCTAACACATAGCAGCGGCTATTGAAAGTAAAGGGGAAGGCCTGGCAGTTAGCCTGGATATAGCGAAGGCCTTTGATCGTGTATGGCACAAGGCGCTCCTCTCAAAACTTCCATCATTTGGGCTTCCCGGAGCTTATGCAAGTGGACCTCCAGCTTCCTCACTGGGCGCAGCATACAGGTCGTTGTCGATGGTTATTGCTCGAATCCCAAGCCCGTGAACGCTAGAGTGCCCCAAGGATGTGTGCTATCGCTGTTTCTTCCGCATATCAATGATATGTTGGACACCTCCAATATACATTGCTATGCAGACGACAGCACTGGTGATGCCGTATATACGGGCCATGCAGGTCTCTCTCGGGAAATCGTCGACCAGTGCCGGGAGAAACTTGTGTCTTCTATCGAGTCCTCTCTCGAGAAGGTCGCGGAATGAGGTAAATTGAACCTTGTCCAATTTAACCCCCAGAAGACTTTAGCTTGCACGTTTAACACTTAAAAAAAACCCCATTTGTCGTATCACCGCTCTTCGACAACACTTCCCTTAAAGCCTCGCCTAGTATCGGTATACTGGGTCTCCAAAATCCCGAGCGATTGCCAATTCCGCGGCCATCTGGAGGGCAAAGCCAAATTGGCTTCGAAGAAGCTGGGCATCATCAATCGCACGGCAATACTTCAAGCCGGCCCATATTCTAGCACTCTACAAAGCGGAGGTCCGGCCACACATGGAGTATTGCTGTCATCTCTGGTCTGGCGCACCCCAGTATCAGCTCGATCCATTTGACCGCGTGCAACGCAGAGCAGCAGAGCAGTGAATTGTCGGGGACCTAGTGCTCTGTGAATGGCTGGATCACTTGGCGTTGCGTAGAGACGTCGCTTCATTGTGTGTCTTTTACGCCATTTATCACGGGGAGTGTTGCGAAGAGCTGTTTAAGCTGATTCCTGCCGCCGAATTCCACCTTCGCAGGACACGCCACAAGCTAGGATATCATACCCACCATCTGGGTGTGTGGCGGTCCTCCACGGTTCGATTTTCAAGAAGCTTTCTTCCTCGTACTACAAAACTGTGGAATGAACTTCCTTGTACGGTGTTTCCGGGACGATACGAAATGGATACCTTCAAAAAAAGTGCGTACACCTTGCTTAAAGGCCGGCAACGCTCCTGTCATTCCTCTGGTGTTGCAAGAGATTGTGGGCGGCGGTGATCACTTAACACCAGGTGACCCGTACGCTCGTTTGTCCTACTATTCCAAAGTAAAAAAATGGGTTGTTCGAAAACTTGATGGCAGTATATTTGAACTTCTACGAAAAGTGCTGGGGAGGAATACTAATAGGAATACTTTTGAAAGGATTCCTAGTTTCTGAGGAACGGCGCCATCACAGTTTTTCGTACAGATATATTATGCCGAAAAGATGAGTGGCCGAGACCTTGACTATGCCGGCACTGTTTATATGCGGGGTGATATGAGCTCGAGGCGGACAGTTGAAGCAGAATCGTGCTCAGGTGTTTGGAACTCCCTGCACGTAAAGCAAGGGACTTACATATGCGGTATGCGATAGTCTATAGGTCTTAGGATAATATTTGAGTCGATTAAAAGCTCTCCGTCTCAGTTCAATGACGAGACTCTCAAAGTTTTAGTCATCTTCAATTAACTTTCTTAGATTAAATTATTCCAACAGTCGCTATATTTGTATACATAACTAAGATTTTACATGAGGTTTCGTAGCGATGCGGACTATCGGATCTTTTTGTAATTTCGACATCTCTATTTCACATATTTACTTAAGCGATGTTGTCTTACGGTTGAAAAAGATTAACTGTACGTTATCTGAATAAATAATATGAAAACAATAGGTCTTTATGATGTTCGAAACGTCTTAAGTCTTACGTGGTCTTAAAATGGGCCCCGAGGAATTCCTCTACTTTAATTTGCTGCCTTTTACAGCAATGGGTTGCCATTCCCATCTATAAGCTGGTCATGCTAATTATGGCCACTAAGATAGCTAGAGAACTATTTCACTGTAGCAGGTTTGGTACCATAAGGCGCCTGAGTACCAAGGAGCACCACGATCGAGTCTTGATCATGATCACGAGCATATATTATTGTGTCAACAATGTCTGGGGCAGTAGAATTACTGCCATCTCCTATTTTTGGTACCGGTGTAACATCGGCTGACCTTCAGGCATTTGAGAAAGTGTTTGTCAGAATGAATGTGTTAACACTATGAGAGATAGGAAGAGATAGAAGTATCATATTATTGTGATGAGGTATGTCGTCCATGCCAACAGCTTTACATTTTTTATTATTTTGTTTTAGTTAGCTTACTACCTTTTTTCCGTTTTCCAGTTTCAGGTTTCCTTAAAATTTTTGCCATGAAGTTTTTTTTCCTATTATTGTAATCTTAATACACACAATAAGGTGAAGTCCATTGCTAGCACACCTTTTGTTCCTAACAGCGTTTTTTGCAACACTCTGTATGCTATTGACAGTCATCTCAGCGATACCAGACAAACATGAGATAAGCTGAATGAACTCTAGGTTGTCTAGGACCTTCTAAGTGGATTGCAAATCTAATAACTTGATCCTAAGTGATCGCCCATACTCTCTTGAATCTCCAGTGAAATTGAAAAGCAATTGACATTGCTCGTATGATTTGCATTTGCATTGACGTTTGGATTTCTATTATGTCCATGCAGTTTCATCAAGGTCCAATGTCTTATTGCCCTAGAATTTCAGCTTCCATGATTAAATGACTATGGAGGTTATACTGGGTATTAATTATTAATCCAATTAATCAAATTAATCATTTATGTGCGAGTCCAGCGGCTCTCAGAACTGGCTGGATCACTGTCTCACTACTTGTGCAACGTCAAAAACTGTAACCGACATAAAGCTTTTATACGATGACGTGGTCAGATTATTACCCCCTATGTATTTGTTACATGTTGCATCCCTGAAAATGTTGTACGGTGGTAACTGGCAATGATGATGGTTTAGTGAAAGTAAAATGGGGGTCAAGTAGTAATGAGCAAATAAATAAATATCAAAAGTATTGCTATAAACACTTCGACAATTTCTGAGGTGTATTTCACTGTAATTGTAATAGGCATAAAACTTGTACGCATTATAAAGAATACTTCTCAAGTATAGAACTGTACTACAATTTTATTGTTGATGTATTGCAGAAGGCAGCATTAATAAGTTCGCGTCCGACGCTCCTTCATACTAAAAAAAACATGTGACGGGGTGGAATTACTATGTCAGAGACAGTCATCAGTTAGCAAGAGTATATTTTAAAACCTGGGTTAGCGCGGGAAAACCTAGTAATGGGAACTTTATGAGAAAATTAAAATTAGTAGAAGGGAATTCAAAAATAAACTTAAATGGAGCCAACAAAACGAAGAATCCATTAAAATGAATATTCTAGCAACACACCACAAAGAAAATAATTTTATAAAATTTTAGAATGCAACCAAAAGACTATATGGTAAGGAATGTAGGCCGGTATCCATAGATGGGTCTAAAGAAATTTCACATATTGCCAACATATTTAAAACTAAATTTAGAGCCAAACCCCTGACCACAAATTGTGTGGTCGACACCAAAAAAGTTCCAAGGTCAGAGTTAGATTCGTCTGGTTGTTTTATACACTTTACGCCTGAAGATATTATAAATACAGTAAAATTTATTAAACGCGGTAAGTCACCTGGGCATGATGGTCTTAGTGTTGAACACATAGTGTGGGGTACAGAAAAAGTATACCATCATTTATGTACATTTTTTAATCTATTTAATGTATTATAATGTTTTATTTTTAATGTATTTAGATCTGGAAAGGGACCAGAAAATATGCCTGTGGTATATCTGAATGAGAAAAGTTTAAAAATTGTAAATCAATTCAAATATTTAGGTCATATCTTAACGGAATATCTGAAAGACGACTGCGATATTGAGAGGGAGCGAAGGGTGCTATCGGTACGTAGCAACACGAAGGTTTGCAAAGTGCAGCATTGAGATGAAAACAACACTATTTAAAACTTATTGCCTGTGTGCCTGCCAACTGTGGTGTAATTATTCAAACAAGACCTTAAGTTCACTAAGAGTGCAATATAATGATTCCTATCGAGCTCTTATGAAACTTCCAAGGTATTGCAGTGCCGCAAGTATGTTTGCGAGAGCGAGAGTGTCCGACTTCTTCGCAATAATTCGCTCAAGAATTGCTTCCTTTTGGGATCGAATGAGACGCTCCAGCAACGGAATTCTGATGACTGTCTCTAACAATGTATATAATAATGATATTTTCAAAAGATGAATGGACATCCATCTTGGTAAAAATAGAAAATAAGCTTAATATATATATTTCTTGTGTGCGTGTGTATGTCACTGAACTCCTCCTAGACGGCTGGACCGATTTTGATGAAACTTTCTGTGTGTCTTCAAGTGGATTCGAGGATGGTTGAGATTCACAATTGAACTACCTCCTAAACGGCTGGACCGATTTTGATGATATTTTTGTGTGTTCCAGTGAATTTGAGATTCGCGTGTGTCTTCAGGTGGATTCGAGAATGGTTTAGATTCACAATTAAACTGCCTCCTAAACGGCTGGACCAATTTTGATGATTTTTTTGTTTGTTTCAGTGAATTTGAAATTGGTTTAGATTCTCAATTCCGTCCATATTATATAATTCTCCTGCTCATGTGTATGTTGGTGAACTCCTCCTAACGGCTGGACCAATTTTTCAAATTTAAGACGTGTGTACAGGACAACGTCTGTCGGGTCCACTAGTTTAATATAAGTATGTAATTGTTATTAATTTAATTAAATTTTTTGTATGCTTAGTTAATTTGATTTATTAGTGGTAATTTAATTGTAATTTTGATTTTAATTGTATTTTCTATGGCTTATGCCTGAAATAAATAAATAATAATTATTATTATTAATTCATATCGCTAACATGATGTAACATTAGTCATCGTTGGTCTCCATAATTTGGGTTGCACTGTCTCCCGCGCGATATAGTTAGGTAATAGGTTTATAGCATTGCGGAAGCATTCCACTACAGAGTTGTCTGGATCACTGCTTTGGTTAGTTCCGTCCATCGCGTGATTCAGATCATACCCATCATATATATGAACTGTCATCTTTAGATGACAGCTCAGTTTACTGAGCCTATGTAAAACGTCAGATGAATTGGTAGATGATAAAATATTCAAAACTTATTTGCAAGACTTACAAACGTTGCATCATACTTTGCATCTGCAATTTTAAGTAAAATGCATTTCTTACGGACCAAGTTAAACATCAAGTAGGTACATCGCTAAGCCATCAAACAAAAAACAGCGAGTAGCATTAAAATAAGTATACTTTTACAACATCAATAATTAAAACAATTATTACTTAAAACTAGATAAATTTATTATAAATATAGTAATAACATCTTTAAAAATACTATTTAATAAATGATTTACAAAATAGATTGTCATATAACATAAGTAGTCCTTAATGAACGACTCATTTTTGTACTTCTAGTACTTGTATTATTGTCTTTTATTTAAATTGGCTACAGTTCATTACCTCAATCCCTAGATCGTCTGACTAAGACACTTGCGGTATTGTGTATTCAGTCTTGCGTCCTCTATAAAGACTGAAATTTTTAAACATATTTTTAAGTACGTGTCAATACTTGTGTATTTAAAACAGTGTTTTTGTAAAGTATGCAATGTAAATAAACGTTAGATCTTACTAAAAAAGTGAAGTAAAAGCATAAATTGGAATGATTATGACAAAGTTCACATTAATCTAAAAACAAGTCCAATACTTATAAGTTAATACTGGAATAAATTGAACCTGTTCTTTGCCTCATAATTATCACAGAGTTGAAAATGACTGACTAAATGCAATTCAGTTAGAACTGGTTAAGCCGTATGCTACTCGTGCTGATAAATAATGATTTATTAAAGGCTTCGTCTCCTTTTGCTTCTCAGGCACTATTACCGTCTTTATCTCTTAGATTAAAAAAAAATGAAATATGCTGACGGTATACTTTTAATGAATGGCCATTTTAAATCTCATACATTATCTGCACGAATAGTATCGTTGTTTTCTTATGTTGTAGTGGTTGTAACAGTTAGAGCCGGCCGCCTCTCGTCGATCGTAGTAATAGTTGTTGTAACCGTTGTGGTATTTGTATCGTTGCTATCGTTACTAGATACAACGGTATCATTGCTGTTCGATGGTTGTGGATTGGAGTGGTGCGGTAGCGCAGAGTTGTTGGCTAACGCTGTTGCTATTGGTTGACTGATTGGTTGAACAGGCGGTAGGTATGCTGGGTAGTGTATACCTACCACTTCTTCATAACTTGGGGGTGCCAACGCCTCTGGAATATAATAATAAATAAATTAGTATATTTGTAACAAATCTAGAGTATTAATTGAATTAATTTATCCACTATGTGGGTACCACAGAGACGCCTGTTTATGCTGCTAAGCAGTACTGTGCAAGCACTTTGTTATGTTTTGGTTTGTATGGCAACATGACTAGCGAAATTACTTCGGTCTCAAGCTGACATGGCGTGAAAGAACGCAATCCACTCAAATATTTAAGCTTTTCAAGGATGTTACGTTCATGGATTTTAATCCGAGGGATAGTATTTTGTATTAATCAAATCCGACAACGTAGCGAATCACAATTCATAAAAATGTCCGAGAGAACATGTTATTCTACCAAGATTCAAAAAAACCTTTCCCAAAATATTATTAGCAATATTATTCATTTTTATTACAGTAGCTTCTGCAATTGGTCTCAGGCAAATTATTACACGAACGGGCAAAGAATATAAAAGATTTAAAAAAAATTGTAGTCTCCATGGGTAGACAGCAAGAAATATCAAGAGTAGCAAACGCCCTACGGATGAAGCTACGTGCCGACTAATGAAGATTTTAGACAGTATCGTGCAGCCGTCTTAAATCATTTTTATGCACACCACGTTAGTATTGAAGTGTTTCGTTTGATTTTATAACCTTTTGATAAACTTCAACTGTACGTGTTTATGTGATCAAGACATGGGATCATTTTGAAATTTGGCAGACTTTTCAAGAACCAATTATATAAAAATATTTGGTACTAACGCGGCAGAAACAGCTCACAATAACAATGTTGCGTTTGGAGAGAGGACTGCTAAAGAACGCACAGTGCGATTTTGCCTTAAATGCTTTCGTGATGGAAACTTTGATTTGAAGAACGAACCACGTTGACGGCGCCCCGCCCACACAGGTGAATAACATTGAATTGAAAGAGATGGTGGAAGCCGATCCAAACCATACTACCCAGGAATTAGCGTCATGGCTTACCGTACCTTACCAACAATATTCACTCATTTGTGTCAAATCAGGCCTTTGTCCTGCAGTGAACGTCTTCCGGCTTATGATGATGATGATGATGTGTCAAATCAAAAAAATATGAAAAATGGGTGCCTCATGATTTCACTGATCTGCAGAAAGAATAGCGTGTTGAAACTTGTGTTGCCTTGTTGAATCGATACAGAAATGAAGATAGGAAGGATCGAATTGTGACATGCGGTGAAAATGGATTCTTTAGGAAAACCGTAAGCGAAAAATGCAATGGCTGACCCTAGGTTAAACGCCGCAACAGTGTTCTAAAGCAAAGCTTACCAATAAAAAGGAAATGGTAGCTGTTTAGTGGTGTTATTCACTATAGCTTTCTCCGATCTGGTGAAGCAATAACGGTAGATGTCTACTGTACCGAACTCCGAACAATGCTATCAAAACTAGCAGTGAAACAGCCTCGACTATGACTCGATCTCGCGATCGCGAGACCTCATGCAGCACGAGAAACCGTTTTAACTCTACAGAAACAGCAATTAGAAACCATTCGTCACTCTCGTATGCGTCAGACCTTGCTCCAACGGACTACCATGTTTTTCGTGATTTATACAATTTTATACGTGATAAAAAGTTTTCTTCTCAGGAGGCAGTACAAAATGCTTTCACACAGTCTTTGTCGAATCTAGATTACCACAGTTCTATCGCAAAGGCATAAATGGCCTTATAATTAGATGGCAGCAATTGTTAGACAATAATGGTAATTATTGTTATAAATAAATATGTTATATTAAAAAAAACTAATTTCAATTTTTCGGTACAAATCGCCAATTTCATACTTTAACCCATAATATGTAATGATGATGCTTTTTAAGAGAAAAATTATGAATTTTGATTAAAAACAAAAAATACGCTTTACTGTGATTTTGACAATTGATTGATAAAACGTATTTTTTTGTAAATTTTAATTATATTGGAAAATATTAAGATGATGCGGGATTTCAACCCGTGCCTTTAGGGAATCGCTTTACTCGCAAACTGTATTTTCTTACCATATTTAGGCGGTGGGGGCAAATTGGCGGGGCTGACGTAGATAGTTGGCTCGGTGGACGGCAGAGAATTGCGTGACCGAGTGCCTATGTACGGTCGCCTCTGCTGCGGATTGCGCGTCTTTTGCCCTGGAACAATCAAACAATTAAATTATATTTGAGACAAAATAATCATTTATGTGAGGGATGGTTGGATGCAGTGTTGGTAGCAGTGCATATTCCAGCACGTGGTCGCCATTCGAGGACTTACTGACCCACCGTCATCTGTCTTTCGAACTATGTGCCATGCCCACTGCCACTAGATGGACCTACGATCTATGCTAGGGGTTTCTCAGTTTTCTAGGATCGAATCAGTAGGAGATCCGTAGGAGAAGCAAAGTCACTGACATAGCTCAGATGGTTGCAAAACTGAAGTGGCAGTGGGCAGGGCACATAGCTCAATGGATAGATGGCTGGTGGGGCAGTAAGGTCCTCCAAGAGTTGTTGGTAAGCCCCCTACGAGAAGGACCGACGATCTAGTCAAGATCGTTGGAATACGTTGGATAGCAGCGTAGTACCGATCGACGTGGGGATATTTGGGGTAGGCCTTTTTCCAGCAGTGGACGTCTTCCGGCTGATGATGATGACGATGATAAACCATTTTTGATATCATTTCTGTAAGTTCATTTTTACAAACGAGCAGACTAATTTTATGGTTGAGACAAAATTTTTCGGTTTACCTTAGTCAAAAGTTTTTAAATACCAAATTTATGCACACTCAAGTCATATCTATCGCCTATAAGCTTTTCAAGTCATTCTATTTATTAAAGTAACTATTTACGTAAGGAGGGAGACCATCCAAAGGTTATTTAATTAACGACTTTATTGTTATTTAATTAATTTATTCAAATCACTTCAACATTCTCTTTTCAACATCTAGAAGATGTATCTTTAACTGCATGATTAAAACAACACCAGATAATTAACAATATGAATAATAAAACATAATATTAAGATTTTGATTATGAGAAAAAATATACTTAAATCTAATCAATAGATCAATTCCAAATAAGAACGTACTGTACCTTAAAAATGTACTAAAAATAGTTTTAAGTAAAATTGGTTAATTGGAGCGATTGCCTTTTTTAAGTAAAAAAGTTATGATTTCTCGAGTCTTGGCTAAACTGGAGGGTCATCGTAGTCTCCTGGGAGTCTAAGATGAAAATTTTTGGAAATTAGAATTATTTAAAAATCATTAAATGAGCAGATAGATTTAAAGTTATAAATTATATATTACCTATTTGGTAAACTTTAAGCACAAAAGATAATAAACACGAAGTTATAATAAAAACACTCAAAATAATTAAACACAGAAGGAATCGTTGAAATTGTCCGTGAAATAACTCGTCACCATTGACACTGTCTTCCACAGAATCTTGATTAGTCACCATATTTATACTAGCACTAGATTAGAATGAGATTCATTTAGTCACTGTCTCCCGCACTATTATTGTCCCCACTTAATTGTCATAAAACAACTTTGGTTATAAATAAATAAATATTACTAATCGTATTGGTATCGCGAAATGCATAAACATTCTAATAAAGAGAGTTAACTGGTACCTTATTATATATGCGATAATATTATCATTGAGATTAAAATAATCGAAATAGGTTATTAAATCAAGTCGTTTAATATCATGCATTGTTTTTTGAGTACAGTCCCCATTTTCTAATCTAAGACTATGTGAAGTTGAATCTAGATTAATTGGCATTATAATTATTGCTTTGTCAATAAATTTTGTCGCAAACAGTCAATCTTGATAAGACATCGTTTCCGTTGGATGTTATGTTTTACTTTAAATTATATTTTTTTAAATATCCGGACAAACAAGTATGAATCTGTTTATATCAACAACGTAGTTATTTGTTAACCCCCTAATTCATAATAGTCTGCTAACTGAAAGCATTGCTAATTCTCACTCTGTCTTCTTCTATTGACCTAAGTCAGAATGAGAAAAAACACTCCTTAGCGGCTGATTTAAGTTAGCGGACCATTATGAATAAGGGGGTAAGACTAAAGGACTTGGAAAACACCACTATTATTCCGTAATTAATTTATTACTAGTAGCAGCAGTCAGTAATATACTCCTAATAATAACAGTAAAACACTACAAACCATTACTGATCAGTAATGCCACACTAATGGTGGTACTGTTTGAAATAAGTATCGTACTGAATGTTCAGTTTACCGCTTAGTAACTTTATTTAAATAAGTAAGTATTATTCCCGAGCGTTCTCCAACAGTGTAGGTCTGGTACCTAGGTAGGTAGGTGTGGCGTTTGAAATGATTATCACACTGATTGTTCAGTTTATATCATAGTAACTCTACCTTTCAAAATCGGGAAGTCCAATATGTCACCAGATTATTTTTACCAAAATCGGAAGTACGTACGGTACACTACGCCCAGACCAAGTTCTGACCCTCATTTGGTTTATAAGATGGTTTATTTTGCATGGTATTGTCACTTGTTTCAATAGCTTTCTTATTCATTCACTTAAATTCATCGCCGTTGCGCGCGAGCCGATTTCGGAAGGTTAGTACAAGTAAGTATTATTCTCGAATGTTCTCGAACTCAACAAACAGTGTATGTGAAGTTGAGTCTAGATTAATTGGCTTTATAACTACTTTGTCAATAAATTTAGTTGCAATCAGTCAATCATTCATGAAAGATGCTGTTTATATTATGTAATTAACAATATATTTATTTATCGGGACTATAGGGTTTGGACAACACCAGTATTATTTCGCAAGTAATTTATTTCAATAAGCAGCAGTCGGTAATATACTTCTTACAGTAACGGTAAAACGCTACACGCCATTATGGATCAGCAATCCCACACTAATAGTGGTAACGTTTGAAATAGGTATCGTACTGAATGTTTAGTTTATCACTCAGTAACTCTATTTATACAAGTAAGTATTATTCTCGAATGTTCTCGAAGAGTGTAGGTAGTATCAAAGAAGAATAAACAAAATGTTTTATAATTACGTATTTCTTAAACCGTCATAGTTAGACGGAGAATTTAAGAAGTACCATCTTCGTGTTATATCTTTTACAATGCGGCGGACCTTACTTCTCCAAACAAATTGTGTACATTTTCCTAACTGACCGTTAGCAGGAGAAAGTACGCGGCGGGGATAACTTTACATCACCCGATATTCCGTACGCTTGATTGTTTAATATGGGTGTGCAATTCGTCTGTCAAAATTCTGACAACTGTGTAAATGAGATAGATCATCTATCAACTACTTAATCTAACTATTCAATTTTAATTCTATAGAAAATGGTATCTAGTTTACTAACGGCCGTTTTTAATAACGTATTCCTAGTCAGGATACATTGCTGTCACCGTTTAATGACAAGATCTTATCTATCTATAGTTATGTCCAATATAGTTATAGTCCAATGCTTTATGTAGATAGGTTATTGAAATTTTAGTACCTAAGCGTAAAAGGATAGATTTGTCTACCTCTAGTAAGTTAAACTAATGATAAATAGGTTATTGAAAACGGCCGCAAATATGATGCTATAACCTAGTCAAGGAACATCCTGTAAGAGTAAAAGAATTTAAACTTTTAAACTTTCCTCGAGCTACGAAATTCTCGAATAACATAAAAACTGACTCTGAGTTTAGGAAAATTGTGTTCCAAGGAGATTGCACACTTTTATAATTGTATCAAAAGATTACTTATATCCAAGAGTTCCAAATATTGACGCATGTCCAAGCACAGGGGAAACTATTTGAATATAATAAGTATAAAATTGATAAGATAGTACTAAAATGACGATCATGTATATTTAGTATCACTTAAAAGCAATTACATATACTCGATTATTATCTACCACTCGTAATTACTACACAAATTACTTAGCGACAAATTCAGTTGTCACTACATTATTATATGTATTAACAATAATGATGTAAGCCTTTATTTAGATTCAGTTATATTTTTTTTAAATAATTCTTTACACAAATAAAACTTGAAAAACAAAATTATATGAACGATGCGGGATTCGAACCCACGACCTCCACCGTTCCGTGCCGGTGCTCCAACCAACAACCAACGGTTAGCTCAGTGTATTAATCCTAGAAGTGAGGGTTATCACTTTAAAAACATAACATATTGTTAAGATTTACAAGAGCGACATCTCAAGTCAATTTCCTAATATGCAAATATTGGGGTTGAGCAGATTATCAACTGTAAAATAGATCCTGTAGATGTAGCCACAACCTGAGAGATGAACACAGCAAACAGAATTTTATAACGAGACGGTACTCGAACGGTTAGCTCAGTTGGATAGAGCACCGGCACGGAACGTCGGAGGTCGTGGGTTCGAATCCCGCATCGTTCATAAAATTTTGTTTTTTAAGTTTTATTTGTGTATTAATCCTAGAAGTGATCACTTTAAAAACATAACATATGGTTTAAATAATTCTTTGATGTTATATAACATAGGCAATTACATCTGTTAGTCTTCTCCAGTTATTTATGTTTGTTTTCCTTTAAAAACTCTAATAAATTTCGTAAGTCCGTTCTTAGCTGACCTCTATCACAAGAAAGGAATATTTCTACCAAATTTCAAGTCTCTGGGCTTTATGGTTCCGGAGATATCATCGTGATGAGTCAGTACATAGGTAGAAATTTCTTATCTATCTCAAGATTATTAAATGTATCTTTGTCTGGCACCCGTTGTACAAGCTATGCTAAGTTTGGGCTACATATTTGTGAATAATCTTGCGTAAATGTTTTGTATATAAATACATACCTAGACTAATTAATCGAATGCAGAAGTAAAGAATCAGCCATATCACAATGATGGATATAAGGATTATGGAGTACAGAAGGGTAACCTCTGTAGCCCCCCCTGTCTGATCATCCGGAACTGTTTCATCGGGGAAATTCACGTTCGGATAGCCGTAGGATGGCGCCATACTTGATAATACTTGCAGCACAAATATGTCAAGTTGTGGCTAAAAGGGCACGATTTACTTGTATGGATAATGCTTTTGTAAATTCAACAATGAATGATTTAGCCACTTCTGTAGTATTATGTATAGTTTTTTGGTAAAACTTTTGTTGAAAGATATCCTGTTTTAATACTTTTAGTACTGCTAAAAGTTAAAATACGGAGTTTTACTTGTAATATAATAATTCACAACTTATCAACAGCACAATCTGGCGCTAAATTTTCTAGTTTCACTAGTATTCACTGATTTTATTTACACAGCGATCCTTTTTTTAAACTTTTCTAAGACTGACTTATCTGACAAAACCTATTACTGCGCACAAACTTTAGCACAACATTTTGGAAACCGTTTTTCTGCATTAAGGTCAATTGATTCTTGATTAGATTTATATTATTAAAATAATTCCACATTTCACAATTACGTTTCATAAATTCTGTAAGAGACCAGTTCGAAGTATTGTGGGACTTTGATAAATATGTCTTGTTTCGTTTTATCTATATATTATCTCATATCTTAGATACTTCAAGATATTTGTGATGTACTTTACTGAATTTAGCTTGGAATATGTACCTATCGTTATGGTTACAATAATTTTGTGTTTGCGATAAATATACACTTTTTGTTTTAGTTTTGCCGGTAATTTGATCGGGGATCGCATGGGGTTACCCATTGAAAAGATCTTAAACTGTCTTGGTTAAATCTTTCAAAATATTAACATGTTAACACTCTCATTGATATTAACGTACATTATTCTAGCTTGTCTTGAGAAGCATTCATTTGTGCACGCATCATGGAACAACTACTGGATGTAAGTCAATTAAGTCTTCTAAGTATATTCCTTAGGCTGATATCTATAAAGCGTGATTATACTTTGCTCAAAGCTCTTGTTTAGTATGCAACGATGTACCTATATATTATGTCTGACCTAAACGACCTGTCGTTCTCACTTTTTGCCTCAGGTGGAAATGATGTCCGTCACACACAATTGGTTTAATATGAATGACGCTATGCAGGGCTATATTTTTGTAATCTTTTACTTTCTTTCTTCTACCGTCGCTTTTATGGGATTTTTAAATTTTATAATACTTACACATTGTTTTACCGGCAATATAAGGTTGACAAATTTTACTCAATTAGGTGCAGAAGTTGTTGTGTACTAGGCTATATAAGAAACTAGAGTATTTTATTATTCCCACTCGTTAGTTTTCCAGGGTGAAAGGTATCCAAGATGTTGATCGGTAATATAATTAGCAAAATGCCAAATTTTATTAAATTATGTATGTAAGTTATTATATTACTAAGCAATATAAGATACTTTATTAATTAGTTATCGTAAGGGAACTCTTTAATTTTCTGAGATGAAAAGTATTTAAAATGTTGACCGGCAACAAAATAATATATCAACATGCCAAATTTTCTTAAATAATCTGCATAAGTTGTTGACTACACTACATAAGTAAGGAAAGGTTTTTAACTGTCCCACGGGAACTGTTTCTTGAATTGAATCTAAGGTTTTCACATTTCTAAATAGATTATTTAATTGATACTTAATTTTTAAGCAAAGACTTCTTTATGCACGATGAACACTTTATTTTGTAGGTATTCATTAAGACTAAGCTGTGTCACTCTGCTATGTAACGCACGTCGACTAAGGGTGTGCGACCAGTAAGAGCCAGAGTTCCCTGTGACTTCTTCTCATTAAGCTCAACCTCGTCCGAAGTGGTGAAATTATTATTATATATTTTGAAAATCTTAAAAATTTAAGAAGATAAATAAAAATTATGTATTTCTTATTAATAACCTCACCTTAATCACATGTCATGACAAACACACCGTTCATTTTATATGATATTTCCTTAATAATTAATCTGTTATCTACCACAATACCTTAATAAATATATACATAATATTTTACAAATTATTTTATATAAGAATTAATCTATCAATAAATAAAATGATATACCTATTTTATCATCACATCTCTCTTATAGAGGTTAAAAACCTAATGAGTCCTCGATAAGCAATTAGATAAACATGTTTGTAGGTACAAAGTATTTTAAACCTTGTTCACCCCGGACTCTTACACATAACAGCTATACATATCATTCATTTTATTTAAAGTAAAGTGATAACCGCCGCCCACATTCTCTTGCAAGACCACAGGAACCATAGGAGTGTTGCAGGCCTTTTAGAAAAGTGTATACGCGTTCTTTGAATGTACCCATGTCGTATCGACCTGGAAACACCGCACAAGGAAGCTCATTCTCCAGCTTTGTAGTACGTGGAAGAAAGCTCCTTAAAATCCGCACTGTGGAGGACCGCCACACATCCAGATGGTGGGGATGATGCCCTAATTTGTGGCGTGTGATCCAGCCGTTGAGCACTGGGGCCCCGAGCATTCGAGCTGATCTGCGTTGCACGCGGTCAAATGGATCGTGCTGATACTGGGGTACGCCAGACCAGAGATCACAGCAATACTACATATGTGGCCAGGCCTGCGCTTTGTAGAGCGCTAGAATGTGGGCTGGCTTGAAGTATGATGCCAAGCTTCGAAGCCAATCTGGCTTGATTGAGTGCAAACCCAAATTACCATGACCACGGAATTGGCAATCGCTCGATATTTCGAGACTCGTCTGCATAGCAATATATGTTGATATGCATGTAATTGATATGCTTCGAGCAATAACCGTCGACATCGACCTGTATGCTGCGCCTCGTGAGGAATCTGGAGGCCCACTTGCATAAGCTCTCGGGAAGCCCAAATGATGGATGTTTTGAGATAAGTGCTTTGTGCCGTACACGACCAAAGACCTTCGCTATATCCAGGCATACTGCCATGCCTTTCCCCTTGCTTTCAATAGCCACCGGCATGTTAGGTATACCAGAAGATCGCCTGCCGACCAACTATAGCGAAAGCCGTACTGTCGATCGTTGATCAACTGGAGACCCTCAAGGTTTACCAAGAGCTGGCTGTTAATTATGCCCTCCATGATTTTGGAGAGCAGGACCTGTAGTTTGCCGGATCCGAACTGTCTCCTTTTGTTTGTATCGGATGGACAAAGGCTGACTTCTATGAGTCAGGGACTACGCCTTTATAACATGAGTGCCGGAGTAAGCACGTTAGCACCGGCGTCAACTTAGGTGCACACGTTCTAAGCATGATTGTAAAAATGCCATCCAGCACGCTCGACTTCCTGATGTCCAGCGAAAACAGAACTCGCCGAACAGTTTTCTGTCTGAACTGTACTTCAGGGATAGAGCACCAACACCACGCGATGGTCGCCGGTGTTTTTGTTTGTTTCAGAGGCTTTCTCTTTTGCCGTATGGGCCTGTGTCAGGTACCTACCCTAGCGCACGGCTACTAGATTACTTACAAGTTGTTTACAATGAATGGATCACCTATTTCATTTTATCTCCCCATTGTAGCTTCACGCTCTATATTACATAAGTTAATAAATAAATACATTTATAATTATTGTTATAGCATGTTATTATCAATCATACAGTCTAAATATTTCTATTAAATAATAACTGTTACAAGGAAGTGTTTATTTGATAAGTTGATAACAAATAGTTTAAGGCTAAATAAATATTGCCCTGACGAGGCCGTCTTTGCTATCGCCGTGTGGGAAATATCCTCAATATATCTACGCGTGTATCTAGAGGACATAGTGGTAATGCAGAAAAGGATCGTCTTATGGTACACGTCCAAGCAGTAATGGATATATTGATTGCATGCACTGATCAACACTGCGTCTCTTGCGGTACGTAGTCGCCATTCGAGGACTTTACAGCAGTGGACGTCTTTCGGCTGAAATAATGTACTAATCCTTTCCTTATCTCCAATTTTTTTTTATGAAAATAAGGAACTAGACGAGTAGGACGTTCAGCTGATGGTTATTGATATGCCCTGTCCATTACTATGCAGGCCGCTCAGGACTCTTAAAAAACCCAAAATTCTGAGCGCCACTATAATTGCGGTCGTCACTTTGAGACATAACATGTTAAGTAGTTGCCTAGTAATTTCACAATTCTGATCGAAACAAATACCCATAATCTAACCGGCATCCAGTGCAAAGGAGCCTCCCACAAAGTTACAAAGAAGTCTTGAGTAAGTTCAACGCGAGTAATGCCTTTTAGCCTGGGTTCATTTTAAGTTGGGGAGCTGCACAGACAACGCAGGGCACCCTTGGAAAGAGGCCGCTGCCGCGCCAAGTTCTGCTCGAATACATATGTGATGCAAGCATGTCTCCGCGTGGTTAAGGTTGTGTCCTTTGAAAGGGGTAACCGACCCCTACAGAAAACTATCCTTAACAATGCGAAATTCGAGATGCGAATTGCAAATGCCAACCCGTTGTGGCAAGTGGATCACTACGTCCATCACGGGTCTCAGCATACATGTCGGAGTCAACGATTGCTACTCGGACCCTAACCCCGTAATTACAGTGTTCCCTAAGCTGACTGTTATCTCCTACTTTTGCATATCAATGGTATTATGTAACATACATCCAATATGCATTATGCAGATGAACTCATATAAATCCTGGCTAATCCAATTATAATAGAAGTTATTCATACTAAATTGGAGCCCAACAAACTCTACTCGCCAAACTTTCAGCACTCGGACTAACCCGAATGGGTTTGAATATACAAGCTCTCTCTTTTTGTTGGTATCTTTGAACTGCTTAATTTACCTTCATTATTCTGATCTTGGAACGTACGACTATCTACCTACCTTATATCGTTCCATCAAAACAAACGTACAGTAATATTAACACTTTACTTTAGAATTAAAAAAAATGAATCAACAAGTAAAACGAAGCAGTGAAAATATCAGTAATCCGATTTTAGTAATAGGAAATACAAGTTCAGTTTGTTCTCGGATCGAGTGTCCCTTAGTCGACACGAGCCAAATTTATCTGAGCGAGCGTTACATTGCGTGACTGCTCAGTTCAATTAATACTTACATAATAAAGTGCTCAACGCGTGTAAAGAATTAGATTATTTATTCGTCTAAATAGTCTGTGAAAGTTGGAAAAACGTCGTAAAAGTTGACAGTTATCCTCTATTTTGAGCAATGCTCGCACACTAACAGAAAGTGACATACAAAGCGCGAATGGAAAACGATGTTTGTCATGCACACAAAAGTTAGTAATCTGGCCTGTTTGCATCGGTTGTCTAACAGCAAGAGGCTGGACTAGATAAATTATCTAAGGCCTTAACAAATTTTGTAGTCCCAAACTAATACTAATGACACAATGCTATGATCAAATTAACGAAATCTATTCCTCACTTATTGATTTTCTAAAATTCTTGGGATGTAACTTCATTTAATTATCTAAAAAATCTAAGATAAGCCCTTTTACTGAAAGAAGACTTTATGTTATTTTTAAAAGTTAGTACTTCTGCATTCAAAGATTTTCTAAAAATTACTTGCCTCGTCTGGGAATCGAACCGACTGAAATGTAAAAAAACAGCCCTACTTTTATGATGCCAATCGAAAGAATGGCCAAAAACTAATAACTCATTTTAAAAGAAAGGAACAACGTAAAATTAATGTTTTCCTACATGGATTGGTACGAATGGACCGATTAGATGGCCGGCCAGATCCCCGGACCTTACACCATTAGATTTCTTCTTTTGGGGATACGTGAAAAATATGCTATACAAAAAGCGATACGAGAACGTGGGCGAGTTACAAACAGAATTGTGCCATATCATATCGAGTATTCACCATAAAATTATAAGAAAATCAACAGGCAGCGGACTCATTAAAAGATTGGCCATTTGCGTAAGACAAGAGGGATCACATTTTGAGCATTTAATTAATTAATTTACAAAAAAATACGCCCTATACGACATGGGAAAAAAAAGCGCGTACGTCCTGTGATACCTCTGGCGTCGCGGGAGATTGTGGGCGGCGGTGATAGCTTAACACCAGGTCGACCGTACGCTCGTGTGATTTGCTTTTCCATAAAAAAAATATATATTTCCTTTTGCTTAGCACAGCACCAGACAACAGACATCAAAAATGTTTGCATCACCCGGATCTCAAACGATCCTGGAGTTAATCTAAATTAAGAATTCAGGATCCCTAAGGTAAGAATAAAAAAATATATAAAATAATTACTTATTGAAGCCATTTTGATGCACATGATGACAAAGGACATAACCAGAAGAGTTGAAAACACTGATATATACACCAGTGATACTAAAGGCGATCCCGAAAGAGTTTCAGAGGCTGGCTGGGCGAGCATTTTGTATTTTTCTCTAAAATAAGCTGATATGTTGTTGGATTCCAGTCTTCAGTATCAAAATCTGCGGATTTCTTTTACAGTTTTACTTTAAGTACAAAGTTTTCTCCTTGCTTTTACAAAATTTGTTAGTATAAGGCTTTGGCCTGCAAGTTTAATTTAGTTTTATATGTTCACTTTCCTTGTTTTGTTTCGTCATCTGAATAGTATGTATATTTCAAGAATTCCCTTTTGTTTTCAGTATGAAATTCTTTGTAAGCATATGATTACAAAGAGTACACTTTAAAAGTTTTCGTTATCACTGCGACGTCTCTATCGTTTATTTAAAAACAATAGGAGCCATTAAAAAAGTCACAACAAAATGCACTAATAAAAACCCACTATAGGTAGTACAACTTTATCGCTTATCACTGTACATAGAGTTGCTTATATAACAACACTCGTATTAAATAGACATCGAAAATACTAAGAGAAAAATTCGTGTGCTAAAATTCAAATGTTTTACAAAGATTATCTGAAGCTAATCTTAGAATGTGAATCTGCGTGTCACATTGATAGTTTCCAAAGTACAGTTGTGTACAAAGTGTTTTAAATATAATTGATTAAATTATTTTAAAAACTATATAAGTGAAATATAAAAATATAAATTACTATTTGGAAAAATAATGCATTAGTTTCCCTGCGAGGTCGAATCAGAAATGAGGAGATCCGTAGGAGAACCAAAGATCAAATGATTGCGAAACTGAAGTGGCAGTGGGCAGGGCACATAGTTAACGGACAGATAGCCAGTGGGCCAGTAAAGTCCTTGAATGGCAACCACATGCCGGATGACGCAGTGCGGGTAGACCCCTCACAAGATCGACGATCTGGTCAAGATCGCCGGAATGGCAGCGCAGGAGCGAGCCTTTGTCCAGCAGTGGACGTCTTTCGGCTGATGATGATTATGATGAAATGTTACATAACAAGAGAATCACTAATTAATTATAGGAAAACATTCCTTTAGTTGAAGTTATTAGAGAACACCATTCACCTACTACAAAGAAATCGTAAGCTGTTCACCAAGGGCAGAATTTTATAATTCTTGCAAGGGCGCAGGGCATATTAATGAAATTGTATCTCAGGTAAGCCTGATTAAATAATAAAAACAGCTTTAAAGTGACAAACAGTTTGGTCGAATTTTAGTGTTTGAACTTTTAAATTCCTCGAGCTATATAAATAATTAAAAGTAAGTAATAGGTAACAGATTGTATGCGATTATACTTTGTAAGGTTTATCAATAAAGACTTACAATATAATTTTATTGTCAAAATTATCATGATTGATACAATACTTCATTTAAAAAAAATTCACAGTACATTCAATTCGAAATGTGCCCTCGTATTTATATGAATACTGGGCCAATAATACGTACTCAGGTACGGGCAAAAATTTGTACGTTAATACATTTCTTAAGTGATCTTAGTTATTTTGTCTGAAAATATCAACTAATTACCTATATATTTTGATGGAATAGAAATTATGTAATGGCCATATTATACAATCGAGCGTACAATATTTTATCAGCACCGCCTACATTCTCCTGCAACACAGGGAGAAAAAGATCTCAAAGGAGTGTTGCTGGCCTTTTGTAAAAATGTATACTAGAAAAGGTAGGTGTATCGTCTTTGAAATAAGAATAACAATAAATCATCTCATTTTGTAGATTGGTTTAAACTTCCTTGAAAACAGCACTGTCGAGGAACGCCACACATCCAGATGGAGTGGATATAGTAATTAGTGGAATGTATGAGTGAATCAGGTCTGTCATCTGCCACCAATCGATACTACAGAGCTTTTTTTATGACCGAAAGGGAATAGAGAAGCAGGACTTTCAACTGATAGTAATTAATACTCTGCCCATTACAATGCAGTGCCGATCAGGACTCTTCAAAAACTAAAAAAAAATTCTGAGCGGTACTACAATTGCGCTCGTCACCTTGAGCCATATTAAGGTGTTAAATCTCATTTGCACAGTAGTTTCACTAGCTACGGCGCCCTTCAGACTGAAACACATGCGTCCCGGCAGAAATAGGCGCCGTTGTGGTACCCATAATCTAGCCGGCATCCTGTGCAAATGAAGCCTCCCACTGGTACATATTATACAAAAAAACATACACAGAACGATTTTACTTAGCTCGAGTCTGGACAAACATACGGGTGTTTTTACTGCTTTTAAATGAAATAATTCATCACTTTGATGAACGTAAGTATAAAAAAATCTGTTAAGTATACATCTGCCCTTAATGAACTGCCTTATGACGTTCACCAAGTGTTGTTTCAATATGGCATCTATGATATTTTCACTCCCTATGGTAAATAATCTATCTATATATATAAAAATGAATTGCTGTTCGTTAGTCTCGCTAAAACTCGAGAACGGCTGGACCGATTTGGCTAATTTTGGTCTTGAATTATTTGTGGAAGTCCAGAGAAGGTTTAAAAGGTGAATAAATAGAAATGCTGTAAAATTAAACAAAAACAACAAATTTGTTTTTCCTTTGATGTGTCCATAATTTCTACGAGAGAATTTAATGACGCACGGTTTGACAGTTCTGCTGTGAAACAATTTCATATAAAAACATTATTTTATTTATTACATACAGAACAACGTCTGTCGGGTCAGCTAGTTATATATATATTCTAATCTATTCTTATTGCTTTGTAGCAATCAGTACTAGGCAAACTACAATAGTGAGATAGGAAAAAAAATTAGGAAAAAGATAACTATCAACTTGTAAAAAGAAGAGGTTCGTTATCCGTTGATGTCAGTGCTTCTAGTGTTAAGTTACGTAAAAATACCTGAACACAATTATCACAGGTATACAATAAATAAGGTAAGCCAACACAATAAATCACGTCACTCAGGATTTGGAACACCAAACCTCCGATAAAATTAATCGCCATAATTTTTGCAATACTGGCAAATCTAAACAATGCGTTATGTTTTAAAGTGATAACCCTCACTTCTGGGATTAATTACATAATTAAAACTGAAAACAAATATTTAAGAACTATGCCGGAGTCCAACTCGCGACCTCTCGCGTTCCGTGCGAGCGCTCTTTCCAACTGAGCCGACAATCGTTCGAACTCTCAGGTTGTGGCTTCAATTAAGGATCTACTTTACAGTTGATAACCTGCTCAACCACAATATTTTCATATTAAGAAATTGACTTGAGATGTCGCTCTTGCATTTCTAAATAATTTATTGCATTTAAAGTGATAAACCCCATTTCTGGAATTATTACACAAATGAAACTGAACACAAAATTTTATGAACGATGCGGGACTCCAACCCGCGATCTGTCACATTCCTTGCTAGCGTTCTTTCCAACTGAGCCAACCGTTCGAGTGACGTATCGTTGATAAAATCTTGTATGCTTTGTTCAACTCTCAGGTTGTGAGCGCATCCCGCATCGTTCATAAAATTTTGTTTTCAGTTTTATTTGTGTAATACTAACAAAGAAATGTATATAATACATACTCATTTGTTTCAGTCCAATGATGACCAGAATCATGAAGAGGAACACAAACCAAAAAACTAAACTCGGATACATTTTGCACTGACGCACGTATATAGGTGGATATATTACAACGAAAAATTTCCTACTGTCAAGTAATTAGTAAATCTTATCTATTTTTATCGATCGGAAATAAATTGCAAGATAATTTTGGTGGTTGATAAGTTTTATGTCCTTTTGATTCGAAGCTAGCAAACAACAATGACGGTATATACGAAAAAACAAGATATTATGGGTACGTTCCGATATGCACTGCGACCACTGTACAGTGTGACGTCAATGTAGTATACTGCGAAGTTGTTCCTTTATAGCCAGTTATACTGGTTACTAGTAGTACTGGTTATTAGTATCTAGTAGTTATTAGAAATGACATCAAAAAGAATTCTAAAGGAATCAATTTTGAGAAAATAAATGCCATTATGCCTTTACTATTTAAAATGGAACGCTATCCCGTATACTGTCAGCCGCATTTTCTAACGCACCATTCAAATGAGTGTATTAAAGTTTTCTAGTTCATTAAAAAAAACTGTTGTTGGAGTACTGTCAAATTAAAAATATTTTAATAGGACTTAAGGCACTACATTAAAAAAAACTGTTGTTGTAGTACTGTCAAATTAAAAATATTTTAATAGGACTTTAGGCACTCGAGTGGTTTTGTCTGATCACGTGATCAGAGTACTGCGAGTACCTTACCTCGAAAACGCCAGTGCGCACAGTAGAATATGGCGGCGATTTACGACGTCATATATTTCCCAAGGGTACTACGGCAGAATATTGGCAGTCCATAACGGAACGAATTTTTCTTCAGTGATAGCACTGTGCAGTGCTCGCAGTGCATATCGGAACATACCCTTTGTTGGGGCTGTAGACTGTGTGTAAACACTTCAAAAACTTGACAAATGTGACTTATATCAAAAACGTTACTGAGGGAAAGTAATTAATAAGATGGATTCTAGAATGATAATGTTTTAATTAATGGTTGTCTTATTTTAGCTACAGTTTTTTTATTTTAGTAATTTAGTGAACCTAGGCGGCGGCTAGATTATGAGTACCACAACGGCGCATATTTCAGCCGTGAAGCAGTAATGTGTAAGCATTATTGTGCTTCGGTCTGAAGGGCGCAGTGGCTAGTGAGATTACTGGGCAAATGGGGCTTAACATCTGATGTCTCAAGGTGACAAGAGCAATTGTAGTGCCGCTCAGAACTTTTGAGTCTTACAAGAATCCTGAGTCTTCATTAATGAGCAGGGCGTATTAATTACCATCAGCTGAACGTCCTACTCGTCTCGTCCCTAACTGTCATAAAATTAAATAAATTAGAACATCCAAATAAAACAATACTTTTAGTAACACAATAATTACATACAGGATGATACCAAAATGGCTATACTCGATGAGATGCCCCTTGAGGGCACTAGTACTTATTTTTACATTCTTTAATATCATAGCTCTATGAAAAATAAATAAGAAATTTATAATCCCATTTAAAAGCCTACTGTACAATATAAATAATACTAATGTGATGTATGTTGGAAAAATCTAAATCAACTTACCATAATACTTCACAAGAACACCATAAAGAATCCAGAATATCAGGATATTCAGTACCATAAACAATAGCAGAGATGCCAGATCATTTGTCATTTTTTCCACCAATATTAAAAACAAGCTTAACACGAACAATGATAGAAAAGCGACGATAGTATGTAATCACATATGAAATTAATGCGATAACTCTTTTATCTATTGATTATTTCGTGATAAGGCATGTGTCGCTGTGTATGCTATAATATACTTTCGCTTTCTTAGTTAAAGGTGAGCAACAGAGAAATAAAAACGCTTGTTTGGTGACCATCCGCACAAACTCAGGTATCATTAATGTAGTAATTAAGAAATTCTTACTTATATTATAAATACAAAGGTAGGATTTTTTAAGCTTTCACTACTTAAATAAGCAATTGATTATAAGTGAGTATATATTTTTTCAAAACTTTACTCACTTATTGATTGTTAACAAATCTACAACCCATTCCAAATACATGCCTCTGAGACGAAATGACGCAAGAAACGCAGGCCAACTTTAGAAATTAAAAATATAACATTATATAATATTATAAAAATAAAAATTACATTTCCACAGAAATTTTTGTGCCAATATTTTTTTTTTTCAATTAAATAACCTGAGGCTGGTCGCTCCATTCCAATTTATGTCATTAAGAAACATTTATACTATAGTAACCTTTACCACATAAACATATTTTAATAGTACTTTAAAAGTCGTAACACATATTTTGGTTTGTAAATTTACTTACAATACCAAGAATACATTAGGTAAGAGAAAAAAGTTAACGTATTAACTATGAAAATGTACCTACAACTACTAAGGGCAGATCCTTCCGAAGACTTCGAATTAAACCATCCACATCACTCTATATATATATTTATGCAGTAAATCCATCTCTGCATAATTTCTCCATGAACAAATCATCAATACTTAATCTCTTGGTGCTGATAAAACTATTATAGATTGGCTTTAAAATATTTTTTTTCCAACCACGGACACGTTTGTACAGTTCACAGATCGCATATAGAAGCACAAAAAATTCTTCAATTGTAACAAAAGTACAAAGAATAAAAAACCTTCATTAATAGTCTCCTACCCTTATCACACAATATACATAGCTTTCACGTTTAAGATTTTATATCGTGTGGTGTAGGCGAACCTTAAGGTCTTAAGTTTTATAAAGCCATTAAAATGTATTACTAATCTAAATAATTTTTTAGATAGCTTTTTTATTAAAGATATTTATTATCGAAACAAATTAATAATAAATTATAAAAAACAACTTCGACGGGCCCACTAGATAAGCCATATCGGTAACCATTCCTCAACCAATGAAAAAATTTGCAAAAATTCCCACTTTTAAGTGTATTTGTTGCTTTTAGAGTTTACACCACTAGTTTAAAAATGGTTGGGCTATGTAGAATACTTATGAGATCGTTATCACGCAGCTAGACTGACAGTCCATCAAAAATAACAGAATTATTATATTACAACAATTATTATACTAATTAATAAAAGTGGATCTATTTAATAATCTTAACAGTGTCGGGGAGTGAGTGATTATTCACTTTTTACAAAAATAATACTATTAAAAACCCTGTGCTGCAATAAAGATATAGTTTATCACGTTAACTTTTGCTATATAATTTCATCAGGCGTTACATCTATTGTACATTTCATTTAGTATAAATCACATAGTAAGTAATGTTTTATTCAGTGTATATTATATTATTAAATTTTTAAGTTAATCAAAATTAAAAAAAACTATTATGTATAGATACCGCTATCGCTATTATGCTAAATAATTTGGTCAGGTGTAAATTACTTGGAATTGAATAATATGTATGTTTTAGGTATTTAACATAATACAAATTTAAGTACTTAGTTTTGGGGTCATGCGAAAATATAAATGACTTTAGTTTGTGGAAATACTATCTACCCTAGTCTTAGATGTCTGTTTTTAGGGCATTTAATAAAGAATGATGAATTAGGGCAGAAATCTTAGTTAAAATATTAATTAACCGGACATAGTCTCTATTCTAATGACAAAATTATATTTTATAGACTACCCTCATATAGAAGATGCTGGAGGCAAAAAAATCGCCATTTCTATGACGATGAAGGTCTGGACTGGTTGTTCTAGTAAAAAGATGCACTGACACTCACAGTGGGCATCAAGGGGCTAAGTACATAAATTATCTCCATCAAACTAACGGCCTCAGTAAGCCATAATGGAATATAATGATAAATATTGTAAGAAAATAATTTTTAAGAAATATGTCTAAAAGACTTAAACATGAAATTTAAATTTGGTTCAAGTTTTAAACACGAAAATATGCTTAACAATAACTGAGTTCATGTTTGTGAAATAAAATTGCCAAATATAACAAACATTCTTTCAAGAAAGCGAATGACACTTGTATCAACAGTTTTATGAGTTACTTTACATAATTAATTCCATTATCAATACCACCAACGAACCTAACCAGTCGCACTTCGATGTGGCTTTATCTTAATAAAGAGAAAATATGCACAAATGTTAAAAATAATAAGTTGCTAGAAAATAACCATGTATGAAATAAAGAGAAATATTTACAACAACATTCCCATATGCTTGCGACACAGGGGAGGCATTTAGGAGGTGGGGGTGACTGCATATGCGGACACACGAGCTCCACATATGCGCCCTGCTTCTGGGCCTGAATACGTAAAGTATATTTTCCTTCTCTCAATAAAAGTGTGATATGTACTTATGTAACCACGCAATAAGTTATATTTCTTTGGCCTAACGAAGCAAAAAAGAACTATATTGTAAGAATATATTAAATAATGAATATGGCTGTATGGGTTTGAACTCTTTGCCTTTAATGAACGAAGAAACCAAAAAAAAATAATGAATGACGCAAACGTCAGGAGATTTTAGGAACCAACTTCAATTTGTTACTTTTGTGTTACAGTGATGCGGGCGCATCTAAAAATTTCACCCGCATCATTTTTTCATAACGCGCCTAACGAAGTATAACTTCAAAATGTTTCAAACGGATGACAAGGGGCAGAGTATCCATAAGGCATCCCGTGTATGTTCTCGATTTTTCATTATTTTCCAGGTAATATTTTTAGAATGAACGCTGCTCATACTCTCTTTCAACACAAAAGAATGGCAGGAGCGTTACCGCTGGTGATTGAAGCTCGTGTGAAATCAACCCATTAGCCCCGCGCAAACAGGTTCGTTCCACAGTTTCTGGAAGAAAGTTCCTTAAAACCGCACTGTGGAAAAAGACTGCAGATCTGTATCGTGAGGATGATATATTTATTTGACGTTTATGTAAACACTCTCTTTTGTACAGGATGCCGGCTAGTTTATCGGTACCAAAACTGCGCCAATTTATGCCGTGAAGCAGTAATTACTGTGTTTCGGTCTGAAAGGCGCCATAGCTAGTGAAATTACTAGGCAAATGAGACTTAACATTATCTCAGAGCTTATGTCGCAAGGTGACGAGCGCAATTGTAGTGCCGCTCAGAATTTTTGGGCTTTTCAAGAATCCTCAGCGACACTGCATAGTAATGGCCAGGGTATCAATTACCATCAGCTAAACGTCCTGCTCGTTTTCGGAGAACTCTCCATGATAAATGAGACAACGCACAATCAAGTAATATCCATACACAACGCTACTGATCTATCATAATTTAAACAGCCCTGCTTTTTATAGTTTTGAAATTTTTTGGTCTATTTTTCCAGGCTGAATTTGATAGTAGGTACATATTTATGAAATGTAACACCTTTTTCTTTCAAACAGCAAAATGCTGCAACAAATATTGGCTGCGAAGTTTATCTGATTTCACGATATTGTAATATAAAAAGGAATCTCTCATATTTTAAAGAAGTACACTTATGTTAGTCGGTGATAATATTCCATTCCCATGGTGAAATTTCTTGAAATCGATAAAGTTGTTTTTAGCTTACTCATAATAAACAAAAATAAAATCATACATATATACGAATCTCTCATCTTTATAATATTACTAGCTGACCCGACAGACGTTTTTCTGTACATAATAAATAAAATACTGTTTTTCTATGAATTTGTCGATAATATTTCGTAACATCAAGAATTATTTCTTAGAATAATATGCTCCCTGTTCTTCATAATGAAATTGGTTCACAGCAGAACTGTCAAACCGTGCATCAATACATTATCTCATAGAAAATATGTCCACACTATACAAATATTAGAAATAAAAATAATTATGGGTCCCAAATCTAAATAAAAGCTATCCTATCTCTCAAGTTGGATTAAAGTGCACTCATCATAATCCTCATTAAAATCCGTTCATTAGTTTAGGAGTTTACTGGAAATAAACATCAGGACACTGGATAACTATAGATTATAGAAATATTGTATGTCCAAAGTAAGTTTTGTCCTCAAAAGTAGATTATAAGTGATTAAATTAAAACTGATAAGCAATAATATAATTATGATATTAAAACACTTACGTCTATTAACAAAGTTCCCGAAACAGAACCACATCCAAAACAAAAATAAGCACATAAATATAAACAGTCCAGTCATAACATTTGAGACGATATCCATTTCTCTATGTTGTGCAAAGAATAAGGTATAAATAAATATCTTATCTTAAGCCGGCAGCGTTATAATCGAATTCTTACATTTTGTAGCACACGAATAGGGCGTCGGAGCGAACGATATTAGTCGAGTGGGGCACTCAATTGGTGTACTACTATCAGACAGGGATGGATTCGCACCTCATCTATTTATTAATCTATCTATATATATAATGAAATTGGTCTTTGTTTGAGGCTCCATCACGCCTAAGCCACTGATCGTATCGACGTGAAACTACCACCATTCGATGCGAAATTTATCCTAGATGGTTTTTTCTACTTATTTTTTTATTGTGTTTCTAATAAAATGAATACAATTTCATTTATTTCCTTTTAAAATTCGCCCAGCGAAGCGGGCGGGAACGGCTAGTAAGTTTATAAACATAAAATGAAAACGAGTTTACTAATAGAGCACGATCATGTAAGTGTTATTAATTTTTGTATATAGAACCACTGTCGTCTGGTTTTAATGATATACCTTTTTCTTTACCTAGTTATATATTTTTTCTTATGTTGTAAGATTGCAGCTAGGCTTAAGCAATTCAAGTTTATTATAAACATTTTATGTATAGAATAAATGTAATTATTTACCCCCTTATTCATAATAGTCTGCTAACTTAAAGCATTGCAGTTTCTCACTCTGTCTTCTTCTCTTGACCTAAGTCAGAATGAGAAAAAACACTCCTTAGCGACTGTTTAAAGTAAGCGGACCATTATGAATAAGGGGGTTAATATTTAATGTAGAGCCTCAACATTCCTACGATGTTATTATAATTAACGACTTACGATTATACAAACAAAAATGTTTTAACCACTACGAAGATAATCCATTCGCTTTTCCAATGAAGATACTAAAGTTAAGCTGTCTATGTGTACATTGAAATATTTGAACGTATTATCGAGAAATGAATCCGTACCTGTCTTTTTTAACATGAGGCTTGTTGTTAACTGAGTTGTAGTCTTTAGACGTGGACTGTACTTATTAATGTCATAAAGGTTGAATTACCTGGTATTTGAATTATTATCATGTGTAGGCTTTTGTTACCATTTTATTTTTGTTTTATATTGTATTATATTCGCGTGAAAAATATAGGAAAGCGGAATTCCCATTTGCAGCCTAGATTTATCTGAATTTTAGACGAACAAACAATTTTATTGAAAATTACATTTATTTACCAAATAAAAAAAATAAAATATATGCTCTATTTATCGACCACCACAAAGAAGGTTTATTAATGAATTGTCATGACTAATAAATAAATATAATTTCCTTTTTTTAGTGAAAATAAGGGACGAGACAAGCAGGACGTTAAGCTGGTGGTAGTTTATACGCCCTACCCATTACAGTGCAGTGCCGCTCAGGACTCTTGAAAAACCCAAAAGTTCTGAGCGGCACTACAATTGCGTTCGTCACCTCGAGACATAAGATGTTAAGTCTCATTTTCCCAGTAATTTCACTAGCTACGGCGCCCTGCTGACTGAAATACAGTAATTTAATTTATACATTTATGCTTTACGGCCGAAAAAGACGCTGTTGTGGTACCCATAATCTAGCCGGCATCCTGTGCAAATGACTCTTCCATTGGTCTTCTGGTCTGATCTTCAAACGCCAACGCTTGTTTTCCATAAAAAAAAATACGCCAATGCTATCCTTACTTTATAGCTACAGCAATTTTTGCGGCGTTTCATTATCAGGAGCATTCCTACAACAATATGTAAGTATCCATCTCTACTCTTTGCTATTAGTTACTGCTCACCCAGGAAACGTGATAATTGATAACCTGATGACGTAGCCATGCGTTGCTACTCGCTTGAAATTTTTCGATTGAGCTGACCGTCACAAATTAGTTAGACTAGTTAGATTTCAGTACAAGTGCGGAAAGTAAGTTAAAAAAAGACGTGTGGCACTCGGGGACTGTCGCGGTAAAGCTATTGCATAGCATTTTTTATCAACTTATGCAATTATAATTATTTATTTATGCAGTATTTTTTTTTGATAAAATTAATTTTAAAAAAAGCAAACGGGAAGTGAGTAAGATTTAACTTGCAAGATTTGATAACAGACAGACAACGGGACTGGTGAAACTAAATAAAAATGCTTGTCATAATAATAAAAATTAAAAAAACGTGATAAAAAAATAAAGAAACTAAAAAAAATCAAGATGTACCTGGGACCTTCTGTACAAAAAGCATACGTGATAACCGCTGTTCCACGGCAACTGCCGAAATATCTATATACATCTTGTAAGTAAGTGTTAGGTTATTTTCGTTACGGAATTTCTGGATTCGGTCTCCACGCTCAAGGCCCGCGATAGAAGCTATGCAATAGCTTAAAAACTATTCGATGCTGAAGAAGAGGTTTTATAAATACTGTGTAAAAAATTAAAGAAAAAATAAACTTACTTATGTCATTAATCAGCATCAGGGAGTTGAAGGAACAAACAAGACACACTATTATTACAAACACTGGCGCTGCCGCAAGTAACACTAGTCTTGATATTGTTAAATGTATATCTCCCATTATCAGTAAAACAAAGGCAATTTCGAAATATAATGGAAATTGCAGCTATCGTTTGAACATCACGAAGTAATAGAAATCTACATTTCAAATGAGGCATTTCCCTAATTTGCTGAACATTAACTGTTCGTTAATATTACGTCGTAGGTATTAATTTCAAAGCCGTGATATTACAATTTCACTAGTGATATTCCGTCTAAAATTATGGACGAAATAATACTAAACAAGGGCTGATTCGGTTCTGGCATTGTGATTAACAGTGTAAATTTGTTTTTGGAACCTACTAGTGAACAAAGGCCAAGATAACAATTAGGTGATTACACTTATGTATAACTTCAAAATAATGACTATACAATAAATACAAGAAACAGACCAATCAGAGACGGCCTCATAAACTAACGCACAGAAAAACTGTCGAAATATCATTGCCTTACAGGCTTACAATATCACTATAGTGTACCCGTGACATTACAATGTCACCAAAACCGGGCCGTTGAATTCTAAGAAATGAAATCGATTGACAATCTCCCGGTAAATTATAATATCACTAGTGATAATTATAATTATAATATCACACACATTATCACTAGTGATATTATAATTTACCGGTAGATTGTTGATTGTATTGACATTAGATTGTAAAATCACGGCTTTGACATATACCTACGATATATACACTACAAGTACTTAATTACCAAATAAAAAGTCTGCCAATGTAGAATACGAATAAGATCGTAAATCCTTCTCCCTGCGTCGTAATCCTCAGTACTGAGAGTCGAGACCACCCCTCTGTATCACTTTCTCACGTATGATCGCTCTCCATCTATTCCTGTCTCTGGCGGTGTGAAAGGCATTGTGAACCGTAGAGTCGAGGGCGGAGCGGATCTGATCGGACCATCGTGTTGGACTGCGTCCACGAGGCCTCTTCCCATCTATTTTGCCGACCACAATGAGCCTCACAAGGTTTCCATCGTCCTTCCTTGCGATGTGACCGAAGTATTCTAAAACTCTGCGCAGAAATTCGGAAGACAATCGCGAGGAGATCCTGTGTTCACGCAGAATGGAGAGATTAGATCGAAATGCTGTCCAGGGGATACGGAGCATCTTTCTCCAGCACCACATCTCAAAGGCGTCAATGCGTTTGCGGTCTGCAGCTTTCAGTGTCCAAGTCTCAGCGCCGTACGAAAATATTGAGAAGACTAGGGTCCGTACCAGTTTGGTCTTAGTTTTTACGGAAATGTTGCGATCTCTCCAGATTCTTCCAAGCTGAGACATAGCGCTCTTAGCCATGCCAATTCTCTTGCGTACTTCCCTCTCGCACGAACCATCGTTACTTATGTTGGAACCCAGGTAGATAAAGTTGTCCACCATTTCTAGGCCCAGCGCACCAGTTAGCTCCAACTTCCCAGATCTATCCACCACCATGACTTTGGTCTTGGACCTGTTTATGGGAAGTCCCATCTCTCCACTAATCCGCTCCATACGTTCAAGAAGTGCAGCCATTTATGACTCATTTGCTGCAAGAAGAGTAGTGTCATCGGCGTAGCGCAAGTTGGTGATTTTCACGCCACCAATTGTGATGCCTCCCTCCCAGTTCTCGCAGGTACGTCTCATAATGTGCTCTCTATAGGCGTTGAAGAGAATGGGCGACAAAATGCATCCCTGGCGCACTCCTTGATGAAACTTAAAGGGTTTCGAGGTTGTTTTATCAACTCTTACAACTCCCTGGCTTGAGCCATACAGGGTGCGAAGCAAAGCGATGAGATGATTTGGTACACCAAGCTCTTGCAGAACCCTCCATAAGCAACTCCAATTAACACAGTCGAAAACCTTACTGTAGTCGACGAAGCACATTAGCACTGGCGTATCAAACTCGTATGTCTTCTCAAAGAGCTGCCTGACATTGAGAATCTGCTCCCGAGTGCCCTTGCCCTTCACAAAACCAGCTTGCTCCTGCGGAATTTGCCAATCCAGATAGTAGTGGATGCGATTATTGAGAATATGAAGCAAAATTTTGCTGGCATGCGAGATGAGGGATAAGGTTCGATAATTGCCGCAGCTCTTGATTCCGACCAGTCCCGCGGCCAATCACCGTTTTGCCAGACGTGTGAACAAATATTGTATAGTGTCTCTTCACCCAGGTCACCCATAGCTTTAAGCACTTCTGCTGTTATTTGGTCGCTTCCTGGTGCCTTCCTATTCTTGAGAGACTGTAGAGCATTAGATATCTCGGAACCAAGAATCATGGGCTCCAGTGCCAGGTCCCTCCAAACCGGGGTAACTTCGGGTGTTGAGTGGGGATCTGTGTATAACTGCTCACAGTAGGTACGCCATCTTTCAGCAATGTGGTCGAGCTCGTGTAGTACAGTGCCGTCGGCATCTTCGATAATCCACGATTTAGCTTTGAACTGCTTGGAAAGGACTCTAACCTTCCTGAAAAGGTCTGCAGTTTGTAGCTTGTTCGAATGTTTCTCAATGTCGCTGCAGATGCCCTCAATGAAGTTGTTCTTGTCGCGGCGACAACTGGCCTGGATAGCTCTGCTAAGCCCGGAGTATTCGGTCATTACTTCATGATCTTGCAGACCCCTAGTTTTTAAATGTTTCCTGCGTTGAATGAGCTCCCATGAACAATCGGAGATCCAGCATCCTCTCTTCCACTCCGGCATTTTGCGCTTTGAGATCTGGTCCAGTGCATCGTTGATATGACCTTTAAAATGTTTCCACTGAGTAGTGTTCATGCGCTGGGTCATCCCTTAGTTTGGCCTCTAACGCCTCCCGGAAGAAAGGTCCCTCAGAAGGATGCAGGCTTCTGGGTTTTGGCGATTGGCGTCTAGGCGCCTTTAAGCGGAGCGAGAAATTGGTCACGAGTAGGTTATGGTCAGAGCCGCACTCTGCGCCGGGATAGGTTTTCACATTCGAAACTGAGGATCTCCAGCGGGTATCTAGAATGATATAGTCGATTTGATTTCTGTGCCTATCGCCCGGAGAAAATGTTGAAAATACGTGTTCATAATACTGAGATCGTAAATACTTATGTATTAAAAACTAGCTGACCCGACAGACGTTGTTCTGTACATAATAAAAAAAAACTCTTGCGGATGGAATTTTGGAAAATCCGTTCTTAGCTGACCTCTACTCAGTGAAAAGAATATTCCTATCAAATTTCAAGTCTTTAGCTCTAGTGGTTCCAGAGATATCGTGATAAGTGACTTTATACGTGTAAATCACTTATATATATATATATTGAACTTCGGAATTGGATTGTCTTGATTCATACCACAAACTTTCAAGGACGTATTGCTAACCGATTCATTTTACGGGCTGCTACGCTTTGCTCTTGTGATTCATAGCACCACGTCAATCCATACTAACGCGGTTCTTTTCTTCAGTCCTTTCATTCGCATTGTTTCGAATCCTAGTTACATTACGTCTTTGTCAGGAATAATTTGATCGTCTTAGTCGTGACATTGTTAATGATAATATCGGCACAATAAGCTAATAATAGTCACTCGCACACTAGAAACATACACACCAACCAACTTGAATAACATGACGTGCACTATCAGTTATATTTTATTACTCATGTAGCATGAAACTAACAAAAAACTTCATTGAATTCTTTCTATTCTCGAGATGTCATGAAAATGTCAATCCATGCAAAATGTATCAGAAAATAATTCTTTTTTATAATAATACTAGCTGACCCGACAGACTTTGTTCTGTATATCTAATAAATAAAATAATGTTTTTATATGAATTTGTCAATAATATATCATAACATCAAAAATTACTTCGTAAAATATGCACCCTGCTGTCGTAATGAAATTGTTTCACAGCAGAACTGTCAAACCGTGCGTCAATAAATTCTCTCATAGAAATTAAGTATGGACACATCAAAGGAAAAACAATTTTTTTGTTTTTATTTAATTTATCAGCATTTTTCACCATTTATTCACCTTTTAAACCTTCCCTGGACTTCCACAAATAATTCAAGACCTAAATTTGCCGAATCGGTCCAGCCGTTCTCGAGTTTTAGCGAGACTAACGAACAGCTATTCATTTTTATATATATATAGATTTTTTCGTGATTTTTTCGTTATTTTATTACTTATTATCCTATTCCGGACTAAGAGAAATCCAAAAAAAAAACAAACAACAGAAAAATTGGTCGAGCCGTTCTTGAGTTATAAATGGTTTGTAGGAACTGGACAGTAACAGAATTATTACAAATAAAGCTTTTAACAAGTCCTGCCACAAATAATGGGTTTATTACTCTAATTACAACATAAAAATACGGTTATCAAGGCGCGAGGAGGATGAATAGTTGGTTCTTATGTGAAGCTTATGTGTATCTAGATGATAGATCCATAGGCATATAATAATAAACATTTAAATTTGTGAATAATTTGCAAAAATTTTTGACATTCTGTCTCATTGGTTTTCTTCACAAAAGGTGCGGCTGCACGTGTGCATTGGTTCGTATCGGTTTTGATAATATTATAAATAAGGCCACACTTTTATTCAATTCCAATAATTATCGTTTTTAATTTCGCGGAATTTAGAATATATGGCTTGGTAACAACAATATACAACATACAAAAAGCTTCCGAAAACTGTTAGAGAAGCGACTTCGCTCAACATCTTCAAAAAAAAGGCTGCTATATCATTTACAAAGCAATGAATAAAAACATCTTATCATAATAACAATAAACTATATCTTGTAACTTGGACCACCGCCTTAAAACCGGAAAGCAGCAATGAGCAAATTCGCCTCTCACTCACTGATTTTATGTTCTCATGTAAGTGACGACAGTCTTAATGAGAAATTAAAGTTCTTTAAACCGAACAACAGCCATGCAATATTTTGTTTTTTAAAGCATTTTTATTATACTGTTATTTTACTTCCTGCATTTATATTAGGCTTTTTACATTTGTCTATTAGTCGTTAAAAACTTGGCTGAAACGAGTACATGCATAATAATTGATTCAATCTCGCCCCTGATTTTTCTTACAATTTATCGCAAAAACACATTTTACTACTGAAATTAATATAACGGAAAAAGCAGAGTATAGGATTTGTAATTTGTGTGAAAATAAGTACAGACAGCAAATCAGGAAATACCTCACTCGATTGTATTAAATTATACGTTCGAAATTGAATATTAAAGCACACTTTTCAAACACTGTTCACTTCGATTAAATATTTACTTGTGCAATAATTGTAATTGCCCATTTAAATGTGGTTTTTGTTATCTGATAATAAATGATATTAGAGAATTAAAATTATCATTGATTTACGTACCTTATGTTAGGTTCTGTAGCTTTTAGTGGTTATAAAGCCATTTATTTTGTATTGATCTTTTCAACAAATACCTTTTTTACAATTCTATTAAATGCAATAATTATATATACCTAGTCTTGCCATAAATATTGAAACAAAGAAAAAAAAAATATTTTCCAAATAAAATTACTATGTGTTAGTTTAATACATAAATATAAAACAAAAGAGCTTATTCGAAGTGGTCTCCTGTTATCCCAGTTATTAATAGAAGCACGCACTCTTTCCATGGGACAATTCTTCTCTGCCAATTGTAGTATAGGATTTACGACAGAGCCATTTTTTAATAAAACATTTAAATTTATTTATAGATAATGCCTGAACAGTAGCTGGGACTTTATTATAGCAGTGTATACATTTACCCATAAAGCTATTATGTATCGTATGAAGCGTACTAGAATTAGTTACAAGCAATCCCTTATTTCTAGTATTATAATAAATGTATTCTGGATTGTTTTTTTTTATGAAAATAAGGGACGAGACGAGCAGGACATTCAGCTGATGGTAATTGATATGCCCTACTTATTACAATGCAGTGCCGCTAAGGATTCTTGAAAAACCCAAATATTCTGAGCAGCACTACAATTGCGCTCGTCACCTTGAGAAATAAGATGTTAAATCTCATTTGCCCAGTAATTTCACTAGCTACGGCACCATTCAGACCAAAACACAGTAATGTTTACACATTACTGCTTCACGGCAGAAATAGATGCCGTTGTGGTACCCATAATCTAGCCGGCTTCCTGTGCAGAGGAGCCTCCCACTGGTAAAAGATTGTTTGGACTAAACCAAATAAATATTAGCTAAGAGTAAGAAGAGCCAAAATAGCTCTTCTAAAAATTAAATAAATAGTTTCAAAAAAAAAATTACCTCATGCAGACCGTACACAGGATGATATAATTATTCACTTGATCTTTCAAGACGTGTTCATTTCATTAATTGACACATTACATCATTATGTGTACAGATGAGAATAAGTACCTACTCGCAGCTTGAGAATTTGTTTCTTCGTGTTGCATAGCCTAGATCTCATAATAAAGTGTATTATTTTAACCCTGTTTTAAAACAAGGTCAAATTATCTTATGATTGCCATTATTAGTTCCCTTTTGGTCGTTCTAATAATACCTACGTAAGATTCATCTTATATTATAACGGCCGTTCCCAATATACTATCTACAAATAGAGATAAATTACTACCTTCTACTGTCAGTAATTAGCTGTTAATAATCTGAAGCTGTCCCAATATACCCGGTAAGTCATTCTTATCGCCTTATATTGGGACGCGTGAATTGCAATTTCCATACAAACTTCTATCGCTGTTAAGTTATACCTCGTCGCATTTGACAGACAGCGTTTACGGATTAAGTGAGTTACCGTCGATAAGTTTATTCGGACGGACAGGTCAACGATAGATACGATTTTTATCTCAAGTAAGAGATAGACTGAATATAATGCAATAGCTTCACAGTCACTATATCGTATAAAACAAAGTCGCTTCCAGCTGTCTTAAATACGGGACGAGACGAGCTGGACGTTCAGATGATGGTAATTGATAGGCCCTACCCATTACAATGCAGTGACGCTCAGGTTTCTTGAAAAGCCCAAAAATTCTGAGCGGCACTACAATTGCGCTCGTCACCTTGAGACATAAGATGTTAAGTCTCATTTGCCCAGTAATTTCCAAAGCCAGTAGACCAAAACACAATAATGTTCACACATTACTGCTTCATGGCAGAAATAGGCATCGTTGTGGTAGCCGGCATCCTGTGCAAAAGAGCCTCCCACTGGCATATCTGTCCGTATGTATGCTTAGATCTATAAAAGTACACAACGTATTTTGATGTGGTTTTTTATAAGATAGAGTGATTCAAAAGGAAGGTTTGTATGCTGAAAATATTTTTCATTTTAGAGGTTTCTAATTTTATGTCGTAAATGAACCCATTTTTTGCACTTACGTTGCAAACGCTGGTTGGGCCGTACGAGATATATATCAAAATAATGTACTAAAGTAGTGTACAACTTAAAAAGGTGTAAAAAAAGTCCGCGATGTTATAAGAATCTAATTACATTGCCAACGCTGGTTGAGCCCTACGAGTACATATCACAATAATGTACTACAGTATTGTACAACTTAAAAAGAAGTACAAATAAGTCCGCGATGGTATAAGAATCTACTTACATTGCCAACGCTGGTTGAGCCCTACGAGTACATTTCACAATAATGTACTACATTAGTTTACAACTTAAAAAGGTGTACAAAAAAGTTCGCGATGGTATAAGAATCTACTTACATTGCCGACGCTGGTTGAGCCCTACGATTACATATCACAATAATGTACTAAAGTATTGTATAACTTAAAAAGGTGTACAAAAAAGTTCGCGATGGTATAAGAATCTACTTACATTGCCAACGCTGGTTGAGCTCTACGATTACATATCACAATAATGTACTACAGTATTGTACAACTTAAAAATGTGTACAAAAAAGTCTGCCGTGGTAAAAGTCTATCTCTTAGGGATAACCCACAATAACCAATTTTGTATCCTTTATTTTTACACGAAATAATGGCTTATTTACTTAGCGATTTTAACCAATTAGGTACATTAAATACATTAATTATACCTACATAAATGTGGCTCTGTATAGTATATAATTTAAATGTATATTTTCGAAGATATAACAGATTTAAAATGCATGTTAAATAACGGGACCACTCGGAAATACCTATGTTACAATTATTTAATTTTTACTATTAACTTTTGACAGAACGAAGTCTGTTTGAAAAATCTCTTATCCGCATTGCCGTAAGGAACCAAGAAATGATGGAAGCAGCTAGTTACTGGGTCTCGCTACCAGGCCATCGACAAGCTAAGCTGCTCCTGAGCAACTATCAAAGTAAGCGTGCCAAACAATGCATAGGCTTGGACAGGAGACAACTGAGAGCCCTCACGGGTTTCCTCTCGGGACACTTCATACTGAACGGGCACCTAGCCAGAATGGGTCTCAGCGAATCAAATCTGTGCAGATTCTGCTGCGAAGCCGCTGAAGACCAGGGGGTCTTCAGGAAGGATGTGTATGGACACATCCTTCTGGAATGTGAGGCCATTGCCAGAATCAGGCTGGGGTGCCTTAAAACACCCTCACTCATTGCAGAGGACGTGCCCGGCCTGGACCCTCTTAGGATCCTATGCTTCTTAAAGGGAATAGGTTTAGAGAACACAATTTAAATCCCGGAACACGTCTCCTAGTCAGTAGCTTCGATCTCACCACAGCTCTTTGTCTTTAGACACAAGAAGTCAAGGGCAGGCGCGCTAGCGCAAGCAGGGGTCACAATAGATCCTAGGATTTAAGTGCAGATTATCCCCTACTCATAATAATAATTGATTATTATAATCATCATCCGATCTATCATCACGGACAGAACTATCATTGCTAATAAGCCTGATATTGTGTTGGTAGTTCGGTTAGAGCGTCGGGCATTTATTGTTGATATCACCGTTCCGTGTGATGATAACCTTGTGAAAGGTGAAATAGACAAATTGTCGAATTACCTAGATCTGGCACACGAGGTTACTGACATGTGGGATGTTGATTCAACAATAATTGTCCCAATAGTCGTTTCCGTAAACGGTCTTATAGCAAAGAGCCTCGACCATCATCTCAAGAGGCTCTCACTTAATAACTGAATTAAGGGTCAGTTACAGAAAGCAGCTGTTTTGTGAACGGCACGTATCTTGCGGAAGTTCCTCAGTCTGTCGCTCTAACCACCGGCGGAATTGTCGTGAACCAATGCCGGCGGGACTCTATTTTTTATATTTATTTTTGTAATATTGTTTTTTTTATAAATATGTTATATAATAATGTATAAAATAAGATGAAATTGTAATAAAGAGAATAATAATAATAATAACGAAGTCTGTCCGGGCAGCTAGTCTAGAATATGGAACAATAGTAGTATTTTCAAGATTCAGGAATCACCTAAATATTTGAGTTCTATTTTGCACTTATCACCAGCCATCAGGCTAACCAATGAAAAGAATTACTTATCGCAAGATATAAATTCACACATAATGATGGATCAGCAAAATTTGGAATTGCAGGTGTGAAGTTTTAGGAAAATTTAATTGCGTAAATGATAGATATAATGATATGATTTTGGTGCATCATTTGCTAATTATTATAAGATATAAATCTTGAATTGAAAACAAAAGGACTTTGGATTGCATTGCTAGCTATAATAATTTATTTTCTGTATTATTCCTTAAGTGTGTTCCAATAATTTCTTGTTTTTTTTTTTCGTTCTAATGTTGTGATTTGTACTGTTGTCATTTTAATATAATAAGCCTATGAATATTATAAAGTCGATAAACTGGGCATATTTGTGTTGTTCAAATTGTACTATTATTTCATCTACGACCAGTATTATCGATAAGAAGTTCAAATTTTTATGTACATACTACCTAGCTTACCCGGATTCTACCAACGTTCTACCAGCATTATTTTATTGCGGTCTTTTTAATAAAAATATACAATATTGTACTGTCATTGCTATTGCTATAAAATAATCATAATTTAGTCCCAGGCTGTCCGATCACTTAGATATGCAGTAATAGGATTTACGTTTAAATAGCATAAAATATAAAAAAATAGTTTAAATAATAACATAATCGATTATTATAATTGTACTAGCTGACCCATCAAACGTTATATTGTCAATAAAAGAAATAAAAAAATTTTATAAATTAAATTTTTGGGGTATAAAACATACATGACGACCGATTTTTAGACCTATCAAATATATCGTACCAAAATTATTGTAATCGATTGCCATCTTGCAACCCTATAGCGGATTTGTGGATGGAACAGATTAAAATAGAAATCGCGATATAAAAATAGTTGTAGATCGTTGAAGGGAAATTTGAAATGTATGTATTTTTCTGCTAAATCATAATAGAATAATAATAAAAAAAATTGACAAAAAAAATAAAAATATTTATTTAGGGGTGGGTATGAAAAATAGATGATGGCCGTTCGGAGGAGTTTGGTAACAAACACCGGGCCACGAGAATTTTATATACATACTAAGCTTACCCGACAGATGTTGTTCTGTAGATAATATAAAAAAAAATATGGGAATTTGCCATTAATATTTTTAAACATCAAGAATTATTTCGTAAAAAATGTTTCCTGTTGTTATAATGAAATTGTTTCACAGTGGAACTGTCAAACCGTGCGTCACTAAATTCTCACATAGAAAATATGTCCATACAAAACAAATATTGAAAATAATAATAATTATGGGTCAAGTCCAAATCGAAGTAAAAACTATCCTATCTCTCAAGTTGGACTAAACTGCACTCCATGAAGTAAACCCCATTAAAATCCGTTCATTAATTTAGGAGTCCATCGCGGACAAACAACGTGTCACGTAATTTATATATATTAAGATAGGTAAGTTGTAGTCTATGGATTCACTTCTTTTTAAATACACGTATTGATTCACAAGTTTGATCCAAATATTTTAATAATTAATATAAATAAATCCCATGTTTATCGGTTCTAGGGCGGGTTTCGACATTGTCCTTTAATTTATTTTAAAAAATGGGAACATTTATTCAGCGTTATAAGGCGAGATTATAAATTTATATTACTATTATGCAGGTAGTAGCGACTACACACACGCAAGTCATTCATTAAGATATCAAATCTAATTGCAACATAATGCCATGCCCAATTAAACATAAAAAAATGGAGGACAAACAAATAAATCTTGCCTTAGAACTAAAGAAAATATATGCCGGTGCTCGTTGACGAAGTAGATAATAAGCACAACCAGTATAGCATAAAAATGTCACCTGTTGTAGAATAAAAGAACTCTATCACACTGTAGTTCTGTAGGAGTACCTCAAAGTGAAACTAGATGGCGCTCATTTAAACATTGTCATTGTCATCATTGAAAAATGATGAGAGTGAATTTTTACGATGCGCGCGCACACCGACTCATGAATTCTACATCGTGAAGTTAGCTCTAGGTGGCATGAAAATCTATAACTATGTTCAAGTTGTTTATTCTAGTATTTTTATATTTAGAACACGTGTTTCGTAATAGTACAATTAAACAGTGTGAATAAATAAATATTATTTTGGTGTTTTTATTAAATCAATTTCATATACGACGGTGATTGTATTTACTAATAATTTATTAGTATATCTATATATATTGAATATTAGTATTAAAACTGATTTCAATAAACTGTTTTGATAGATTTGAGTATCAGTATGTATAATTTATTTACATCGTTAATTAAAAATTATTACATTATTATCTAAAAAAAAAAATTTTTTTCGTTTTGTTTTATTTCTGGTATATTAACAAATTTTATGTATAAATAAAATAAAAAAAAATTCTATACTTGTTTAAATTAACCTTAAATGCTGAGTGTTTATACTATCTTTGATCTTAACTATTTGTTAAAATTTGATTTATTTTTTCATACGCCAAAGAAGAATATCTTCTAACGCGTGTACATAAGTAGACACACTCTTTTTTATTGTTTGGAATTTGATCGAGGTGGTGAATGAATATTGCCCTGTGTTTCTCCGGGCATAAAAATAATGATAAGTAAGAGGCGATTAGGGACTACGCGCACTTATTCAGCTCCATTCGCGTTTCGTTGAACGATTTTGGTCACACTTATACAGCTCTGCTTCTATCAGCCGCGTACGGCATCGTAAGAATAAGAATAATAACTTTAAATCACGTCTGCACTCTTTAATCTTTGCGTGCATAATGATTACGTCAAATCAATGCAGGAACAATACAGGTCGCAACTTGTCGACAAGGAGTCGCGAACCATCCCTGTAAAGAGCTGTTCCGCCGCATTCGACGGCGAACAGCGCTATACGCGGCCGAACGCTCTCTATAGAATTCGCATAATAAAAACACATTTATCCTCATTTTATGCTGGTTTGCCGCGAAAGCAGAATGGACGCGGAATGCTGAATCGACGCGTACACGTCTCCATACAAAATTGTTGTTTTCTATGGACAAAAGCTGAAAAGAGCTGAATAAGTGCGCGTAGTCCCTTAAGGACATTTACCATTTGGGAGGCTTCTTTGCACAGGGTGCCGCCTAGATTATCGGCAGTACAACATCATTGACTACAACGGCGTCTTTTTCAGCCGTAAAGCAGTAATGTGTAAGCATTGTTGTGTTTCAGTCTGAAGGGCGCCGTAGCAAGTGAAATTACTAGGCAAATGATAATCTTATGTCTCAAAGTGACGAGCGTAATAAAAGTAGTACCGCTCAGAACTTTTGGGTTTTTCAAGAAACTAAGCGTTTTACAAATTATTTTAATTACAATCTACTTATAGTGATGCAACATAAATACTCAAACGTCAAAGACTTAACGCCTTACAAGAGTAAGTCAAGTATTAATATCAACATTTTTTTATTATTGTAATACTAAATAAGGTGTCCCTACATTGTTGGTCCACATTTTGACAAACCTGTAATATAACAAAAGCAGGACAAACGCGATTCTGTCTCACCCACCGCGGGTTCCGTACATATTCTTACCTATTACCCCGTACGAATCTTGTAGGCCACTATTTCGTAAGCTGAATATATTAACACTAATTGGCATGTATATATTGGAATGTATGTTCGTTAAAAAAACATAAAAATTTGTTTTAAACTGTTAGACAGGTTCATACACGCTGCACCAGAAATGGTCATGCACTGGTTTTGGATAGAGCACAACGTACTTCATTGCTTCAGCGTAACGCATACGGAATGTGTGTTAAATTATTTAATGAAATTCCCGAATGTGTACAAAATTTACCCGAATATAAATTTAGATTAACTCTTAAAAAAATTCTATTGACATCAGTATATTATAATGTAAGTGAATTCTTGAATTGTCACATGGATATTTAAATTCCTTATTTATATAAATAATTGTAAATCTCTGACATTTGCATGCTTTTTATAGAGCTGAATAGCAAACTGTAAGCATTTGTACTATAACATCTTGTAATGAAACCTATTCAATGCAAATAAAGTTTATCTTATCTTATTCGTATAAAATAGGGAATAAGTTTTTTTTTATTTGTGGGGTACAACTGTCGACGTAAGCAATAATGTTTATGTCACGCTTCAGTTGTCTGCGGGCCCCCGTAGCGCTTCTTCGGAATAAGTTATATTATTATCGATGCAATAAATCGTTACACATCTCGGGCGTATAATTATAAACCTGGCCCAGTTATATTGAGACAACTCAACACTTTCTTTGTGATAAATCGAAAACAATACTTCATAAAAAAAAATCTGCTTCAGCTAGTGCCAATGAAGCCCTTTCACTTCCGAAATCGGCAGTGCCCCAAGGAACTAGATTTTTCAGATACACCAAAACCGAGAGTGCCGTACGGAACACTATTCCCTCACCAAGTTTTGACCTTTATTTTGTTTATAAAATGGTTAATTTTGCATGGTCTTATAGCTAGTTTCATTAGCTTTCAGATTCATTCACTCAAATCAACATAATTATAATCAATCTAAATGTAAAATAATACGTATTGAATACGAGTCCCAAAATCACGCCGATCTGATGCATATCGCGCGCTGAGAGTTCCCAGGAAAGGAAAAGTTCATACGATAAAGTTAATTCAAAATTTGGACCGGCCGTTCCTTACAGAAAGACGTTCCTTGCATAAACAGTCGTATCTATTTTTACGTTTCTTTAAAGCTTTAAGAGACTGTACACTTGAGTATATCGTTTTAATTTCAACTCGATACCTCCACGCGTTTCTGAGATAAAGTGTCTTGACAGACAGTCGAACGGATGGACAGTCAACAAAGTGATCCTGTAAGAGTTCCGTTGACTCCTTTTGAAGTACGAAACCCTAATAATGACAATTATATGTTTTTTGGCAAAGATGACTTAGGCTTTTATTATTATTATTATTTGAAGAGGGTGGCTATTTCCTACTCCTAAAGATTCCTATTAACACCGCGTCCAAAATTGAACTATTGTGTTCGCCACTCATACTAAAGCTCGTCGTCAAGCCCTGCCGCCTTTACGAACCGCAGTAACTACTTGACGCGAGTGTTGCAAACACTATCTGGTGGCACGAAGTAGTCGCCAAAGATTGTGTTACGCTTATGCATTAGTGGGCCGCAGTTGCAGAGTAGATGAATAGGCGTTTCATCATCCTCAAGGCAGAGTCTGCAAGTTTTGTCGCTTTTGATGCCGACCACACTGAGGTGCTTGTTTAGGCGACAGTGCCCGGTTAGCATCCTAGTGAGTATGCATAGAGTTTTCCTGTTCAAAGATAGGGTTTCATTCGCATAGCTACTGTTGAATGCCCTTATCAGTGCTTTAGAGTGGTTTAAACCCGAATAGTCGTTCCAGCGTTTAAGTGCTTCTTGTTTACATTGGTTACTCAGGATGTGTCGGATGGTGCTCTTAGGCAGTCCACAAATGGGTTCCGGACCATATTGGACTGCTTTAGCCCCAGCTCTTGCGAGCTCATCGGCCATTTCTATGCCTATGATTCCGGCATGCCCTGGGACCCATCTGAGAATCACTCTGTTTTTCATGCCTAATGAATTCAGGCATTCAACGCAATTATTGACTTACTTAGACGTCGTCAAGTCAGCGTCTAAACCCAACAATACTGCCTGACTATCAGAGTGAATGTATATGTTATGATTGAAGTAGCCTTTTTGGATATTGGTTTCCGCGCATTCCAAGATGGCGTACACCTCTGCTTGAAATATGGAGGTAAAGTTCCCCAGGTTTGTGCTGGATTTAAACCTGGGGCGTTCTCCATAGACCCCACAGCCAACTTCATTTTCCATTTTGGACCCATCGGTGAACCACATGAGGCTCCCGTCCTTCCACGAGACTTTGTTGTTAATCCAGTCGTCCCTGGAAGGTAGTTCCACGATATAGTGTTTAACAGAGATTAATTGTGGAATCATCTGATCAGGTAACATGCCTAATATGTGGTCTCGCAGAACTGAGTCTTCTAAAATCCTAAGCGTTTGCGACATCCAGTTACATGAACCCCTCTGGGCGATTGCCCTCAGCATGCTTGCCTTCGCCTCTTGCTGTATGAACAGTGGAAGAGGCGGTAGGTTTAGCATTGCTTCAATGGCCGCACCAGGAGTAGACGTCATGGCCCCGCTTACCAACATACAGGCAAGTCTCTGCAGGCTATTTAGTCTGTCTTTCGTTTTCTGGCTGGCTTTGTTCCACCACACAATTACGCCTCCATTTTACAGCTTTTACAGCTTGAAGAGTATGTGTTTGTGTCACATTGAGGTGGGACAAGAAATATTCAATTTGCATCCTTGATTGTAAAGTATTAAAGCTTAGAGAAGATAAGAATTTTTATTAGATACACACAATATTACGAAAACTTATTGAATTAGGTGTAATTTTTCAGATATTCATAATAAGGTTAAATAACATACTCATATTTAGTGCAAAAATATATTTCATTATTGAATATATTTTAAATAGCTTTGCTTATGAAAATTCGTTGAATAATAATTTATATGAATTGAATAAAAATGAAATAAATTTGCGCGAAATATAAAATATCGAAACGCAATCCTATTGGTTGAAGCGCAGTATGCCGTCAAAGTTCACTATAACAAAATCACTGGTATAGCAAGATATTATTTTCGGTGATTAGCAATATATTCAATATGTTGGTTTTATATTATTTAATATGTATAATTATTATTTACAATGCAAAGCGCAATCAGATAATCTTCCAAAAATCAACAACACAGATTTTATTTCTGCTGATTTTAATTAAGAGAAAGCTACAAGGTAATTATGAGATAATTAATATTTTTTTTTAGGTTTTTTCAAGTCATATTTTATCATATTTATTTGTAAAACTAAACATAATCTAATCAATAAATGAAGAACATAGATTTTTTTTTCAGAAAAATGAATTTTTTTATTGAGAAAATAAGAGGAAAGTATATTTCATTTGTAACAATAGAATTTAATTAGAATTACTATATTATTATCTTATGCTTTTTCTGTTAATAAAGATCTCAACGAGAACTATAAGCTATACCTCAACATTGATTTTAAGGTTCTGTTACATTTTTAAAGTAAAAAGTGTTGGGCGATGTATATGCTTTTACAACATGATCCCAGAAAATGTTCAAAATAAATTATGTATTAGATACTGACAAAACTCAAAATTATATTATATTTATGTGGTAACTAGCTGACCCGGCAAACGTTGTTTTGCCATATAAAGTATAATTCACGCGATAGTTTTATAAGTAATAAAATACTGCCTATATTATAGCCTGTACATCATTTTGTTCTATTGTCAATAGTTTTTGCAGCGCACGCAAAAATAGGTTTTCGATTTTACACCTTGTGTTACAAAATAGCAATTTTATTACGGATCCCTAATTTTGAAAAACATAGCCTATAGCCTTCCTCGATAAATGGACTACCCAACACTGAAAGAATCATTCAAATCCGACCAGTAGTACCAGAGATATAATGCCTACTACTCGGCTAAGTTGAGTTAGTAGTCTTTTGTGGGGCGATATATATGCTTTTAGAGATCTTTTTAAGATCCCAGAAAATGTTCAAAACATAAGTATGACGTTATTCAAAAGAATTGTTAAAAAACGTTTGTGTGGTAAAGCTATAGCATAAATGAGTTTCTTAATGATACCAAAGTTTGGAAATGGAGCGACCACAGTCAGGCTATTAAAAATATAAATGTGATTGTATCGAAATTTTATAAAAAAAAAGAAGCCCACTGATGTTTTGCGCCCTTTCTTCTCAGGTCGGAGGTATTAATTTACGAATTGTTTGTTAGTTTTTGACTTCCATTAACAGATTTCATATCCAATTTTGATTAAACATTTTGAATTTGTTTGTGACGTAAAGAAAGAGCCTCCTCAAACACTCAATCTACTATAAGTTTTTTGTTATATCAAAATGTATGTACTATGTATTACTTACGGACATAATGAATTGTTCTTCCGACATAAAAAAACACTAAGATACCAAAAACACACCAGAAGAATAACTCAACATACATATTGAGTATTGGCCACTTGGATAAGGGACTGATTGAAGCAAAGATTTCAAAGCAATTGAAATAATATTACCAACTCATTCGGGCGCAATGATTAAGATAAGATATTTATGTTTACTATCGAATGTCAATTTTACTCTAAAGACATTGCCCTTATTTGGTATTAAGTTTCTCAAGCTTGGAGCCAAGTCCAACCTGCGCAGATTTCTAATTCATAGGTTGCGTGTTATATTGGTCAACTGGCACTAAATTTACTTTTAGTCCTTTTATTCACTCCAATAACATCATACACTTAAATTAACATTGAAATTTATGTGTATTTGCAAGCAGATTAAATTATTGTTATTATTAATTATAAGAAAAGATGGATTAATTGGTGGATGACATAAAACCTGGATTTTAAATGAACATTAGATCGGAGATCGCACATTGAAAGTGGTGGTTTATCACGCCAAAATACTTAAGGCTTAAGAAGATTGTGGTGGCAACACTAGATACTATATCTATAAAAATTACATATGCCAAATAAATTAAGCCTAAAATTGAATATGACTGGTATCACTAACATATTAATAATCCACACAGATAACTTAAAAAACACTGATTGAATTTTCTAAAAAACAGAAAATTTTAAATTTTTTAATTAGTAGATATGTAGATACCTACTGGGTACGCTTGAACAAAAGTGGAGGAAGAATATAAGGTAAAATGGAAGGAAATGAAGAAGGCCTTCACCAATAGATACTTTGCAGTTCCAAACAAATTACAAATATATAAGACTAAAATATAGTGTTATGTCAAAATAATATTATATAATAGTTTAAAAAAAACTACTAACGCGCTAAAATTTCCTAATATTTGATAAATCGGTTAAAAATAATAGTTAAAGTTTAAAATTAACATCATTTCCTGCCTTATCGACGGTAGATGAAAATTATACAAATTAACAAAAATCTCATTTTGCAAATTGAAAAATGGAATAATTTTATAAAATTAATTTATTGTCATCGGTCCTTGATAAATCTACGAAGTTTGAACGAAATCTGGCCGCATAAATTGGTTCAAAATCGGGCCCAAATGAGTCGGTTACAAATATATATACATGCAGGTGCAGCTAATAAAAAGCGTGTAAAAATGTAATGTTTTAAACGGTTTAAATTTAGTACGGAAACGTCCAAGTCCGAGTTGTATTGACACTTGATTGATTGACGTCTGCTGTCTTATACAATATAACGTTATTCATACTCGTAAGATCGTCGAACGGCTTAAGCTTGTCTGTAGGTTATCTCCTCATAAAGATAATTGTTCATTATATTGCATTGATTTGGCTCGTCTATTGCCACAGCCATTTGTTTTTATACGGATTATGTGGACAACGAATGTTAATAACGACACAGTTTTACGATGTTTTGATAAACATTGCAGTTGTAAAAATAAGGCTTTGACTTCAGAATTGTAGTCATAAAGGGTTGAGTAACCGACTAAAGGAAATATTTTTATAAGAAAAAGTGACGATACGAGACTTTCACCTCATCGTAGTGATAGGCCCCGCCCATTGCAATGCAGTGCCGCTCAGGATTCAGGATCTTACCCTATTATTTTGACTTGTGTCAACCTGTGGCACTTTGAGACATAAAATTTAAATATCTTCTATCCTAGTAATTTTACTAGGAGCCCTTTAAGTCGAAACACAATAATGCTTGGATATTACTACTTCACGGCAGAAAAAGGCGCTGTTTTAGCTGTACATTTCGATCCCCAAAAATCCGCGATAGCCGAACATTTGCTTAAAGCCGGTACGAACCACTGGATCAAGTTGCTTTACCAACGGGTGCTTTCTGCTTATCACCAATATATCCCATGGCTTGTTAGAGAAACTATCGAATTTAAAAGAAATCCTTTGAATTTTAATAGGGAGGCTGATTTTAGACTAGCCCAAGCATATTATCCTGTGGTCTCACTCTGCAGTACAAATGCAACAAAAGGACATGAATGTATGAACGTCGTTAGTAGTGTGTGTCATGAATTAGGGAATCCAAGACTGAAACGTATTCGACGCCCCCTCGCAGTTCCGCCGTGACCGCAATTCATGCATTTGGACTAAAATATCGGCTTCAAATAAATAAAATATACATCGTGAGTACCCGTCATAATAATAACTAGGTAGCCTCTTATGCACAGTTTTTTTTTATGAAAATAAGGGACGAGACGAGCAAGATGTTCAGCTGATGGTAATTGATACGCCCTGCCCATAACGAGCAGTGCCGATCAGGGTTCTAGAAAAACCCAAAAATTCTGATCACTACAGTTGCGCTTGTCACCTTGAAACATAAGATGTTAAGTCTCATTTGCACAGAAATTTCACTAGCTACGACGCGCTTCAGACCGAATAACAGTAACGTTTACACATTACTGGTTCACAGCAGAAATAGGCGCTTTTGTGGTACCCATAATCTAGCGGACTTCCAGTGCAAAGGATACTCCCACTGGTAAACTGGTAAGTTACAAAGATAAGAAAATACAGTTGATCACGGTTTATCTATTGAGATACTCAAGCCATACAAAACCCTCACGACCACAAAACACTAGAACCTGGAAGAGGTTCATTGAAGCGAATGAAATTAAAAGATTACTCAGAGTATTGGATTATAGACAAATTAAATAGTACTTACATTCTCAAATTGCTCTTGTAGCAGCTCCATATCAAATATATTATTACTAGCACAGATATCACTACTGGTATCAAAATAATCCTAAAAACATCACCATTAATTTTTGGTTCGTCATTTTCGTATATTTCATCATCATTCATTTTACTGCTCTCAATTATTACAACAAATTGAAAGTTTAGTTGTTTTGCATTTAATACTAAAAATAATATGTCGTCGTATCTCTAAGCCTATTACACTCTTTACAAAGTGTATCAACAAAGTGTTTCTCTTTAGGAGAAATATAAGACTAACCTAAATAGTAAAAGGAATTAATTAAGTAATTAAATGTCTCACAAAGATTTGAAATGTTCGTATCAAAAATCCCATTATTGAACCACAAATTCAGAATGAAAAGCTGAAACCGGTGAGCACTTTGTCAATGCTGATAAAATTGGAAATAGTAATGTAAAATGTGGCTCCATTATTAGTTTGTTATCTTAATTGCTTTATGTTTTTGTAATGGATGCAACGTTGTCCGACCTTGTTCTAACCGATAAAAAAGGATCGATATATTTTTTTTAATCTTTAAAGGGTTAGTGCTTTTCAAACTCAGAGTGTTAACAAAGAAACTACTTATAAAGAATTGAGATACTATAAATTACCGGAGAACACTCGACATGGAAAACAAAAAAATAGAATTCTGGAATTATTGGAGGAGGTCTACACCCACCAGGTTCATTAACCGTAAAATTGTACAATATTTTAGAAAGAGAAATATAAAGGCATTTTTTATTATCATTATAAATTCAATGTTTGTTTCAAAAATCCATCATAAAACGAATTACTACAATACAATTCAGATTGAAATAATATTCTTACGATTGCATACTTTTATTTTAATCTTATGCCCGTTCAGTTCCTTTGAGAGAAAAGTTGAAAAATAGTGTAATTCAAGAGCGAAGTCAAGTTAAAGAAGATAGAGTACTGCTGGTCATTCACGATTACAACAAGCAAAATGGAGTAACGCCATGCCAAAATGACAAAACTTTAGCGCTTGGCACTACTTGGTGTAAATCCAGCGCGACGGAACAACGCGGTAACCGAAAGCAACGATCGTGTAGGTTATGAAGGTTAATTTTATCATGTACACGCGATAGATGAAAGAAAATTAGGTGCTAAAAACTATAGAACAAATTTGGATAGAACTGTTGAGAAAGGTGAACCTAGGTGTAAGCCAACACTATCACAAAGGGCCTTGGACAACCTTACAGATAGGGATAAATTTAGAAGCAAGGGTGATGGCAAGTGGAAGCCCCCTGAGACATGTGTGATGGATAGTATTGTTATAAAAAAATTAATTTAAATATAATAGGTATTTTTTAATATAATATATTGTATTGTGTATCATAAATAAAATAATGAAGTGATAATAAAATTTTATAACGCCTAGTGCTGTTTTAACAGCAAATTTTTTGTAAACCAACTTAAGCTACGTGCTCTACAATATTTACAGGCTTTTTTATGAATAATATGTTTATTATGGCACTATATATATTTACATATATATTAACCCAATTAGATTTCAATTTACTTGATAATCTATCTTATTATAAGCACGAGGAAAGCGATGCCTCGTCTATACGCCATTCTTGTGCTGCTTGTGGTCGAACAGGCGTTCGGTCATCTATTCGGGGACTTCTATTTCTATATTGATATTATATAGCATTTACAATTATTATTTTAGATATTAATTTTTTAACACAAAGAAAAACAAGTGTAAAATAGCTGGAATCAACATTTTATTAATTTGTTTTTAATTTTTTAAATGAAACCTTTTTAGTTCATAAACGCCAGCTAGATACAAATAGAACACCCAAATAGAATATACGAAAACACATTTTCCCGACGTATTAATCATATTTAATTTTTTATTCAAAAACGTATCATATTATTATGATCTGAGAAAACGATTAAGTACCTACCTAAGATGAAATATAAACCAGTTTTATATGTGTTATGTTTTTTAATATGACAATAAAGGACGAGACCAATAAGACGTTCAGCTGGTGGTCATTGATACGATAACGATACTCAATATAATGCAGTGCCGCTCAGGATTCTTGAAAAACCCAAAAACCCTGAGCGGCACTATAATTGCGTCACCTTTAGACATAAGATGCTACGTCCCATTTGCCCAGTAATTTCACTAGCTATGGCACCCTTCAGACCGAAACATAATTATTATGCTTACACATTACTGCTTCACGTCAGAAAAAGGCACCGTTTTGGTACCCATAATAATCTAGCCGGCATCCTGTGCAAAGGAGCCTCCCACTGGTAAAACGAGGTTAACGAGGAAGCCCGAAAACACATTTGTCACGGGAAGTATGTGTTCACTGAAATATAATGTTTTATTAATGCTTGTGTGTACAGTTACAAAATGCGTACGAAATTATTCAAAAAATAACCTATAAAAGAAAGAAAATACTAGGAAATTAAATGTGAATTTCAAACAAAATTGCAATAAAACATTATACCAAGGAGACTTTGGCAACCTTTTTGGACAGGCATATGACGATGTAAGTTAGCCAAAAAGTTACTATATCTTCTTGCTTCATTTTTCCGTAATACTTTAAAATGCCTTCAACATGACCCATGCCGACCACGGCCAATACTCGAGGGTTTGGAACTGCGCGATCACACTCCTGTAAGGAATAGGCCAAACATTTGTCACGTTCGTCCACGAAAACGTGAAATATTTTTTTGAAAGCCGGCACTTCTCCTGTGATTTCATCGAATTGGGCGTGTATATAATCTTAATTTTTATACTTATCAAACTGATTTTTATCTAGGGGTTTTGGTTTCGCATGAGACAAATGATACAGTACTTGACCCAATTTTATGACGCTAAGTGATTGAAAAGCCCGTGCAATTGTTATATTTATCGGTCTGTCGCCAAGGAACCTGGTATTTTCTTCATCTCATGATAAACCCTTCTGAACTCTCCCCCTGGTGCAACTCCCAATTCTTTTGCTATATCTGCGTGGGTCTTGAGTAACATTGCATGTAACATACCAGACACAAAATTCTGTCCTTTAACACCTTGCCTTACTTTTTTTGCGTCAATCTTATTAGCATCTTTTAAGAACTTTTTGTCATCTAGTTCCAAGAGAGATACTCTTTGACGACATAGCTCTATCAGAATTGCATTTGGCGTTAAGCCGTTAACTATTTCTGTTACATCTTCAATAGATTTTTTGCTAAAATGTACTGTGCCGAGTAGAACAACGGTACCCTTACTATCATTCTGTATAAATGACGCCGATGTGGACAACTTTAACTCCGAAGTATTAGACGCAATCCTATATGTGAGTGGCCCTGCATTATTTACACGCCGAAGCCCATTTTTAAGTGGAGCACTGAGATTTGTGCATTTCAATAAATTTTTACCAAATTACATGACGGATATGTCATGTTTTAGGTATGAAAAATAGGTAGTGTAATTTTTTTAGTAATTTGGAACATTTTATTAATGAAAAAGTGTTTCTTACGTTGCCGATTCAAATACAATAGATTCGTAGGTAAACCACGGGTATCATACAAGTCCATTGAAATAATTCTTCTGCTCAATATTAGGCACACGTCATCAGGGAAGTATTAAAACAGATAATCAGTTTTTTTTTGTTTGTTTCACTTCTATATGCATTCATATCTTTACAATGTTTGCTGTTACTTGACAACAATAAAACAACGATAACTGTGTTCGTGAAATTTCGTGGGTTATAACGTGGATTATAACCTTATTGTGATATGGGATAGTACATCCCATTATAAGAATTGCGAATTTATGTATTTACCGTCTAGGTCAGACCATTCGGAGGTCCTTTAGCATGGTGAGTGTAGTTAGATTGTAGTAACGTCCTGTCTCACACTACGGGCACAGTACAGGTTTTTTTAATGAAACTTATGGATGAGACGAGCAGGACGTTCAGCTGATGGGAATTGACACGCCCTGCCCATTTCAATGCATTGCCGCTCAGGATTCTTGAAAAACCCAAAAATTCTGAGCAGCACTACAATTGCCTTGACACATAACATGTTTAGTCTCATTTGCCCAGTAATTTCACTAGCTACGCGCCCTTCAGATCGAAACACATTGCTGCTTCACGGCAGAAATAGGCGCCGTTGTGGTACCCATAATCTGTAATACGTATATAATGTAATCCGGCATATTGTGCAAAGGAGCTTACCACTGGTAAATAGTAATAAAATAGTACTTCAACTTCACACTAAGGCACCCGAACCGACGAACGCACACATACACACGATTTACACGGTCGCTAAGCAATCATTCGGAATGGAGCGACCGCCCTCAGGCTATTAAATAATAAGTTTAATTGTACAATATTATTTTGTAAACATATGTTTTGATGAAATAAAGCCGGCTGAGTTTGTTGCGCCCATTCTTCTCAGGCCTAAGGCATTTATTTTGGAATGAGTGGTAGTTTTTTTTGACTTTCAATAAGTGATGTCACATCATATTTTAAATAAAAATATTTGAATTTAAATTTGTATTTGAATTGATAGAAAGGGTTCCATAATATGCTACTGAATTCCAACAGACTTCGAACAAGTTAGCGTGTTAAATAGACTGATATGAGTAGTTGTGTTTCTAAATGAAGTTAAGAAATTCTAACTCTAAGGAATTCTATATGTACCAACCCTAACACTCCGCCCAGACGTAGGTATAAATTTCAAGGAAACCGCTGAGTTACGTTAGTATACGTTAGACGCCTCGAAAAGGCATAAAAGACCTTTATTTTCTCAAAATTGATTCCTTTAGAATTCTTTTTGATGTCATTTCTAATAACTACTAGATACTACTACCGCTTCAGAAACAAATGGCGCTCTGAGCGAAAAGAAGCGGCGTAACCATCTATTATTGAGATTACGGTGCTTAACGAGGTTTCACAACACTATTTTAACAAATTTTATATTAAAATTCTTTAACTTATATCACATTTTAATGGCTCTAATCCAAAACCGCAAAATTATTTTTTAATGAAAGAGCTCAGACTATTCTTAACTAACTAACCTTAATCACTAACTAACCTTAATCACTCAAACGAACGCATAATATGTTTTTATATATTTATTTGAATGACCCGTTTTATGAAATATCGGAAAAAATTTCCCTCGATTTCTTTCCCTCGATGTCAGGTTATGGTTATGTCCTGGGACATCCTGTATATAATATTTAATTATTTTAAACTAGCTGACCTGGCAAACGTTGTTTTGCCATAAAAATTATATATGAAAACCTTCCTTGAGCTTCAACGAATCTATTACAAAAGATTTCATTGAGATCGGTCGAATAGTTTAGGAATAATTAGGGAACATACAAACATACATTCTCTTTTATATATATATATACATAGATTATTAAAAATAATATAAAAGATCATTGTTCAAAGATAAAAAAAATAATATAAAATAATAGTTTAGCGTGTTTTTTAGTTTTTTTAAACTATTAAGTATTTATTTTTCATTTTTTAGTTAAATTTTCAATAGCGTATTTTTAAAACTATTACGTACTTTAACATCGATTCCTGCCTTATCGACTATATATAAAAATTATATAAATTGATAAAAATCTTAGTTTGCAAATTGAATAATGGAATAATCTTATCAAATTAGTGTATTGTCATCGGTCCTCGATAAATCTACAAACTTTGAATGAAATCTGGCCGTTTAAAGTGGGTCAAAATCGCGTCTAACGGAGTCAGTTACAAACATACAAGTGAAACTAATATAAAGCGTATAAAAAGGAATCCAAAAATACAATGACTGTATAATCAGATCAATAAACAAATTCAATATCAAAGCGATAGCCGACTCCAATAGATTATGCTTCAAGTGTATCCGTTTAGTGTCAAATCGAATAACACTACATAACATCACATGATGAAGTTATCTATAAATAGTATATTTCATTACGAGTGCGGAAAGCCTGTCATTGCAAAGAGTCCTGACAAATGTCTACCCGAGCCGAGACGCATCCGAACGTGAGGCTTGCCAGTCGGAACAAGTTGCAATTACGGTTCCGCACGTGTACTGAACAACTATTTTTAATACCGTTGCGATAAAATGAAGCAATTTAATAGAATAATAATAAATAAGCTCAACTAACTAAACTGGCGCCAACCGTAAAAAAATATAAGCAGAGATTTTTTTTGATTTCTTCACCCATTTTGGGTAGGCAAAGGGAACTATGCCCATACAGCTAAGTCGTCAGTAGATTTTTTTTATTGATATGAAATGAAAATGAAATTTAATGAGGTGGAATGAATTAAACCTAACGTAACTCATTGAATCAAATCATTAAAACTGATATTAAAACAAATTAGTAGCTTCTTATTATTTGCAAATATTTCTAAATAGAAATTTAGAAATATTTGCATAAATCATAAAAACTTCGTGGTGCGTTTTTTCTTTTTAATAGACATTATTTTGACAGTTGGGAAAGAGAACGCACGAGTTCGGAAAAGGTAAAGAAAGCCCACAGCCCGAACGCTATACGTCCCTGCAATACGCCACTTTTTGAGCAATTGTATTAAAAAAGATTTACAAAAATATCCCTTTTTACTTTTGCATTGATATATTATCAAGATACATACTTTATGCTTCGTCTTTCTTTGTACAATATAATCCGAATATATTTTGAACTTATACTTTACTTAAGAATTAAAAAAATTCAGAGTGAATTTTTACGATGCGCGCGCACACCGTCACGCAAAATTGACACCCTGACGTTAGCTGGACAACTAGGCCATCAGTATCATACTCCAGTTACCATAAGCCTCTCGTAACTCATATGTTTTTACTTGTTAATTTACATGTTTTTTACTTACTCGTGTAAGGCATTATTTTATTATTTGCCTTTTGAGCGTTTTCGTTGTATCACTTTGCAATATATAGTAATTGAAATGGTTTGTAAATTTGATTGAAAATAAGAACTTGTAATACCATTCTGTTTTGAAAAGAGCAACCTTAGAGTTTCTTGCTCGTTCTTCTGTAAGGAAATCTGCCTTCCAAATGAGTTGTATGAAAAAATTAAATATTTAAAGTGTAATGCAATTTACCTTCGAAATAAAATATTTTTGATTTGATTTGATTTGATTTGATTTGATTTGATTTGATTTGATT
>CATIXQ010000003.1:12224063-12259576 GCA_949711755.1 Leptidea juvernica | reverse complement strand
ATTTGATTTGATTTGATTTGATTTGATTTGATTTGATTTGATTTGATATGATATGTCTACTGAACCAATGGACAAGAATTAAACAAATTTCAATACGTATTGTTTGAAACTTATTAAAAAAATTTCTTTCCAATTATACACAAATCTTCTTCTTAGTCGTTCCTTGACTCACATTCAATTGGTCAACGAGCTGTCTCCATGGGTATCGTTCCTTTGCTTGGTAGAGTGCGGTGCTCATAAGGATCTTCAGAATTTCGGCGATTTGATCCGACCACCGTTTAGGACTATGGCCTCTAGGTCTATTACACCTTATTGTCCCCGTCACCATCAAACGCTCAAGGTTATCAAGGTGGTATTTCTAGAAAGGGTTCCATATTATGCTACTGAATTCCAACGGACTTCGAACAAACGTGTTAAGTAGACAGATATGAGTAGTTGTGTTTCTAAATTAAGTTAAGAAATTGTAACTCTAAGGAATTATTTATGTACCAACCCTAACGCTCCAACCCAGATGTAGGTATAAATTTCAAGGACACTGCTGACGCTACTGTTCTATACTTCTACTGTGCTACTGGTTTGAAAAACGTTTGTGTGGTAAACTATAACAAATTAATGATACCACAGATTGGGAATGGAGCGACCACCCTCAGGCTATTAAATAATAAGTTTAATTGTACAATATTACTTTGTAAACATATGTTTTGATGAAAAAAAGCCCGCTGAGTTTGTTGCGCCCATTCTTCTCAGGCCTGTGGCATTCATTTTGGAATGGGTGGTAGTTTTTTTTGACTTTCAATAAGTGATGTCACATCATATTTATTTTAAATAAAAATATTCTAATTTGAATTTGAATTTGAAAAGGTACCATACTTTTTTTGAAGGTCCTATGTCGTGTCGTCCCGGAAACACCGCACAAGGAAGCTCATTCCACACCTTTATAGTACGAGGTAGAAAGCTCCTTGAAAACCGCACTGTGGAGGACCGCCACACATTCAGATGGTGGGGATGATATTCTAACTTGTGGCGTGTCGTGTGATACCTTCACTTCGGCGGCAGGAATCAATTTATTTGTTACGGTTTAACGCCTGAACTAGTCAAATTATGCGACACGCTGTCAGGGATACACAAATGGATAAAGGGTACATATTGTTAATACCACTACCAGTTTCCGAAATAACATACAGGTCGTAGACGACGGTTATTACTCGAACCCCAAGCCCGTGAATGCTGGAGTTACCTAACGGCCGTTCCCAATATTCAGTCTATCTCTTACTCGAAATAAAAATCGTAACTATCGTTGAATTTTCTGTCCAATAAACTTGTCGACGTTAACTCACTTTATCCGTACACGCTGTCTGTCAATAGCACGACGTATACCTTACCAGCGATCGAAGTTTGTATGGAAATTGCAATTCACGCGTCCCAATTTAAGACGATAAGAATGACTTATCGGTTGTATTGGGATATCTTCAGATTATTGACAGCTTATTACTGATAGTAGAAGGTAGTAATTTATCTCTATCTGTAGATAGTATATTGGGAACGGCCGTTAGACAGTATGCTATCTCTTACACTAAATGAAGTTTTGGAATAAACAAAAGAAGGTTTGTAAAGATAGGTAGAAAAGTTACACCTTTATCTGGCCTGGGTTAGGCCCGGTTTAATGCTATTGAGTGTCAAGATGCCATGCACACAAGCATCGAAAGTAATATCTAGTTGGAGCGCAGCTGAGACCAAACCTTAATCTATCTAAGTTTGTAGAATCGTTTCTTCATATATTTGTATTAAAACTATTTAGTGTATGTTTATTTTAATTTTATTCTTTAATATTGTCATCGTATCTATTACAGCCATTACGATGATAACGAGGCTTCAAAACACTAAAATAATTAATTTGCAGAAAGTCAATTTTCTTTTTCATTACATAAATACCTTAACTAATATCACATTTCAATGTTTCTATTAACAATAAACTTAAAATTAAAGCATAAACCTATCGCAAAACAAAATTTGTTAATAAAAAATAAATGAAAAAGCTCAGAATACTGACAACATAAGAAAAGCCTTTAGTTAATGAATTTTAAACATTTCTACTCAATTCCAATTGGCAAATTTTTTAACCTTAATCACAAGACACTTTTCATTTGTATAATATAATATTGAATAATTTTTAAATTAAGTTTAATATTAGAACATTGTTCAAAGATATAAAAAAACTACGTTTAAAAAAACCGACTTCCAAAACTGAAAAGTATCAAATAACTAAAAAATTTATTTAATACACCTCTTATGCAAACCTTACCTTACATTACCTTTACCTTTAATATTAATAAAATACTATTATTTATATATGCTACCTATTGATAGGTTTTATATCAGTGCCAAGCCAGAGGAGACCTTGTAATGGCAGACCCAGATGTACCAGTGCCCGAGAAGATCGTTATATTATTTCCACTGTGTTAAGAAATCGCCACCAAAATGCAGTTGAAGTCCAGGGACAGCTACTTCAGACCCGGAGGGACTACATTAGTGACAGTACAGTGAGAAGAAGACTTGCTGAAGCAAATTTGAAACCCCGCGAGTGGCCCAAAACTCGAGAGACAGCATCGAGTAGCGAGACTGCGATTCAAACGTGAACACATGCAGTGGGATGTAGAAGAATGGTCAAGAATTTTGTTTGCAGGTGAGTCTCGATTCTCCCTTTACACTTCTGATGGAAGGCGAAGTGTTTACATGCGACCTGGTGAGCGATACCTTCAAGCCTGCATCTCAGAAAGAGTCCAATACGGTGGAGGCAGTGTACATGTATGGGCTGGCATATCTTCAGAAGGTCGCACAGTGCTAGTAGCCATAGAAAATGGCACCCTCACTGGGCAAAGATATGCTAAAGAGATTCTCAATGAGTATGCAGGGCCGTATTTAGCAAATATGGGTGATGGATCGATGCTGATGCATGATAATGCCCGGCAACACACGGCTCATATCGTACAAGAGTATATTCAGGAGGTCGGTATCAGCGTGATGGCTTGACCCTCTTGACTTGACTTCTCAACCCGATTGAACACGCCTGGGATGAGCTTGGGAGGCTAGTAAGAAATCGCAGACCACCACCTACTACCCTCGGGGCACTAAAGCAGGCCCTGGTAGAAGAATGGGACAATATTCCCCAAACTCGGCTCCGAAACCTAGTGTTCAGTATGCCAAACCGGCTCGAAGCTGTAATCAGAGCTCGGGGAGGCAATACCAGTTATTAAAAATTAAATAACATGTAATATATTTTAGTTGAATTTTTTTTACACTTAACTAAAAATGTCTATTTTCATTGTTTTATCTTTTTTAAGTTAAAAATGTTACTAATGTATAATTTTAGTTTCTAAGAATTAAAGCCTATAAAATTTGCAACAAAACGTTTTCAATCTTAAATCTCTACCTTCTATAGTTAAGAAAAAAAATTAATTTGAAAAGTGTGATACTTACTTTTGCAGGCCAGTGTATTTAGGTTGTCTGGGCACGCGTATCTGTCCGCTTGGTTCTAGGCGGAGCTATCCCGCTCAAAGTCACGCGTGGCGAGTGTAGGTGTACCTTTATTTTTTTTATTTTATTTTTATACCTTTATTTATTTTTTATGTTTTAGTGTCAGTTAATAATAAGATATAATCAATCTGAATGAAAACTCCAAAAATAGCCGTACAATTACTTATGTCATCCAGGTAGACAAAAATTTTCATATAAATGTTCATAAAGTGAAAGCTACTGGGCCAAACTATGTAAAATTTTTATGGGACCAAATGGCATCTATTTCGCATCGAACAAAAGAATTACGTAAAACGGATCATAAATCTCAGAGTAAACGGTGTATGTACATAAAATAAAAAAATACCGATCGAATTTATAACCTCCTCCTTTTTGAAGTCGGTTAAAAAGGAATCCAAAAATCCAACGAGTTTACAATATAATAAAATGATGTGGTGTCGTGGGACACCAGGCAGGAATGAAGTTCCTTCGGCTAATGTAGAATCGACACAAATTGCAAAAAAAATCGTTCTAATATTGCTATAATCGTTATCATATATTAATATAATAATATTGATAATATATACACTACTCGCTTGTGTATGCGACTGTCGCGCCTGCGCACGTCTCATTTAACGGTTTTATTCCACGCACTTTTTTCCACGGATTTTTTCTTACGGTTTTACTATCACATTTTTTTCAGTTCGGTCCCGCAGCAAAATCCCTATTTCCTCCAAGCCTGCCGTAAGGAACTTCGTTCCAATTAGATCATCAAAAAATAAATACAATTTCAAAGCGACAGCCGACACTTTTCTTCAAGTGTTTCCGTTGTCTCAAATCGATAACACACTACAAGTCACATGATGAAGTAATCTATAAAAAGATTTACAAAAATATCAATTTATTTTTGCATTGATATATCAAGATACATACATTTATTTTAATCTTGGATAAAGAATGACTGTGACAAATGCATCGATAGTAAAGGAAGATTTGAGCAAAGATTATCTAAGTATAATATGTTCAGATTTTCGTATATATATTATTTTATGATTCATCTTTCTTTGTACAATACAATCCGATATTTTGAACTTATACTTTACTTGATAATTAAAAATAATCAGAGTGAATTTCTACGATGATTAATTGAATTAAATTTTACTATATTAATTAAATTGAATTAAATTATGCAATGTGAAATATTATGTACTAACAAAGTTTCTAATAAATACTAACAGTAATAGGCCAACAGTCGGAAATAAACAGTTTTTTTTTTAATATCTTATTTATAACTACAATACTGGCCTTACTAAAAACGTAAAATAGCAATAGGACTAAAAAAATTAAGAATTTTCTTCTGTTGCATCAAAGAAGAATAGGTTTTGGCATGCTTTCATAAGTACACACACACTTATATAAAGTACTAGCTGACCTGGCAAACTTCGGTTTGCCATATAAATTATATATGTAAACTTTACAAAAGATTTCACTGAGTTATTAGGGAACATGCAAACATACATTCTCTTTTATATATATATAGATTACGAGCTGACCCGGCAGACTTCGTACTGCCTCAATCGATAAATAAAATACCTTAACTTTTGTATAAAATAAACATAAAACAAACAAAAGGAATCATTTTTTTAAGTGTTACCCGTGTTTTAAGGAAGTTTATTTTTTACCTCCTCAGAAAGATATAAAAATTCTAATTAGTTATTCATTTTAAACTATTATTTTTATTTGATTTCTGAACGACGGGGGACACGTCGGAGGAAAATAAAAATTGTTGTTTTTATATAAAAACGGGGATTTTCATGTTTATTCAAATAGGATATATTATATATATAGGATTTTTAAACCTTGTCTGGACTTCCACAAATAATTCAAGACCAAAATTAGCCAAATCGGTCAAGCCGTTCTCGAGTTTTAGCGAGACTAACGAACAGCAATTCATTTTTATATAATTATATAGATATCAATCATAATATTAGGAGATTACGTAACATATAGAGCGGCCACGCAAAGATGCAAAAGTGCATACTTTCAGCTTAAAGGCCGGCAACGCATCTTTTGACACCTGTTGTTGCGGATGTCGATGGGCGGTTGCCTCACCCCCCTATCCCATGAGCCTCTTGTAAGATTGCCCTCTCTTATATAAAATATAGCTGAAATTCATTCTAATAGTTTTAATACTTGAATATGGCTATTGGGATCTGGTTAACGCCAGTATCACTTCGGATCAAAAATTCTGCTAATATACAAGCGTTTATTAGCAAAATTTTTGATCTAATGTCTATCTATGAAATAAAGCTTTTTACTGAAACCTCTTTGGATATTTTGTTCTTAGATAATTTTTACGTCTTATTAGAGCCTCTTGCAAAACAGGCCAGGTTTACTACTTTAGTGTGCATAACAGCTACGTCTTACTCTAGCGATACAACGGTCACTTTTTTAGTGTGCGTGCATTGCTTAAAATAGAGGCTAACAGTCTGCCGCTATATATATATATAGACGTATAAATTATTTAAGATGGAGGGTAGAGGCAAGGAGGGTCATCTCATACAGGAGAAAAGTTGAAAAAGTGGTGTAAATAACAGTTCAAAACTCTTCCACAATGGCGCTGGTGTAGACACAGGGTTTGGTATGAAGTATGGTGAATGTAGAAATTGTACACGAATTGAAGTATGCCGAGTTGTAAAATTTAATATTATTGTCGACTAAAGTAGTTAATTATTGAAAATTTCAACAAACTATGTCGTGAATTTATTGAAGTAGGCGTTACTTTGCGGAAATCCATAATTATACAAATGATTTAAGTTTTCTTTAGTGTTCATTCCGCCAATATTTGTTTTTAAACAATTCGACACGTGTTTCGCCTCTACACGAGGCATCCTCAGGACGTGTTGTCTCGCCAAAATCTGGCAGGAAAACAAATATTGGCGGAATTAACTCTAAAGAAAACTTAAATCATTTGTATAACTATGTCGTACAAAATACTAAAGTAAATATAACCTTAAAGAATTATTATAGGGAAACGTGCACCTAGAGTGATGAGTATTATTTTATATTTGGCGCTTCTTTTAAGATCTACCCTGATGCTACTGTGACACCACCCTAATTTAATGCATTTTGACGGACATTCACAAGAAATTTAAATATATTAACAACGAGTTTTCAACTAGGTGGCTACATTCTTAACTCAGAAAAAACCGTCAGAGACCTTGGTGTGTATTGTTCATGTAGAAAATGTACTTGATAAAGCTTACCGAATGCTAGGTTTTATAAAGACTCATTTACCTGCCTCTTTAATAGTCTAGTAAGACCACACTTAGAATATGTGATTCCAACCTGGAATCCGCGTAATGCAATCTACATTCAAAAATTAGAAATGATTCAAAATAAATTCCTGAGAACACTTAATTACCGTATACCCCGCTGCTCTTACAATTAACTGTTAGTTAAACATAATACCCTATCCTTGAGTAACCTTAGACGGTTAATTGACGCAGTGACGCTGTATAAAATTTGTAATAGTGAGATTAAGTCATCCCAATTGTTATCTGAGATTAATATCCGTGTACTATCTGTAGCCACTAGATCACAAAACTTATTCCAACTCTCTAAAACTAGGACCAATATTGGTAAACGTGCGCCACTTCACAGAATATGTACACTACATAATCTCATGTTGAATAACATTGATATGTTTTCGTGCTCCCTTTTTACCTATAAATCTAATCTTAAAAAAATATTCAGTTCTAATCAAACTTAAGTCTTATTATTTCTGTTTTCTACATTCTAGTTTTACAATTATATAGCTTACTTTTACCAAGTTTAACTAACCTTTGCTGCGATTAACTTTTATTTTAAATTGTACGTGCACGCTTGCACCTAAGCAGATGTCGCTTTTATCTTTAACATCTATACAAATGATTTGAGTTTTCTTTAGTGTTAATTCCGCCAATATTTGTTTTGAAACAATTCGACACGTGTTTCGCCTCTACACGAGGCATCCTCAGGACGTGTTGTCTCGGAATTAACACTTAAGAAAACTCAAATCATTTGTATAATTATGGATTTCCGCAAAGTAACGCCTACTTCAATATTTTTTTTTAACATCTATGTTCTCAGTGAGACGTTCCAAGGGAACAATTGTAATTATTTTAGTTAGTTATAATTTGTGTGTATTTATTCATGTGTTTCTGTTTTGCTCCAATAAAGTAAATAAATAAAAAGACACTTTTTCATATACACAGATGATTCTCCTCGACTCTACCCTCCATAATTATTACGTAATAACCAGAACTTGACGACAATACAATGATGGACGTTTGAGTGACAGCTCAGTTACATTGACACACCACACGTCACAGTACATCTTCATTACCAAGAGTATACAAGAGCTCAATGTCGCCTAATTATTAACCTAGCCGTTCCTATCTCACAATTTATCTTCATAATCCGCTGATAATAAAATTTTTCTTTGTTATTTCCGTTTTCCGGACATTCCGGCTTTTATGTGGAAAAAGAGGACAAATCTTCTAACACTAGAAGAATGACAAGAGCCTTGCCGACTTTATGAAGGCTCGGATAATAATTGATACACTTCACACATATTGTGTAGCCCCAAATCAGGCAAATTAAGCATAGTCTGCTATATAGGTGCCAGACAGCGATATCTTTAATACAATTAACATACTTAAACACACATAAATACATAATTTATAAACATTAATATTCATCATGTATACGTTTGTACCTCCGGGATTCGAACTCTGACTATATGAGACATCAAAATTTTTGTAATAAGTAATAATTCAAATAAACCCACATAATATGAATATAATATAGAGACGAGCAGGACGTTCAGATGATGGTAATTGATACGCCCTACCCATTATAATACAGTGCCACTCAGGATTCTTGAAAAACTCAAAAATTCTGAGCGGCACTACAATTGCGCTCGTCACCTTGAGACATAAGATGTTAAGTCTCATTTGTCCAGTTATTTCACTAGCTACGGCGCCCTTCCCATCGAAACACAATAATGCTTACACTTACTGCTTCACGGCAGAAATAGGCGCCGTTGTGGTACCCATAATCTAGCTGGCCTCCCACTCTTAAAAGTTAGTAAAACTTCATGACCAAGTGTTAATGCAATATTGTTGCTCCTTGTGGTAAATAAATATATTATTTCTATTTCTAATCCGTTTAATCGAGTAAACCTAACCTAACTTTCCGCCAATCAATATGCATCTTATTTTAGATAAAAAAAATCATATTAGTGAGCTATAGATATTTGGTTTTTGGTTTCTAATTATAAGTAACTAGCTGACCCGACAGACGTTGTTCTGTCAATAAACGGATCGTGACACGACAAACTATATATGTAAACTTTCCTTGAGCTTCAACAAATCTATTACAACAGATTTCATTGATATCAGTCGAATAGTTTAGGAGCTATTAGGGAACATACAAACATACAATCTCTTTTATTTAGATTTGAATATTGATTAAGATGTTTCACATCTTTCACACACAACATGACATATTTTTATATACCTCATCATATATCATAGACGAAGTCGCGCGTAAACCCTACTGGTATTATAAATCTGAATAAAGTGAGTCATAGTTTTTTTTATTTTATCGTATTGATGTTTTTTATCATGATATTTAATATTAACATCCGCAGATACAATCAGAATGCAGGTGAAGATTTTCGGAGAAATCGCGGCGAAATAACTGTTGATTTTATCAATTATTTGGCGTCTTTAGCTGATATTATATTACAATTTTTGTTTGTGAATAAAATATAAATAACTGTAAGTCTGGAAATTATTAATGCATTTATTTAATATGCAATTAATTAAATAGGGTAAGCGCATCTGTTATTGGTACTCGTACAGTTAATAACACTTCTGAACTCAATAAATATAATAGGAAAACGGTAGACCCTAAAAGCTATCTTCCCGCTTATTCTATACCTAAACGCTTCAAATTGTATTTTTGACGAATATAATATAATATAGTTTGTGTTATTTTGAGCTCTTCGAGCTCAAAAACTTAGTTCTTTGTGTTTTGAACACTTCGCGCTCAATAGTCTAATAAAGTTAAATAAAACCCTATTTTATAAATTTTAATTTTCATGCGGCAATAACTTTTGAATGAATTTTGATTTTCACGCGGTTGGCGGAATTGGACCACATTTTTGAGCCACATAAAAATCTGCAAGTTTCAATTGATCGAACTCTGAATTTCGAAGCGATTCCGAAAAAACAATTTCATCGGTTTTCTTTCGACAACGAAAACTCACGAACGAATCAACCGATTTCGACCGGCATGGTGGCGATCGACGTAGTTTTTTTGATGTTAAGAGCTGATTGACAGCTTGTTCTTGGAATCGATCAGTAAAGCCGTTTAAAAGTTATTTCAAAAAAAGCACAAATTAAAAAAAAAATCGTAGTTTTTTTGAGATTTCTTTTAATCTACAGGTACGAATTGTATTCAAAGTTTGGTCAAGCCGCAATGAAATCCGTCGAGCCGTTCAATAGTTATAAGAGGTTAACATACATCCATACATACACATACACACACACATACAGACGTACAGACACCATCGCGGGAATAGTCAGGGAAGCTTCCTAGAACCTTAAAACGTCGAGATCTGATCGATTTTCGAAAAATGGGGTAAAACCAAAATCTTCCCGAATTTTTGAACATTTTAAATTTTCTTAGGAGGAAGAAAAAAAATCCATTCATAAGGTAATCCCATACTTATAACATAATACGGTACGTTTCTAAGATGGGAAAACTAGTTTACAAATAAATAAAGTATATAAGTATCAACCATTTTAATGTTGTGGTGATCGTTTTATGCATTTTTTTAAGTTTTAAAGAAGTTTTCCTATTAACGTGCGCAAAGTTCGAATTTGCGCATGCATTGGCGTTCGCAAAGTACCACTTTCCCACACGTTGACAAGAGCGTGCTGGAATGTGGTGAGCGTGCGGGAATGTATTAGAGTATACAAGCGATTCCAAGGTATATACGCGCGGGCCATTTCAGGCACTCTCTTCGCATTAACACGTGCGAGCGACACTGTCTACCGAGCCCGAGCGCTTTTGCTCGCGCCGGTTTGTTTACATCTTTGTTGTCTGGATACGTTCCAATTATTCAAAATAATTGTAGTGGTAGAACTTTGCGCAACATAATAGGAAAAATTGTACTATACGCTACGATATTCGTGTGCACGTAGGTCATCCCGCACGAGCGAAGCGAGAAACGACCTACTTTGCGCACTCGTATCGTAATGTACTATTTTGTTCGAAAGAATTTTTTGGCTCGTTAGGAAAATATTATCAAAGTATTTCTTACGCATACCAATACCCTTTGACAGGTTGCCTGAGGTTTTTTGAGTTTGTCAACTAGGGTTAGCGTTATTTAAATATATTATGCGCCATAAAAAAATTTAAATTTTGTTTGGTTGGATTGAATTCCTTCTTCATTACAATATTGTTTTTTAAAATTTTTTGTTTTGTTACGTCAAAGAACTAAAACTTCATCTTGTGAATGAATATTTTCTATCTACATATCCTAAAGAAACATATTCGAAATATATTTTATTCTTGATTTCTAGAAGATATTTACATTTATATACTTACCGAAGAGCCTGGAGCTTCTCTCTATAAATCGATACAAAGGCAGTTTTTAAAAGGAATAATACATGAATAATACAGAAACTCAGATGAACTCAGATAATGTCCATTATTAATATTTTTATGAATTTGCAATAAAGTTTAAGTTTTCCTTCTAAAAAGTAGAAAATAAAATGAACTCCTTGAACCTTGTGTGTTTTTTTAATCAAATATTTATTATATTTCTTTTTAACGTCATCAAAACTTATAAGGCTCTATTTAATATTAAATCGTATGTGTATACATTTTTTAAAGTATTCTATTGATTTTTCTTAGTGTGGTAAATTAATGGCATGTCTTGAAGTTATAGGAGAAGCTAATATAAATCTATTTTAATGGAACTACAAAATATCTAGGTTTCTAAATTCCTTTTCTGGCCTTTTTCGTAGCTTAAAAGGGATTATTTCAAGCTGAAATATTATTGTTATTGCAATTTTAATAGAACGTTAATTTTGACGACCTTATATTTAAGTAACTTCAAAGCAGTAGACTTTTTAATTTTAATATTTATGTCCGCCATAACAGTATTATAATAATGTATATTGATTTGTTAGTTAGTGTGTTAACAAGCGCTCCCAACGTCATAAAGTCATAAGATATCCCAACTTTTTTATTTAAATAAAACTGCTGTTATTCATTACTGTGTATGTTATTTTATATAATAACTAGCTGCCCCGACAGACGCTGTTCTGTAGATAGTAAAAAAACAACTGTTTTATATTTCAAAACATCAAAAATTATTTCGTAAATATGCTCCCTGTTGTTAGAATGAAATTGTTTCACAGCGGAACTGTCAAACCGTGCGTCACTAAATTCTCTCATAGAAAATATGTCCATACAAAACAAATATTGAAAATAAAAATATTTATGGGTCCCAAATCGAAATAAAAACTACCCTATCTCTCAAGTTGGACCAAACTGCACTCCGTGAAGTAATCACCATTAAAATCCGTTCATTAGTTTAGGAGTCCATTGAGGACAAACATACAACACGAGATTTATATATATTAAGATGACTTCAGTTTAAATATGATTAGAAATAACTATAATACCATATAATATTCATATCTTAGGTAAAATTAACTTTAATTTGGTTTGTGTAAGTTAGTATGATTGGTTGATCGGTTGGCTGTTGTGCCCTATATAAGCCAGAGTGCTAAGTCCGAGTAATCATTACTTATTGTGAATTCTAAGTGGAAACTCTGCCCAAATACAGTGATTATAAGAACTGTGTGTGTTTAAATTACCACCCCTTCTATGTTTATATTAGAGCATCGAGCATAGGGTTAGGAATTTATGTCCTAACGTTTGCTGAGAACTTTCCTTTTTGCGAATCGCGCTGCTGCCTCGTTTGTTATCTATCTAAGTTGTTAAAATAATCCATATTTTTATAGAATTAATTTCTCATTTTTATTTTTTTTTAACATTTATTTTGTAATTTTTTTCCTTTTATTCATATTATATTAATGGTTCATATCTATTGTATTTGTAAAAAAAATTGTGACAGTTTTCGCAAATAAGCATTATTATTAATATTATCTATCTATCTAGGTATCTACGTATTGAATGATGAGTATATAGATACTCATAGATAGCAACGCAATCGAAATCTTTAAGCGAAATATTACCGATTTCAAAACGTCCGATAAACTAGAAGATAAGTACTCGTCTCAAAGGATCGATAACAGTACAATTATTTTTAAAATATCTTTATATTTTAACATAGATAAGCAGGGTATTCAAAAAATCCTCGTATTTTTACACGCTTTTTATTAGCTTCACCTGTATGTATGTTTGTTTGTAACCGACTCATTTGGGCGCGATTTTGAACCTCTTTAAAGGTCCAGATTACGCTCAAACTTCGTACATTTATCGAGGACCGATGACAATACATTAATTTGATAAAATTATTCCATTTTTCAATTTGCAACATAAGATTTTTGTTAATTAACGTTATTTTTCCATATACCGTCAAAAAGAAATTGATATTCATTTTAAATTTCAACCATTATCTTTTCAACCGAAGCGTGTTTTTTAGTTTTCTTAAACTATTTTCATTTTGTATATTATTGAAGAAGAAGACAAACCTAAACCTTAAAAATAATAATGTTTTATTAGGGACATATCACAAGACTAATCGATGTTTGCATCTAAATAAGTTCTAATGCTCACATTAAAATTCTTGCTTAAATGAATTAGCAAGCAAATCTGTTTCTGTGTCATGAACAAGGATCAGGGTCAACGCATAGCTGGAATGCTAATGAGAAATATTCCAAATGTTTCAAAACAATACTATTTTTTTTCTTCTTTCAATTAGGGAACATAATAATATAGTTATTATAATGTTGCCCCACTTGCATTACAATCAAGCCTTAACTTAGACTAATAAGTAATTATACTTTAACTTAAAATGCTGGATAGATTAATCTAAGCATGTGTCCATTAACACATTTCTTAATGTCTCTATTAAGGGGAAGTCACTTTGCTCATGTGTCTTTTATGATATCACTATTTTAATATTGTATTACACTAATTCACTAGCACTACACTAACTCAAAAGGTTTTGTTCGTTTTAGTCTTCTTATTATATCAATGGAGCTGGATTACCTCGACTTTCATGATGGTGAAGTCTGTGTTGATGAGCTTCAGCATATTTTTGGATAACTTTATCAACAAACTCAGTGTTAAGGTCCCGATAGAGTTCACTGTTTCGAATGTACCAAGGCCAATAATGTATAATACCAATTGATAACCCTATTTTACCCGATGTTCGATGCTAAGGAAGGTGCTGTATTAGGCTATGTCTTGTCTGTGTATGTAAACTTGTTTCTCTGGGCGAGACAAGCTATCTAGGAGATAGAAAACGCGTGTGCCAACTTTGATGTTGCTTTGATTCTTACGATAACTGAGTTTTAATACACCTGGTAGGTGTAATTTTAAATGGAATAGTAGGAAAAGGATTACATGTACGGTTCACTTAAGTAGTTTAATAATTATAACTGGTCAAAGTTTCTTAATCTTGAAACTCAGTCACTGACTGACCAATCATCAAAACTCATTCACTTCTAGCAGACATAGAAGGTTCAAATTTAGAATACAATTTGTGTTTAGTGTATAAATCAAGGGAAAACCAAAATATATTGCAATTTTGGTCGAGATTTCTAGATACACCAACTGCATAAATCACTTTGTAGTCCCCTATAAAATATATGTTTTGTTTAGCATTAATGCAGGCCTTTAACTGTCTGGACGAATTCATAGAGTGTTTCCATGGGAAATTTAGTTACTGCTTGTTTTACAGATTTCTTAAGCGACTTGATGTCTGCGTATCGCTAAGAGCGGCCAATGTCTTCAAAAACTGTCCATCTTCCGTCTTCAACTCTTATAAAGTCGACATTGACTTCGAGGTAACCTTGGGTAGTTCGTGTCTTTTGCGTTATCTTGCTGAGACGTTTCACAACATGATTTAAGACAATCTCTTGATAAATATTGGGAGGCTTTCACTCCACACCTTAATGAGAAACCCCCCACGAAACTATGACTGATACAGGATAATGACCACGTTGCACTTTTCAGACCACTTGTGAAGTTCGCTTGTTGAAGTGCTCTTCAGTTGTGAAGTGTAGGGCAAGTAAATATGCGTTACATAATCAACTTCAATGCTTAATTATTATCACTGTTAGAAGGAGAAGTATAACAATGGTAAATGTAAAAACTGATGACGAAAGAGGCATCACGTTCATATCTGTAATTCATCGCAAGGAGATTTTGAGATTAGGAGCAGGGGCGTAAATTATTATGTAATTTTACGGGGCCCCGGACGTGCGCATGCAAAAATTAATAAAAACTTGTGCTGCTTCGCGAAAAAAAGGCAAGGAGAGTTTATATTTAATTTGAATTGTTTGTAAAAATTTTGGAAAAAGTGACAGATAGAAAATTACGATAAATAAATATTTTTTTAATTTTATGCAAACATTTTTTATGAGAAATGTTTACCCTTCATAAGGGCCCCCAAACAAATTTTTTTACGGGGCCAAGGCACGCTACGCCACTGATTTGGAGATAGTTGTCGCCTAAGGTAAGACACCGCGTTCAACTGACTCGATGATCTGGGATGCACCAGATCAGACAATTTTTCGAGTGGATTTTAGTCTCAAACCTCAGCCTAGATGATCTAAGGGGAAGTGAAAAATGAGTTTAAAGTCTTGGGCCCACGTATAGGGGGCGAGTGCCGGTCCCACAAAAAAATACCTTGCCTCGTCCAAGGCTGTGTAATGGCCAAACGCTTGGCTAAGCATGGTATTTGGGATTGTCGGTATTGTATTCCAGGCCAGAGATGATTACTCTACAATTTGTGGCCATTATTATGGTTTATAGAGCCCTTGAATATGGCCAGCTAACATATTCATAAAAGACATTTATTTTTTAAAATTGATTCCATTAGAATTCTTTTTGATGCCATTTCTAATATACTAGATACTACTACCGCTTCGAAAACAAATGGTGCTCTGAGAGAAAAGAAAAGGCGCAAGAAACTCTCGCAGCATTCGTTTTTTGCGCTCTTTATAATGAAATATACAATATTGTACTGTCATTACTATTGGTATAAAATCACTTAGATATTCAGCTGTGGAGTAGTAGGATTTACGACAAAGCCATTTTTACACAAAACATTTAAATTTATTTATAGATGTATCTTATGAAGCCTACTAGAGTTAGTTACAAGAAATGCCTTATTTCTAGTCCAATAGAAATCAATATGAATAAATGTGGGATAAGATTCAGTGGTTCCGCAGCATATCGAACCTTCAACTAGGTGGCACAGTTACACGGCTTGTCAAAACATAAATGCTGTATAAGTTGAAAGTTTACTTTGACTATACTTCGCGCATTTAGATGAAGTACATCTAAATAATTTGGCAAAATTTATCCCGGATGAACGGTATTGCAACGCATAATATCGAACATAAACATAATTCTTAATATTTATTATTAAAGCGAAGTTTTAGATATTTTTTCTAAATATCATTTAACTTATAGACGGTCATTTCATCTTTATTTCCTAATTATTTATTTTCTCCTTTTTTTCAATAGTTAGTATTAGTAATTTTATTGTTATAGATAAATAAATCTCTGTATTTAATCTTTATCCTTAGCTAAGTTAGTTCATAGTGCTTACTTTCTGCATACAGTATTTGCTTAACCTCTGCCTATGTCCTATTCTTGTTTGATAAAACCTTAATTATAATGTAAAACACGCTAGCAAACAAAATAAATAAATTAACAATGAAAACCACCTAATTATCTGTTTTCAATTCAGTTTAATCAATAGGAAAACGTACAGAATTTGATATTCTTTAATTGCATTGAACGTTAGAAATCAATTTAAATTCAAATGACGAATTAGTTATTCACATTAAGGTGAGTATTTACTTCATATGAGGTTCAATAGTTAATTGACAAAATATTTATTTTAGGCAGCTATTGCGTGAAAAGAAGTAATAAACATATAAAAAAAACTTACCCTTGCTTTTGTATAATACGAAGAATAACCTAATAAAGATAATTAGTATTAAAATAAATACAGGTGTTAGTCCCAATATTCGACCGGCATCCGAAATAGCATAGCTTTCGATAGATTTTTCTTGGGAACAATTTTTTGTAAGTCTTTCACTATGCTCATATTCTGAAGTCTGTGGCTCCATTTAAAAAAAGAACAGTCAAAATGTGGCGGGAATTGTTTCTTTTTTTTAATTTTTAATACATGCACTGGCAAATTGATTCAGGCTGATTGCGGTAAATATTAGTTTTTTTTCTTATCGTTATAGACACTATCTAAGGTTGTCGCGGTAAATATTATGTTTGTTTTTCTTTAATTTCTTATCTATGCAGACATTGTCTTGGGTCGATCGCGGATTCAGAACTGCCACTACCAGTGTCAGATGCACTCAAGGCCATTTTGGTGATGTTTGACTTTTGATAATTTAAATCGTATTAAAATATCTTAGAGTCTCGTTTCACGAATATCTAAGTTGATGTTTCCTCTGATAACGAAATGTAAACAGTGATTTAATGACGTCCGGGAATTCCATATTGTCTGTTATCTATGTTATTAAGTTATATTGCAATAATTTTGTAGTATTTAGTATAGCCACAACGTTACATTAAGCGGAACTCCATTGAAAAGATCTTGCAGGTATACTTTCACATACATAGGTTGGTGAAAAAGTTTCTTCGCATTTTATATAATAACTCAAGGCGTTGATTTTCAAAATGTATTTATATTAAATTATAGTATACAAGCTGACCCGATAGACTTAAGATCCTGGGCCCCACCCTGTCTGAAAATGGGGAATTTAGAGACTGAGCTCAACATTATTGAAGAAGTTAAGGCCCACCATCTTCGCTGGCTCGGCCACGTGGAACACATGGAAGAGGATTATGCAGTGAGAAAAGCATACTCAGGACTTGAAGAAGGCAGTGGGTCGCTCTAAGTATAGATGGAAAGACCGGGTGAACGCTGACCTGTGCGAGAGTGGAGGACTCTCATGTCGCAGGCCAAGTCCCACTTTGGGTCGCTGCGCCGGAGGAGTAAGTAAGTAAGTAAGCTGGCCCGACGTTGTTCTGCTCATAATAATAAAAAAAACTCTTTCGGATGGAATTTCGTAAAATCAGTTCTTAGCTGACCTTTACTCGGCGAAAGGAATATTCCTACCAAATTTCAAGTTTCTGCGCCTTATGTTTTCAGAGATATCGTGATGAGAAATTACATAGACAATCTTTTATAATAACAACACGCTTTTTACTAGCTTCACCTGTATGTATGTTTGTTTATGACACTTTAAACGGCCAGATTTCGTTTAAACTTCGTAGATTTATCGAGGACCGATGAAAGTACAATATTAATTCGATAAAATTATTCCATTTTTCAATTTGCAAAATAAGATTTTTATTAATTTATTTATTTGTTTCATCTATCGTCAATATTTTAACCATTATCTTTACGACCAAATCGTGTTTTTTAGTTCTTTTTAAACCACTCTTTTTATATGTTAATGATTTAGATTATAGATATGTTTCATTTTGTTCGATGACTATGCCATCTTGTAGGAAGTAAGTTACATTAGCCCGTTGCTGTACAAATTTTGATCAGAACCAAATAATCGCTATTAGTTTTGGAATTCCTCTCTTGATAGCCTGACTTTGCTTAAATAGTTCTGAAGAGCCCGAAACACGATCGGGGCTATATGGCAGATGCATTTACACCTCCCAGCCAAACTGTCTTAATTTTTGCTGAGTGGCTAAAGTTGTGGTTATGGTTAAGGTTATCGTGATGAGAGACTCAACTTTATTCTTTAATCTCATCAGCTGTCAGCAGTAGAGATCCGAGTCGATGGTTGGCTGTCCTACAATAACGCTCATAATCAAAAAACGGCCTACCAATCCCACCAATCGCAGCATCATCTTATCGCGAGTTAACTTGGGTTTTGCCACAGTCTGTGCAGCCTGAAAGACGATCTTGTTGTACTTGATCCTCTTATTATCAACAATGTCTTCAAAAACGTTTCGGCTTCATTACCTCTCAATAAATCGGAAATAAGTATAATATGCTTGATTAGGTTTCTTTCGGTGAGCCTGTGTGGCGCTTAGTTTATGCCAATTTGATTAATGTTTATTTGACTTTGACTTTGAGTAGGGATGCATACTTACGTAGTAAACTGTACTTATGTGTAATTTAAATTCTGAAAATACTTATGTATTACAGCGCCATCTGCTGGTGTATTTTTGTAGGACTACGCATGAGATAGCATATAGAACTTTGTAACGTGTGTAATGCGTTGATTCTATGATAGGTGGCGCGGATATGTAAATCCACTGTAACCTAATAAACATCTTGTCGTAATAGAACTTTATATTAAAAAAAAACATGTAATCGCAATAATACTTATGACCATAGATATATTATCCCACTTGTGACAGCTACCACGGACACCTATTTCCAAGAAAATAAAGATTGATATGTTTTTGTAATTTGTTTTTAACGGCCCACACAATCAAAATATCAATAATAAATATTAACTTTTACTTAAACAATAAGTATCCATCCCTACTCTGTGCTTAAACTATACATTTTACAATAAAAGCATCGAATAAACTCTACTACCTACGAATAAAATGGAAAATCTAAATTAGCATTTAGTGAGACCGAGGAAGGTTAACACATCTTTAACATTATGAACTATATTTCTTTACTCTATTTGATCTAGTACATCTACTTTTTTTTTTATTTAACCCTTTCGAAAATATCACCACATTTAACCAATATGATACAGCGTCTCTACGATTATTATTAGCACGGACAAAGTTAAACAAAAGCAGGGGCGTAGCTACCGCCATATCTGTCATATCAATTATACGCATAATTAATAAACACTTTTTCTGCTTGCCGGAAAAAAGGCAAGGAGAGTACCTACATATTTAATTTGAATTGTTTGTAAAAGTTTTGAAAAAGTGACAGATAATTATGATGAATACATATTTATTTTAATTTTATGCAAACATTTTTCTCTTTTGTGAGAATTCCACCTTCGCACGACACGCCACAAGTTAGGATATCATCCCCACCATCTGGATGTGTGGCGGTCCTCCACAGTGCGGATTGTAAGGAGCTTTCTTCCTCGTACTACGAAGCTGTGGAATGAGCTTCCTTGTGCGGTGTTTCCGGGACGAACCTACCTTAAAGGCTGGCAACGCTCTTGTGATTCCTCTGGTGTTGCAAGAGAATTTGGGCGGCGGTGATCACTTAACACCAGGTGACCCGTACGCTCGTTTGTCCTCCTATTCAAAAAAAAGCTAAGCAAATTTTTATACGGGGTCCCGCCAAGGCATGCTACGCCACTGAACAAAAGTTAGCTCTGTTTTGTGCAAGTCTACTTACTTTCATCTATCCTCCTATAAAATAAAACCACATCAATATATCCTTTGTAGTAAATCTCGTCACGGATTCAAATTCATTAAATAGGATACTAACTTGTTCACATTGTTGGAGAACTAAAAAACGGTTATGTTTTTAAAACAAACTGCAAGCGAAGTTGCATAACGAACGTTTTTAAGGCATTTGAGATAAATAATTCTCAAATCAATATTGAAATAATATGATTTTTTCGTCTCTTGTATTCCAATATGGACCGATAATTGTTATTTTAATATGAATTAATAACCAGTTTAATCGTTTTTATAATTTGGAAGAAAAAATGAGATTAATATTCTTAGATTAAGGATCTCCGCTCCGCTCCGAACTAGATACTGCAGGCGTAGTAGCAAAGTGCGCCAAGTGGGCGTATTCGAGCCAGTCTCGAACAATGTGTGACGTTGACGTGCTACATGTTCTGTTAAACTTTGCTATTAATTGAAACTAAATAAGAAAGACACTGGGGTCACATATTATCATCAGTAAGTATTTTGTATCTTATTAATCTCAATGTAAAATAACACGAAACGTCAAAGTAAGTGTCAAAGCTTTAAAAATATTCTTAGGTAGTGCGGTATTTAGTTGGAGTGCAGCGGGGACCACTTCTTAATCTAAGTAATTAAAAAAAAAAAAATTTTACTTATTTTGAAAAGAGCTAAAAAACATGATAACTCAAAAATGATTCACATTGTATTATGCATATGGGGGTTAAAATTATCGCAAATAGTTACCCCTATCACCTATCGGAAATACGTCGACCTGCCACTAACCCTGTATGTACAAGTTTTGTTACTAATAAAAATGGATTTATTTTGTAACAACGTAATGGTATCATAAATTAACTAATGTGTAATTATTTCTTTAAGTTTTAGCAAAAAAATGTATTCAAAATAAGCCTTTGGCCACGGATTTATGGATTTCTGTGAGAAATTTAGTCATTACTTGTTCTAAAGATATCAGCCTCAAGGAGAACGCTTTAAGCCCGGCGCAAAAACGACATCCACAAGCGGTTGGGGTAAAAAGACGTGCAGAATCCCTCGATGCTGGCGTGGCATTTAAAGCAGGCAAGGCTTTGAGCGTGACGAGGGCTAGTTTTCAGCACTTATAAGGCCCAAAACCTTGCCTTCTAGCCAAACTTGGGTAGTTTGCGCCTTGCGACCACATCTTGCTGGAAAGTCGTAGCTAGATTTTTAAATAGCGTATTACTAAGAGGTTCTACAACACGATGTAAGACAATCTTTTGATATACTGGCTGAAGCCTTCATTCCTACCAGTGGGAGGCTCTTTTGCACAGGATGCCGACTGGATTATGCGTACCACAACAGCGCCTATTTCTGCCGTGAAGCAGTAATGTGTAAGCATTATTTGTTAAAAAACATTCGGACTTATACTCAACACTACCAAATAACAAGCGAAATAATAGAAATTTAAACAAATTAAAAATTCCCCAAACAAGTATGTCATTAGTGTCATCGAGCCCTCACCACATGGCAATAAAAATTTATAATCACATCCCAAACGAAATTAAAAATAAAGAGAAGCCTTCTCTATTTAAAAGACATCTTAAAAATTTTTTAGTTTCAAAATGCTTCTACGATTTACCCGAATTTTTTAATTACAAGTGTGAGAATTAGTTACAATATACGTAGTATAAGAATGTAAAAAATGTATAAGACTTATTTATTTTATGTATAACGTTGCTGTGCCCTTGCAGGGCGTCACATATTGTCTACCCATTAATGTACCAACCATCCTACTGTAAAATGTGACTTGCAATAAAATATTTTGATTTGATTTGATTATTTCGATCGGAAGGGTGCCGTAGCTAGTGAAATTACTGGGCAAATGAGACTTAACATCTAATGTCTCAAAGTGACGAGCGCAATTGAAGTGCCGCTCAGAATTTTTGGGTGTCTCAAGAATCCTGAGCGGCGCTGCATTGTTATGGGCAGGGCGTATCAAACACCATCAGCTAAACGTCCTGCTCGTCTCGCCCCTTACTGTCATAAAAAAATCCTACTTCATAAAAATGTAGCTTGACTCCTTGATAAGGCACCACTAACAATACCATGAGTCATGACTGACGCAAGATGGTGAACACGTTTCACATCTCCGACCAAGCGGTCGGAGATGTTACAAACATACGGCTGCAAAGAAGCTTGACAAGCGTCAAGCTTCTTTGCAGCTATGAGGAGCTCTTCAATTGTCAAATTCCTTAATTTTTTTTGTTGACATTATATTTTGACATTATAAGTTCATGATATATTTCATGAGTGAAAAGACTATTTGTCATTATGACGCGGATGCTTTTGAGTCACTTACTCATATTCATATACGTATTACTCACACATAGAACAATATACGTATATATAGTGTAATAAGCTATTTATACTTCAGTGTATGATCGATAGGTATTTAGTAATCTATACCGCTTTATCATGGCAACACCAACGGTTTTGCAGCGTTGCTTTCCTGTGCCAAATAAAAATAAAAAAGCCTTTAGGGGAAAAGGTATAAAGCTGAAACAAAATTTAGTGTTTCTTAAATGAAATAACCGCAACACATATATAGATGACTAGCTAACCCGACAGACGTTGTTCTGTTCATGATAAAAAAAAACCTTGCGGATGGAATTTTGGAAAATCCGTTCTTAGCTGACCTCTACTCGGTGAAAAGAATATTCCTACCAAATTTCAAGTCTTTAGCTCTTATGGTTCCAGAGATATCGTGATGAGTGACTATATACATGGAAATCTCTTATATATATAGATGACAACTATAAAGACGGTATAGCACAAATCAGAATCCATAGCAGTGGTCATCATTAACCCTGTACCACTATTTGTAAATAGAAGATGCTACTTACACGCACGCTTTCGATTACGCATCGTTATCTTAAAACTTTAGCACTCACCGATATATTCACAGCAATGCAAACAGACACAGGTCAGTCCGTACACAAATATCAGCAAAAAGAACGGTGCTAGCAGCACTAAGTAGTCCATGGTAGAGGAAGAACCAACAATTAAATAATATCGTGAAACAACGGCCAGCGATAGCGCTATCAATGCTGATAAGTAATTAAATCGATGAGCTGTAGTCGGTTGCGAAAGCAGACATACTTTTATGATTGGTACATATCACTATAAGTAGTGGCGTGCATTGGTTTTTTAGCAAGCTAGGCACCGTAGATCTAACTAGTCGTAGTTTAGCTTTGGAATATACAATCTAGAGATTGCTTACATATTAATTATATAGTATTTAGCGTAAAAAAAATTATGAGTAGGTGTTCAAAAGAACTTTGAATATAAAATAGCGGAACTAAATTAAATTAACTTTAACACTATATTAATTTAGGTTTATAACGAGGTAACTGCCTAATTGCCTATATGATATGCACGCCCCTGACTATAAGAAAATCAAATGAGGCTGGGATCTACAAAGTTTACTTAGACTTTGCCCAGATTTTACTTACGTAAAACTCAACTGAGTGTAACTTAACGTAATCTGTTAATTAGTTTTTATAGTAATTTGACTTAGGCGAAGCTTAAGATGAGACAATATAATATATAATAGACAAAAGTCAATTTCACGTAATATCACACTCGGCTGAAGTACATTAGCAAAGTCTAAGAATGAGACCATCATCGGGACTCTGAAATATTGTCCATCATATTATTATTTATTTAGTTAAATCAGTCAGCCATTTTGAGAGATAGCACACATATTCATTTGCATGCTAGAAGTTAACTAGTTGGCAGTTGAATAGATTTCTTTATTTACCAATGACTAGAACAAAACATTCCTTTAATAGCTGAAATATTTTTATGTTATTTTGTTCTGGCTTAGCAGAATTATTTAATTTATTAATTTCGCACGGTCAACAACGTAATAAGAATTTAGTTATGCCTTTTTTTTGCAAAATCCATTGGCGTTTTTTAAATATTAAAGGCATTTTAGTATCTTATCGGTATACACTTTAGAATTAAAACGGCCTAATCTTCCCAAATTCTTTCAGAGTAGTAAATAAATAATATCCCACTTAATATATTCTAATTATCTATATTCTTATATAAATTAACTATAATCTAATTAATATACAATTCCCACTAAGTTGATGCATGAGGATCAGCCACAGTCCTCAACAAATTTGTGGAGTCTTCTTTTCTTTTTAATTTTCATTTTCACCTTCCAAAAAGCGTATAAATTGTGATTAATCTGGTGTTTCAAGAGTATTTGAAACACCAGATTAAGAGAGATTAAGAGAGTACTCTTGACTCTTCTCTCTCTTTCACTCTTGCGCAGCGGTGATCACTTATTATCAAGTAACCGTGTTCCAGATTCGAGCACGGGATACCTTCGATAGAAAGGCCCGGGTCTTTACATGGATTGCACCATTGATGAAACTCATTACAAAGTGTACAGTCTAAGAATAAAAACTTTTAGATTAAATGGTTTCCTTAATCGTGGAATGTCTTTTATCACAAAAACTAACGCCCATGACAATGCAGTGCCACTCAGGATTCTTGAAAAAACCAAAATACTGAGCGGCACTGCAATTGTGCTTCATCTTAATCATGTTCATCCAACAAGGGTATGCAGTAATTACAGACACCCATTTCCCAATAACTGGTTCTGACTTAAGTCATACTTCTCTCTTTTCTGCCACTCCCCGTTCACACAAGCTCAACATCCTGTAACATTGATTTTCCTCCTTTTTAACATCAAGGAAGAATAAATATGTCGTAACACGGAACGCCAGCGCCATCTGTCGTGTCGTTACACGGAACGCCAGCGCCATCTGTTGGCGTTCGATGGAGTCAACGTTCCCCCGGCCGAGAGGAGCGCACTTCACTTCTTGTGCAGCGGTCGGCCAGAGCGGTCGAACTTGAACCATCGCGCGTTGCATATATCCCATAGTGTATTTATTTAAAGTGATTCTACATTATAATTTGATTGTGTGAATAAGTTTGTTCCGTGCACTGACTTCACCCATCGACGCCCACTGCTAGGAGTCTAGGACTATGGACCCTGCTAAGGACGGTGACCCTTTTCCGCCGTTAAATATATATATGCATTTCGGATGGAAATAGAATATTATGGAAAAGTCATATTTTACATCTTACAGCAGCATTATTCAAAATATTAAGCACTTTATATTTTAAGGAACGAATACGTGAAGTGATTATATTTATCGTTATTTGCTGTCATAGATTACTAATTGTTTATTATTTCCCTATTATTTTAAGCACTACAGCTTTCTGATACTATTGATATGTTGGACACTAATGACGAACACACGAATCATTCCAGGAATAAAAATGATATTAGCTTAGTAGGAGTTCCAAACGGTTGTAATTCCGCATATTAAAAAACAATGCGCTTATAATTTATTTTCAGCATTTAAATTTATATTTTTCATAAGGAAATATTTATTCCTCGAAAAGCAAAAATCCTTAAATTTATTCCTCGTGCTGTTCTACGTTTGTAGGAAGAACAATATTATAAAAATCTTGCAACGATGGCTTTGACAGTTATTAAATAACGAATACGGCTGTACGGGATTGAACCCTTTCCTATCCTAATATTGGATGAAGAAACCAAAAAAAAAAAAAAACGAATGTCGCCAACGTCAGAATATTTTAGGAACCAACGGAAAGATTAAAAAAAAATTTATTATTTCGATCGGTTCAATAGTATTCGCAGTTTAACTCAAATCATTTGTAAAACGATGAAAATGTAAATATTGATTTAAAAGAGTGGCAATGTGTTTCTTTCTACATCTTCTCCTTAGCTCAACCCCCGAAGTAGCGGTAGATAATAAGAAAAAAAATTTTTTTTGACATTGTAAGTGTCGTTTCTGTGACTAACATGAATAAAGTTATTTTGATTTGATTTGATTTTAACCGAGAGAAAAAACCGACTGTTCATTAATTAGTACAGATAAATTATGAACCCTTTTTTTATACTGCGTTAGTAGCTCACTTGTTTTCATCATTTCATGTGTGAGCAAATATTGTAACATAATATTTTATAAACATTCATGTTTACGTGTATGATGTAATTTTATTTTATCTACAGCTTTTTAGGAGGTTTGCATTTAAGTTGATTATATATCATTATTAGCCCGTGTCCCGATAAGTGGGTCCTATGCTACCTGTCATTCATAGCTAACAAACGTTCTTCACGATATTTTATTATCCCACAAGAATATGAAATAGAGTTACGAACAGCATTTTATCAGTAACTTTTAGTCGATTAATTTATTTTCCGTTCCCGTTTATTGGGATCTATATTGTTTCAGTCGTGCGGCACCTTTCGTAGGCGCATCCATAGCTACTAAAAAATGACTTTAATCTATGACAAAATAAAACATCGAAATGATGTAATCGAGAAAAAACCTACTGCAGTTTAGATAACAAACGACATTATATTACAGACACTAAAAGTATAAAAAAACACCACGTTAACAAAACCGACTTCAAAAACTAAAAAGTGTAAATAACTTAATACAGATTTAATCACAGCAGCGTTACAGGTGGTCTTCCAGAATGGTGTACACGCTTTTTTTGAAGGTACCTATGTTGTATCGTCTTTGGTTGTACGTGGAAAAAAGTTCCTTGAAAACCGCACCGTGGAGGAAGGCCGCACATCCAGATGGTGGGGATGATATCCTAATTTGTGGCGTGTCGTGCTAAAGTGGAATTCGGCGGCAGAAATCAGGTCAAACAGCTCTTTAGAACAATCACAGTGATAAATGCGATAAAAGACACACAATGAAGCGACGTCTCTATGCAACGCAAAGTGATCCAGCCGTTCACAGGGCACTGGGTCCCTGACAATTCGAGATTTGATTACAAGTTCCTTCTCGTGCTCTTACGGATTACACAAAAACCGTCTTCTATACGCATATTCCTACATACATAGAGAAGTTTTATTTAATATTCTAGAGATACAGCAGCATTGGTAACGATTCCAAGAACGCAGGCCATTTTATCTTATATTCCCATGCATTCTTATATGAGAAGATGTAGAAAATAAGGAAATCATATAAAGTAAATAAAATATTTAGTGTTTCCTTTTATTTATTTGGTAATTTCTTTTGATAAAAGGTTCTGACGAACTGAGAACCTCCTCTTTTCTTTGAAGTTAGTTAAAAATAGTATTATTGAAATTATTAAGTATAGCAGTTAAACCTTTTATTACCTTTAGTGATAAGCCTTCCGTGGAAAGAACTGGGGATGCATACTGTAGGAGTCTACTGAGGGGTAGACTGTTCCAACATTCTTATTCAAAGAATATTTTTTTGGTCTTAATCTTACAAAAACAATCCAATCAATTACAAAATACAGCTTATTCTGTAATTATTTGTTTTTACAATAAGTTCTGCAACTGTGAATAAATCGGCTTTTAACAAAAATAAAAATCATGATATGAAACCCACTACCTAGCAAAGTCTAATTAAAACTGTAAGTACTTATACTAGAACAGTAAGTTTTGTAATGGCATATGTAATGTATATATATATATATATATATCAGTACCAATGCCCAATAAAAAGTGGCTGTTGTTTCAGTATAATGTAGCCAGATTGATAAAAACATTATGTATTATGTTACTCGAACACAATGTACTTACTACAATAACATTAATCCTTCGTGTAACATAATAAAAAGTCGTAAGCCTTCTATGATAAAAAAAATCATAGGCGGGTGAAATAATATAATAATTCAACTGAATAATAAATCTTAATACATATAAATTACTTGACACGTTCTTTGTCTGCGATGGACTCCTAAACTAATGGAACGGACTTAAATGGGGATTACTTCATGGAGTGCAGTTAGGTCCAACTTGAGAGATAGAATACTTTTTATTTCGATTTGGGACCCATAATTATTTTTATTTTCAATATTTGTTTTGTATGGACATATTTTCTGTTACAGAATAATTTATTGACGCACGGTTTGACAGTTCTACTGTGAAACAATTTCAATATAACAACAAGGAGCATACTTTACGAAACAATTCTTGATGTTATGAAAAATTATTGACAAATACATAAAAAACAGTATTTTATTTATTATGTACAGTACAACGTCGGTCGGGACAGCTAGTACCTATATTATAAACTTGAAAAATACTTACGGAATATCTCTATCACGTATCTTCCAAACACGATGTCACATATTTGCAAATAAACCAACACTAGAAACAAAACAACCAGGAAAAACGATAAATAAACTATTTCCTGAGCAGACAAAAACATTTTAAATCCAAACAACTGAATTTCTATTCAATTATTCCTGAAAATATGCGTGAGACTCACTTTATTACAATGAAATAAGGTTCAATTTATCTTTATTAAAAATATCTCCTTAATCTCCGTTGCTTTAAATCATTATCGCATTTATTTCTTGTGGTTTAAGGTTCTAAGTTGTATGCCACAAATCATTCGCGTTAAGTGATTGATTATCTGATAAACTTTTCTCAATAACAACCAGTTGATAAGAGCTCATGTGAATCGATGCAGTGTTGGAAATTGTTTGAGAGTAGATCACCTAAGGTGCCAATTTAAAACGGTTACGGAGATTACAAGGCAATTGCGTAAAAGGATTGATTAGTTTCTTATCTGTTGAATTTAAAATCTGGAATCTTACTAAAATAGAATAGAAAAAAATTGGTATTCGCGGGGTCTACCCTTATTTCAGTATATTTAATTTTTTTATAGAAGATTTCTTCTCCAGTAATAATCTACTACTTTTATTAACCTAGTAGTAATCTACTGACATAATTTAACGATAGCTTCGCTTAATTACCTCACCTAATTAATAGTGACATGGAATTTTATGAAGACAGAAAATTTAAAAAACCTTGACAGATTTTAAAAATTATTTCACCCGTAGATTCGTATATCATCAATGGGTCACATGGGCTGTTATTTGTTTTTTAAATAAAAGGGATTCTCGCGTAAATCATAACAATAACGTAATCAAGGGCACCGTAGCTAATGAAATTGCCTGGCAAAATAACCAACATCTCATTTCTCAAGGAGACGAGCGCAATTGCAGTGGCGAATTTTTGGGTTTTTCAAGAATCCTGAGCCGCACTGAATTGTAATGGGCAAGGCGTAGTAATAACCATCCGCTGAACGTCCTCTTTTATTGTAATCACTGTAAATGTAAACTATCCACAAATTGCTGTCAAAAAGAGCCAGGGTTTACAATTTTTACTTCAACTGATATCAAATCTTGTTCCGGCGCGAGTGACTTAAATAGAAACATAATACAAAGACAGTGTGTGTTTAAAAACGGCAAGAGGCAAAACGGCAGAAGTGACAACTTCATTAAGGCTAGGAGGTGAATAATATGAATTACAACAATTTTTATCATTACGGGGAAGCGTATCAAGAATATTGGCAGCATTTCCACGTTGGATAGCTAGGCTGATCCGTTGACCGAAATAGCCCTATTGAGGCGAGAAGATAGTCCTTTGTACATTCTCCGCGCCTCTGGGCCTTTTTGTTTTTAAGTCTTTCATGAATTAATCTATTTAAAATAAGGCACAGACACGGCGTTGGAAATTTTACTTCTCAGCATCCACAATAGGTACAAATATCGTTGGAAAGGTCTTGATGAGGAAACCTTAAAATCGTTGAGGTTGGGTTTCTAGGTGTCATAGTTGTTCAAGGTCAAACATTTTCCATAGAGTTAAATTGAAAATGAGGTTTGTTTACTAGAGCGTGCCTTCAACGGCCATTAGACCGTTAGTGGATGCCCAGATTTGGTGGCTCGTGTGTAACCATGATTATGAATGATACCACTAACGGTCACAACTTTGGAAAAGCCTTTGCCTACATTTACTTTAACAACCATTGCATATGCTTAACTAGGCGCGCAGGAGACACTCGATGTACAAGCGGCTCGTCTATATTAACTAATAATTGTGTATGACAGCAGTAAATTTTGCTCATACCGAATCTAGATTGACAAGAATTGTAATGATTACTATAATATAAAAATAAAATAATAATAATAATAACTCGAATTGTCGAATCACTGTTGTTGAATCACTTGGCGTTGCGTAGAGACATCGCGTCGCCACAAATTAGGATATCATCCCCACCATCTGGATGTGTGGCGATCCTCCACAGTGCGGTTTTCAAGGTGCTTTCTTCCACGTAGTACAAATATGTGGAATGAGCTTTCTTGTGCGGTGTTTCACTGACGATACGACATGGGTGCCTTCAAAACAAGCGCATACACCTTCCTCAAAGACCGTCAACGCTCCTGTAATTCCTCTAGTGTTGCAAGATAATGTAGGTGACGGTGATCACTTAACACCAGGTGACCCTAACGCTCGTTTGTCCTTCTTTTCCATAAAATAAATAAATAATTAATCCTTCAAGATGCTTGAAAAATCCAAAATAAACTGCAAAAAAGAAGAGAAAATATGTGAGCCTGCAATAACTTGTATTATTGTATTAGTTAGTTGGTTTGTTTATTACGTTTTAACTAAACAACCAATCATAAATAGGCGCACATAGATAAAGGATAGGTATACCTATAAAAAACAAACAAGGATATAGGTAAGGATCTTGATAATGTTATGTATGTAGACACATAAGTGAATTTGCTAGAAACTGTCATAGCCATAATGTTAACAGACATAAACTTATAATGCATCGGCTAAGTCGAGTTGGTAAGTCTGTTGTGGGGCGATGTATATACTTTTATCTACACCCATGCTTTAAATCATCTATTAAAGATTCTGAAACAGTGAGCTTATTGCCAACATTAAAACACCCAATGTACTAATAACCATTACATCATCCAAACGAGTGTTGTAATGTTGAACTGAATTTCATAACAACACTCCTATGTTTTTTTTTCGATCCCTTCATGCGTAAAGAGTTTCAACAGACAGCCACATTCTTATTGCTCGATGCGTGGTATCTGTATGAATTTCAAAAAAATAACATTTTAGTTTACGCGCGTTCCACACTACCAGAACGTCGCGCGCCGTAAAAAAAAGTAGGTTATCCGAATCCCCGCCAATTTTCTTCGATATTTTTATTGTTTTGTTTACAAAAAATGAGCGATTCATTTTAAACGCTGCAAAAGAACATTATATTCTTGTGAATTTTAATTATTGCACTATACAAAATATAAATTACTACTAAAATAAATAATTGTTTCATTAATACTTAGTTTATTTGTATATAATCAGTAATGAATGATATTAGGTTACTACTAGGACTGGTGTTTTAATGTTAGCAGTAAGCTAACTTTTCCAGAATCTTTTAGAGGATTCATATTCTGGGTGTAGATAAAGTCTTGTATCCAACTGTCGATAATTAGGTATTAAAACACTCATGTGATACTATTATCACACTCGGCTTCGCCTCGTGTATAAATCCGCATCCGTGTTTTAATACCCCTTGTTACACAACAGTTGCATAAATAACTATTACAACAAGATGCCAGGAAATTTTCAAAACAAATGCATTATGAAATTCAAAAGAATTTTTAATAAGCGTTTGTGTGGTAAAAGTTACTATAACATAAATGACATTCTTATTGATACCACACACTGGGAATGGACCACCGGCACGCTATTAAATAATAATTTTTACTGTAGGATATTATATTGTAACCATATTTTTTATAAAAAAAAGAAGCCCACTGAATTTCTTGTGCCAGTTCTACTCAAGTCTGAGGCATACTTTTTCGAATCGGTGGTATAGTTTATTACTTTCAATAAGTGATATTGCCTTTGAATAAGTTAAAATTTTTGATGATAATTGTGGAGTCACCTCTATGTGAGTCATGTGGAACAATTGAGGATGTTGAACTTGTTAAAGGAATGTGTCCGATTTCAGTCTAGTAGAGACAAAATTGTAAGACTTATGGGTTTGAACAGATTTCATACGGACTTGATTGTAAATATACTTGCCCGCCCTGCATCTAATCTAGGATGCCATAAGTCTGTTTGAACCCATAAGTCTTATTTGTTGGACACTATAGATATAACTTGCTTTTCCTTTTATTAACTTTTTTTTAGTTTGTTAAGTTAAGAAGTTTGTTTTTCTTTTGTCTTTTTAATGTACTTAGATTATAACGGGGCTGACATGTACATACGTATAAAAGCTCCAAAATCAATAAAGGAAAAAAAAGGGATATATTATTTTGAATAAAAAAAATTTGATGTTAAATATGAGAGGAGGATAAATAGGAAGGAGATAAGGCATGAATGAACAAAGTCGCGGGAAGCCACGTATGTAAGTATATTTATTTTTCCTGTCTGTACAAACCATTAAAAACAGCCGCAGTGGCTCAAAGAAATTGCAAAACAGCTGATTTATTTGCAATTGTTTCGAGTGCGGGACACTGTTACGTTTAATTACTGCTGTAGTTAATGAGATCGGCTTCTTTGTAGGTCGTCTGTTCATTTCCTGTCGATGTTATTATGTATTCCACCTTATGTGTTTGGGTAAAGAATTATTGTTCTTTGGAATGCCATTCTTTATGATGTTAGGAGGCGTTAGTCTGCAACAAATATCTTAGTTCAGTATAGTTGCTAATGCAAAAAAAATTAGACACACGGGGGCGAACAGCAAGTTTCATCATGATAAGTGATAACCGCCGCGTATACTCTTTATTACAACATAGTTACCAGTAGGAGGCTCCTTTGCACAGGATGCCTGCTAGATTATGGGTATCTATTTCTGCCGTGGAGCAGTTATGTCTAAATATTACTGTGTTTTGGTCTGAAGGGCGCCGTAGCTAGTAAAATTACTGGGCAAATGAGACTTAATATCTTATGTGTCAAGGTGACGAGCGCAATTGTGGTGGCGCTCAGAATTTTTAGGTTTTTCGATAATCCTGAGCAGCACTGCATTATTATAGGCAGACCGTATCAGCTGAACGTCCTGCTCGTCTCGTACCTTATCATCATTAAAAAAAAGTTTGCTCACTGCGCTCTTTTGAAGGTGAGGTGCCAATATCGCTCTAAAACATGAAATATACAGATTTTACAATTTCAACGCAAGATTTGTGCTCACCTTTGGATGGATATGGACAGACTACCTTGAGTGCGCGAATCGTTCAAGTAAGAATTCCAGAATTTATGACTTTTAAATACCGCGCTGGGGATTGTATACTATAGTTAGATTGTACGCATAGGAAAGTTCATTGAAACCCGCAATGAGGACCAATGCTACATGAAAAAAATAGTATTTGGTCTCAGTTATTTCGCCAGCAGGAATTAGGTCAAATATGCAGATATTTGACCTGATTCCTGCTGGAGAGATTCAATCACTCCTCGTGCTCAAGCAAGGGGATCTAATTCGAATGTTGAATCTCTTTGTTGCTCACTGCAAAGTATTCGGGAGATCATAATTTGATGCCGAAGTTAGTAAGAGACTGATCAGCTTGATGCTTTGGGTTGTGTAGATCTCTCTGCATCTTCTACCGCATAAGGAAAAATCAGTGGAGTTAATATAATAGTTAAAAGCTGGCAACATATGTCTTAATCTCTCAAATTGCTAATGTCCATGATTGTTTTTTTTTTTCTTTTCATCAGACGAGCCAATAATGCACACAGACAATAATGATAGTGGAAAATTATTAGGAAGGCGTCGGGACGTGTAGAGGGCAGAATATATCTTCAGATTTTAGAGGTACATTTTGTACTTACCGGAACTCAAATCCTTATCTAGTTTTCAGGGTTATTTTTCTGTGGCGTCATTCGCATTGCTGAATAGCAATAATTAAGGCTGGTTTACATCAACTAACTTTAGCAATAAAAAAAATGATAAAGTACCAGTTACGGAAGAAATTTGTTGCACCATTTGGCAATTTTAGATGACGTCATCACTTTAACTCTTAACCGTAACCGTCCAATCTTCGCCTGATAAATCTTTTGTTAAAGTTAAATAGCTAAAAAGTGATCTCTCAAAAGTTTCAAAAAAACATTCGTTAATGACTTGATATTTCACTTTTTAACTTTAACTATGTCAACGGATACGATGGTGCAATACATACCGCAGTCTATGTTAAAATCAGCGTTAATGGTGACGTTAAATTTGAACTTTAACTATAACAGCTCTTATGATGCGACTCAGCCTTAGACAGTCATTCATCTGTCAGCAATGACTAACTAATTGTATATAAAACTTAGCATTCTATATGACTTCATTAAACTGCATCGTGATTCAATATTGTTTATATTTCTCGTTATATACTCAGTCATAAGAAGTATTTCGCAGCAAGAGGTCATGAAATACAATGAGATAGTAACAGTAGTGTTTGTGGTAGTATTTTCAGGTAGTTATTGTTTTATGGAAATGAAGTATTTGGATTGGAAGTGAGTTATTTCTTTGGGTTAAGAGGACAACCGACCATTCGGATCATCTGTTGGTAACTAAGAACCGACGCTTAGGTATAGTCTCGTGAAAGGAGCGTACATTCATCGTAATTACGTGAGAACGCCGCGCAAGGAGATTTTTTCTAAATTTTTGTTGTACTTGGAAGGTTCCTTAAATCCATTCCACCGCAGACTTCTAACTTTAAATATCACCTTCACCATCACTCCACACTGTGATTTTCAATGTACTTTCTTCCTCGTGGAGATTCGTCGTAAATTTGCGCTGAATAGTTCTATTTATATAATTATATCATACTTGAGAGCAATACTCGAGGTTACTACGCACGTAGGAGCAGTATACAATTTTAACAGTTGCGAGCTAGATCTTTTTATAAATCCTAGGGCTTAATTAGCTTTTTGATTATGTGATCAATATGTTTAACGTATGTTAATTTAGAGTCGTGTAATAATGCCCCGATCGCGTATTTCATCAACACAGTTTAGTTCGTGGTTTTTAAGTTTATAATTAAATTGTATCGGTTTCTCCTTTCGACTAAACATCATGTAGAAACATTTCGATACATTTAAATCGTGCTTGTTTAGTGTTCAAATTTAGTTAAGTCTTGTTGTAATCTATTACAACAGTGATCAAATTGTGCAATCACAATTTGATCAAGCAACAAGTGCAAGTGCAAGTGCAAGTGCAAGTGCCAATCCAGTGATCATTTTTTTTTTAAATTTTTACATCATCAATGCTGATTTTGCATTATGCAATCAAAAAATTAGAGTTCTTAAAACAGGTGTGTATGTCGTCCATTTATTATGTACAATGGCCGAAGTAATCTTCGCCGAGTTTTTTTGTCAAGTACTTTACCGAGTACATTTCATTAAAAAAAGTGCAAGTGCAAGTGCAAGTGCATGTGCAAGTGCAAGTGCAAGTGCAAGTGCAAGTGCAAGTGCAAGTGCA
>CATIXQ010000003.1:12192827-12212636 GCA_949711755.1 Leptidea juvernica | reverse complement strand
TATAACCGGCCATACTCCTCTCCATTGATCTCTGTGTAACGGCAAGTTTCTCTCTCAATGTTTTGTTTTTTTTTTCAAGTTTCGCAGCCATATGTTAGGCAAGGTAATATGCAGGTATTGAAACTTCTCGTTTTTATATACATACTTAAGTCTTTTGACTTCATAATTTCTTTTAACGACCAGTATTTTTTCCAACTTGTTGCAATCCTGAGATTTATTTCTTTCGTCATTTGAGCTTCCATAGAGATAACTTGGCCTAGGTATATGTAATCTTCTACATATTCTAAAAATTCGTCTTTGATTTTTATATTGACTTTTGTTGAGTTAGTCATTATTTTAGTCTTATTATTATATTATTTTTAGTCTTATATTATTTTTAGTCCAACCTTAATGCTCTCTTCTTCCAAATCGTTTAACATGTACTCAAGGGTTTTAGGGCATTCTTCAATTAATACAAGGTCATCGGCAAATCTTAGATGGTTCAATTTTGATCCATTTATATTGATGCCAAATTTGTCCCAGTTTAATTTGCGGAAGATATTTTCCAGAACTGCTGAAAACAATTTTGGGGATAAAGGGTCGCCCTGTCTCACACCTCTTTGTATGCAGAATTCTTTTCCTAATGTTTCCAACTGAATTTTGGCCGTACTGTTTATATAAATAGATTTGATGATATTGGTATAGTTGGTATTCCTTGTTGATCTAGGCTTTGCCATATATTTTCGTGATTCAGGGTGTCGAAGGCTTTGGCATAGTCTATAAAAGCTATATAGATTTTCTTATTGTATTCGTTGTATTTTTCTAATATCTGTTTGATCATGTGGATATGATCAATAGTTGAATACCCTTGCCTAAAACCTGCTTGTTCCACTGGTTGCTGTTTGTCTAGTAATTTGCTAATTCTGTTTAGTATAACCTTCGCAAAAACTTTGTATATGTTTGATATTAGGCTGATTGGTCTGTAGTTTTCTATGTTTTCCTTATCTCCTTTTTTGAATAATAGAATAATGTGAGATTTTACCCATTGCTTTGGAATCATGCCGCTTATTAAGATTTCATTAAATATTTTTGTTAGGATTGGAGTTAGTTCTACTATTGTTCCTCTGATGAGTTCATTTGTGATTTTGTCTGGTCCTGGGGACTTCTCCATCTTTTAACTTTTAATTGCTTTTTCGACTTCACAAGATAATATTATAACCGCTATAGTTTCTGATTCTGTTTAGTTTGTTTTTTGGTTACTTGCTCTATTATGGTAACTTGGGTCTTGATGGGCATACAGTTGACGGTAGAAGTTTGTTGCTATGTTGCTGATGTTCTCTCTTATCGTGGTACTCTTTGATCGTTTCTTGAGTTTAAGTATCCATTCCTTGCCTGTTTCTCGTAATTCTTTCAGGGCTTTCTTTACACCTCCTTTTCTTTTAATGTTGCGTTCGAAAGTTTCCAATTTCTTCAGTTTACGATCTTTGCGTATGCTTGCTGTTATTTTTTTACTTAATTCTGCAATTTGTTTTATGAGTGGTTAGTTATAAGCTCCTTTCTTTGTGCTATAAGTTGCAAGGTATGCTCGCTTAGTTGGTACTTGTTATGTTTTTGGCTGGTAATATTTGTTGCATAGAAACTTTGTAATTCTTTTTCTAATATATTTCTGTGCTGTTTCAATTTTATTGTTTAAAATCTGTTTATTTATTTCTTTGAAATGGTTTCTCTTTTCGAGTTTTGGCTGTCTTAGCTGGTTATTTATGTTGATTTTGATATGGTTACGAGATGGCTTTTTACGGGATATTCTGAGGGAGCAGCGCACCATGCGATGATTTGTATTGAAGTTCAGATTGGTTAAGACAGTAGTATCGGTAAAATCTTTTGGACAGTTGCTTATTATATAATCAATCTCGTTTTTATAAGAACCATCCGGAGAAGTCCATGTAATTTTTTTTATTTTTATTATTTTTGAAGTTTGAATTTAGTACTGATAGGTTATGCTCCATTAGGAATTCTACTAATTTCTGTCCATTGTGACTTCTTTTTCCATATCCAAAATTGCCAATTACATACTCATTACTTTTGTGCATTAAAATCCCTCATTTAAATTATATGTTTGTCGGCGTTGTTTTTTAATGCTAGTGATAACTCGTAGTAGAAAGATTCAAGCACTGATAGTTCCGCTTTTTTGGTTGGTGCAAATGCCTGTATAATAGACCATGATTTTTTGTATCCTGGTAGTTTTATATTTAGTACAGCTAGTCTTTCAGATATTCCTATCAATTCCTGTATACAGTCTTTCAGTGACAGATCGATTAAAAAACTTACGCCTCTTTGACCTGCAGTTTCTCCTTTATGGAAGAGTATGTAACTGCCATGTTCTTCTATATTTTCGCCCAGTCTTCTCATTTCCGATATACCCAGTACGTCGTATTTTATGTTTTGTAGTGATTTTTCTAATTCTAGTTAACTATCGTGAGTTCTGAGAGTTCTCGTGTCGTCTCGTTGCAATGTAAAGTACATTAAAATTTGATATAGGTACAAATTTAAATGCCGTCTTGTGTTATGGGAAGATGCACTAATTACGAAAGTAAAAAAAAAATCATAGAATTACATACCACAGTTAAGAAATCATGAATTATAACATTTAATTTCATTTCATTATTTATCTAACAAAATAAATATGTTGCCATGACAACGCCGATCCCTGCCAAGCCAATCATAGACTAACGTATAGAAATGACAAAATATTGATGCTGTCTGTTGCGGGATGCTCGAGGTAGAATATTTTAGGAAATGATATAAAAAAGTCATTGTTGCAGTGAATGTAATAATTTTTAATAAACAAGTGTGTATATAGGAAGCTGAACTATCAAACTACTAAAACAAGTTTTAGGGTAGGTAGCGGATGTAGACAGTGAGTGCTGTTTGTTTACGTAGGAGTTTTTTCAGTATATCCCTTGCTAACTGCAGAAGAATCAATGGATCATTTTCTTCTTCTCCCATTACCGTATTATAGTAAACCCTCAACAAAAGGACATTCATAAATAATACAAGATACAAAAAATAATTATTGTAATCTTAAAACTTTTTGGAAGCAGTTGTTAGTAATTGTAAAAATGGGACCCTTACTATTACTAGATACTTAGATACCTTTCGGTTTTGTTTTGGTATCTGTATGTTTTTTTATTATTTTATATATAAATAATTTATATCATCAATGTGGCTATATATTATAATCAATATTAAATTATTTTTTTATAAAATCAATGACATATTATCTACCTAATTTCAATGCAGTTTTAGTAAAACTTTATAGCTTTTACTACATGAACTCATGAATGAATAGTAATTTAGGCATAAATCACGGTGTACGGTAAAAAATCATATCTGATGAATTAACTGTATTTTGTCTATATAAATACGAAGCAATTAACAAATAAGAGTTATCTCTTTTTCGCTTGCGATAATTGCATTTACTATCCTTCTTTGACGTGTAATTGTAATGTAGTGTGCTATTGCAATGTTAAATTATTCATGTGTGCGTTAGTGTATCATTTTCAAACACCGAATCTTGTCTACGTAACCTATCTATACTTTTAAATATCATTGGCTAAAACCAGTTTTGTGCTACTCTTACTGACACTGCATTTGATTCTTTAACGTAAAAACATTTTCATAGAAATTAAGTTTGAAAATGAATCGTATTCCTTCATAAGATTCATTATATTTTTTTCTTTTCTTGAATTGTAGGTAACATTTTAAATGTCATCAAAAGAAATAGTCATAAGAGATTTTACTAAAGGATTTTAAATCAAATTATAAATTATTATAATTGTGCCTGAATTACTCAGATAAACTTTGCTATGACTGATCGCTCCTCCTCTCAAGCAGAGCATGACATTCAATCCATAAAAAATGTTCAGCGGACAGCTCACTCCAAAATTTCAATTTAAAAATAAACTTTGTACATCATTCATCTGTCACGTACCTGATAATATGCATTCTTGTGTACATAATTACATTAATATGGTAAACGCCCTGATGTTGTCCTACAAGCCAGTAAATAGCCGGTCTGTACTCAGCCTTGTAAACTTCATTTAAAGTTATTATATGTGGGATCGTCAAATACAATTATCACGTTCAAAATAAAAACGATACGGTGCTCGTTCTACTTGATTTGCATTTTATAAGAGTATTTGTATTACGCCTTACGTATTAGATACAATTTTATTAGTTTTTAGTTTGATTTGTCCAAGTATCATACACCCGACATTTTGTTGTTGAAGTGAAAATTTATTTAGCGGTTGAGCACTTTTAATTGATTTTTCTGAAAGCAAAGAAATAATTGTAATAGTTCTGAATTGTTTTATTTTTATGTAATATAAATTGTCATTTTTGTGTACCATAGCGCAATATACTGTATATACTTATATACATACTTATATACTGATAAATAAAGCAATTCATGCGAAATTATTCCTTAACCATTCTTAAATATTCAAAAATGCACAACGTTAATGTTCACGTTTTCACTTATGCCGGCACTCCCAGAGTGCAACCCGTTATTTTTTTACAGTTTAACGTTTTGAGGGGCGTAGCTACCGTTTTTATTTTTAGTATTTGCTATAGTTAACTCAAGAATTATACATTACAATTTCAACTGAAGTATTTTCATTCAAAATAGAATTTTAAATGACATATTGAACGCCAAATTCTACCTATAAGAAAAGATATGCTTGAGAGTTGAGACCGTGAAACTCAAAGTCCCTCTTTTTTCTTTTCGTTACGATAAATTTATTCATAAAAATACTTTTAATTCATTAAAACGTTATATTTTTTGAAGCCCATATAATGTAACAAATTAAAATTTTATAATTGTAATTGTTATATCATCAATTAGTAACCCTCAATACGCGATTACCACTCCCAATTCTTATTGCTTACTTCAAAATGGTAGCGTTTATTATTCGTTTATAATGAAAATGTAGCAAATGCATTGTAGTTATCTTAAATACCAATAAATTAAAGAACATCTCTTTCAAGTGGCTCGAGGCGAGAATTCTTCGTCGCACCATCATCGCTGATATATTATTATTTATACCAATAATTTACTATGTTTTTGACATGTTGTTTTGCTTATCCATGAGATGACGAGTATGGGGCTTACTGCGCCTGTTGAACACCTCTACCTATAACGACGTTAATCAATTCAGTCTTGCTGCAGTGTTGCAGGCTTGATAATTTGGTTGCTTAGACAGGTTTCATCATGCTCGCTTCCATCCTAGAGGATTGTAGACAATATGGTAGGGAGGGAGTAAGGGAGTAAGCGTCATTGACGTGAACGCTGCTTGCAGCTTGAATTAATACAGGATTAAAGACATTAATGCTTCACGGTAGAAAAATCCCCGCAGCTATTTCAACCTAGGTGGCGTCCCGGTGCAAAGAACCTCCAGCCTCCAACCTCCTTCAAGATCCTCCAAGATAGACCAAACTTCCACATTATTTCGCATTTCTGGAGTACCAAAACATGATTTATGACATCAGATCACATCAAAATAACTTTATTTATGTAGGTCAAGGAAGTAACACCAATGAATGTTAAAAGTTTTCTTTTTTTTTGACATTTACCACCACTTTGGAAAAGGTTGAGCTTTAATGAGAAGAGACTCATTGCCACTCTTGTAAATGAACTTTTATAGCGTCATCGCCTTACAAATCATTTCAATTATAATAAGTGATGCAACAAAATGCTCTTACGTCAAAATATTAAATGCCATAACATATACAGGGTGGCCGAGAAGTTGACGTCCAAAGCTAAAATTTGAATTTGGCTCATTTTATTGGCCAATGTTCTGTGAAGTTTTTAAAAAAAGTTAGAAGCCATAGGCTCCCCAATTGGAGCAGTTATCTTGAACTTACGACTCAATTCTAAACTAGTTCCGCATTATCTAAACTATTCTTAGGTGCAACTGTAGTTAATAATTATCAACAATAAAATTAACTAAAATTGTTCAAAAAAATTAGAAAAAAGTTCTAAACCACAATTAGGAGAAAAAAGCAGACAAAAGGGAAAAAAAATATTATCTCCTAAACTACGCAAAATCGTAGACCATACACAGGGGTGATTCGGATACTCATCACCTTGAGGCTATCAAATTTTAGCTTTGGACGTCAACTTCTCGGCCACCCTGTATAAAAGTAGAACAGTTATAAAAAATCTAATAACTTTAATTTAAAAAAAAAAACAAGCCGCAGACTTTTCGGTAACATAAATCCATCCACCACTAATAAAGGAGATAATGAAATACAAAGCTGTAAGCATCAAAAAAATGAAACTTTAAATCATTAATTATTTAACAGTTCTAATTTAATTAATGATGTTTTAGTCGTAGTTATGCCGGTATCTCATCAGTAGCGGAGTCTATCCAGGATAAATATGGATAAAGCTCGATGAATCGGGCTGGTGCCGAGCAGCCAGGACCTCGGATACCGAATCCTATCTGAAAATTAATTTATCATGAAAGTTAAAGGAATGAATTCTTTAAAATATGTGCCAAAATCTAATGGTTATTTCTCCCTTCGAAACTAAAGGAGATCGTCCCCACTTGTGCCGTGACCAATTACATTTTTTTAAGTGAAGACTTCTTTAGCGTATAAAATGTTAAACTCGCATCAGGACACGTGACGTGATCGAAAATTCGTAAGACATTGCTGTGATCTCTGGTCTGGCGCACCCCAGTATCAGCTCGATCCATTTGACCGCGTGCAACGCAGAGCAGCTCGAATTGTAGGGGACCCAGTGCTCTGTGAACGGCTGAATCACTTGGCATTGCGTAGAGACGTCGCTTCATTGTGTGTCTTCTACCGCATTTATCACGGGTAGTGTTCCGAAGAGCTGTTCAACCTGATTCCTGCCACCGAATTTCACCTTCGCACGACACGCCACAAATTAGGATATCATCCCCACCATCTGGATGTGCGACGGTCCTCCACAGTGCGGTTTTCAAGGAGCTTTCTTCCACGTACTACAAAGCTGTGGAATGAGCTTCCTTGTGCGGTGTTTCCAGGACAATACGACATGGGTACCTTCAAAAAAAGCGCTTACACCTTCCTTAAAGGCCGGCAACGCTCTTGTGATTCCTCTTGTGGTGTTGCAAGAGAATGTGGGCGGCGGTGATCACTTAACACCAGGTGACCCGTACGCTCGTTTGACCTCCTAGATGAAAGTTGTCTTTCGAATTTGAATTTGAATATTGAATGTTAAAAACTCCACCCTTTCGAATTTATGCCTTGGACCTGAGAATAACGGACGTAGAAACTCAGCGGACTTTTACCTGTATTTTATTAAATTTGGATAAAATAAAATTAATTATTAAAAATCCTGAGGGGGGTGTTCCTTCGTAATATGTGTTCTTATTAATAATAACGATTATCATTACTGAATCGTCACGCGATGTTCGCAATACGAATGTACCTATGTATAATATTACGTTGTAAGGAGTTTGACTTTTAAGGCCGCTATCCCAAGAAATCGCTAAAATAGCGCACAATTATAACCATTTCTTAACAGTTTGTATAAAGCTTTTATTTTTACAAAAAATAATGATATATCTACAGAATATTAGAAGAAAATTCATTTTTTCTTTACATTTCTATCTTTAATAGACGTTGCGAAAAAAGTCACCATAGTACCCCTACCAATTTTTACAATTGGAGCCATTTTAATCATTTAATCTAGATAAAAATTATTTACCAATACTATTTAATATGACATAGTTTTGTTATTTTTATAAATACTTGTATTATGTTTGTAATAAATTAAAAATGTTTCTTATTGTGAATTAAAACAATGGCGATCTTGTGCGAGAGAGGTAACCTAGCTCCGCTCGGTTACTCAAGGCCGTTGGCTCGGTCCCCGGCCTTAAGTTTAACTCACCCCAGTCCAGTGGCCAGTCGAGTTAGATGCAAGGATCATACCGTTATCCCACTTGCAGTTGTTCTTATTGTTGGTCGCGTACCCACATTGGTAGCGGGGATATATTTCTTTAGGAACCTGCATAATTAGATTACGTCTTAAATAGAGTATCGTGATTCCCTTCGGAGTTAAAATCCAGCAAAAATTATTATTATTCTATAAAATATTGTGTTCGTTATCAGAAGCAATAAATTTGTAAACACACATTCAGATTGCAACAATTAAATCTCCGAAAAAAACACAAACATATTGAGACGCATTCGAATCTCAAATTGACATTTGACACTTGACAGCGTTAGCATAAACTTATTTCAAAATGGCGGCCACAAAGCATTAGACAACAGCGCTATAAATCACTAAAATATAGAGTCCCTCAGGCTTCTCCCAACAATTCCTACCTAAACCTGATTTAGTCGTGAGATTTAAGCCCTGGTCGACTTTTCTCAACGCTTTTATACACAATTGCCTATTTCAACTAAAAGACCAAACAATCTCAATATTTCCTTAACAGTAACCAATAAATTAATAATAATAAAAATTTCAGGTAGGTGTGTTCTATTTGCACCTTTTATTTCGTGGCTGACTTAAAAAAAAAAAACAATAATAATAGCACACGGCTTGTTACCATCAGGGTAGGCAGAGACAGCTTCCCAGTGGGAGGCTCCTTTGCACAAGAGCCGGCTAGATTATGGTTACCATAACGGCGCCTATTCCTGCCGTGAAGCAGTAATGTGTATACATTATTGTGTTTCGGTCTGAAGGGCGCCGTAGCAAGTGAAATTACTGGGCAAATGAGACTTAACATCTTATGTCTCAAGATGACGAGCGCAAGGGTAGTTCCGGTCAGAATTTTTGGGTTTTTCAACAATCGTGAGCGGCACTACATTTTAATAGGCAGGGTGTATCAATTACTATCAGCTGAACGTCCTGCTCGTCTCATTCCTGACTGTCATAAAAAAGATAATTTTTATGACACTTGCTTCTATCCTTACAAACCCCACGCGCTTCCTCTACATTCATTAATCTTTTTCATACATGCTCGCCGGTTCCAGGTGCTTCGGACCTTTCCTTTTCTCAAAACTTCCTTGTGCGGTGTATCCGGGACGATACGACATGGGTACTTTCAAAAAAAGCGCGTACACCTTCCTTAAAGGCCGACAACGCTCCTGTGATTGCAAGAGAATGTGGGCGGCGCTGATCACTTAACACCAGGTGACCCATACGTTTGTTTCTCCTCCTATTCCATAAAAAATATGGCTGTTTTATGAGATGCAAAGCGCATATTAGCTTCTTTCTCATCAAATGTTAAGAGATCATCTCTCTCGTAACACCTTATACATATCCATTCCAACTGTTAAGAAAACATTGCGGAAGAAAGCTACTCCACATTTTGGTTGTTCGTACAAGAAAGTTACCTACGCAACAAATGGTATAATCCTCTTGATAGGTATTGTAGAATACGAACAAAAAAGCCATAGAGACATCCGCAAAGTACGTAGTTTTTTTAAATTTAATAAGTACACTTTCAACTTATTGATATATCTTGCCAAACTTTAAATTTTGTTGGCAAGTTATAGAGCTTAAAAAAATTAAATTATGTGTACAAACTTAACTACTACTTTAAAGTATACTTTTAGAACTTAACTAAACATTATTAGAATTATTACTATTAGAGAAAGAAATGATTTATATAAGCATGGACAACAGTTGGTGAGAGTTATTTAATGCTTTTCAACAGCGCATTTTTCATTTTAAATTTAACTGTATTTTTTTTTATTTTAAGAACACTCCTCAGCCACGCTATCTCGTTGTATATGACTGGCACCACATACATTTACGGCCATTCCCAATATACTATCTACAGATAGTGATAAACTGTCAATAATCTGAAGCTGTCCCGATTTACCCGATAAGTCATTCTTATCGCCTTATATTGGGACGCGTGAATTGCAATTTCCATACAAACTTCTATCGCTGGTAAGCTATGCATCCTTCCATTGACAGACAGCGTGTACGGATAAGGTGAGTTACCGTCGATAAGTTTATTGGGACAGAAAAATCAACGATAGTTAAATTTTTTATCTCAAGTAGGCCACAACCGGAGATAGACTGAATATTGGGAACGGCCGTTAATCTTTTGCTGTAGTAATTTTTAATCTTTGGAACCATTAATTTTCGCTCCGCTTCTGGAGTTATATTTATTTCAAGAACTTTCATATTATCATTAAAATAAAATGCATTATCAGAAGGTAAAAATCCCTATTTTTCCCGAATATGTTTTTATTAGGCTGCAACATATTTCCTTCATAAAATTTAAAATAGAACACACCTAACGATCATCGTAATCATCATAAGATGTATAATTATGTGGATCGACAGACTGGTTCCTAAGTGGAAAATAGTCTCTCGCCTTTATAATGTGTATCATCAACATTGTTGACTAGATGTGATTGGCATGTTTCGAGTAACGGTAAAATTTATTAATTTCGATATGTTCAGTTCCGATTTTTTATTGATCAACGGTGTGCTTGGGGCTTGTTGGTAAGTCATTATGCTCGCCCATTACAGTTTTTATAATTCACCATGGATGAAATTTTAAACCGAAACTCAAATTTAAATACATGTAATTACTTGCAGTAATATTTAATGTTGATCAGTTGCCGCTACATATTATTTGTGTCTGATATGGAATATATTTACCAGTGGGAGCAGTATGTCTGCCGTGAAGCAGTAGTGTGTAAACATTATTGTGTTTCGGTCTGAAGGGCGCCGTAGCTATTGAAACAACTGGGCAAATGAGACTTGACTTATGTCTGAAGGTGACGACCGCAATAATTGTATCACTCAGAATTTTTGTGTTTTTCAATAATCCTGAGCGACACTGCAGGGCAGGGCATATCCATTACCATCAGCTGAATGTCCTGCTCGTCTTGACCTTTATTATCATAAAAAAAGTAGTATAGCAACTTGAGGCTAATCTTCTTCTTCTTTGTGACACTCTTGGCATAGCGGTCGTGGTCATCACAAGGTAACATCTTTTGGGGCAGATGTGATTCGCCCCACGAGCATTCGCTACTTTTTTCTGCTGGCCGACAGTCTAGTACACTCGTTCAATCGCCCACAGCAGACTTAAATTTGTCGATCCATGGTATGGGCGATCTTCCTCGCCCTAGTGCCCTCCACTTTGCACGACAAGGCGCTCGATGGACTCACTCTCACGCCGGGAGATGTGTCCAAAGGCAAAAGTAAGCCTGCCATATTTTTGTATTAGGTATACATACAATTATGTTAGGATGCAAACATTTCGCAATCAACTGTGAAACTGTATGAATAATTTTTTGTAGATGGTTAGAGGCTACTTATTTTTTGGATTCCGTTGTCATTTTTAACACATAATTTTTATACCGGTTTATTATTCTGTATAGAAATAATTCCACTTACCGTCAGTAAATCCAATTGCATACAAATTGCTCGAAGCATTATATTGATGATATGGCCAGCAAATCGAATTCAAATTTGGCGCTGAAATCATGAAAGTATAATCTTATCATTTGCCCAGAAGGTTAGTTTAAGTTAGAAATTGGCATCGCTAAATGGGTTACTTCTACTTTTTCTCATTAAAGCTATACTTTTCCAAAGTGTTGGTAAAATCTTTGACATTCATAAGTGTCATTTTAATCTAAGTAAATAAATGATTTTTCTTTCTTTCTTTACATTATTTCTCTCACACACTCTATTGCTATCTATGGGTATTAAAATAAAAATTAGTACAAATATAACAACATTATCAGGTCAAGTAAGGAGCGGAGTTGTAGGCGAAAGTTATTACAGAAATTTCTTTAGATGCCATTAACTGTATGGTTCTTGAATGAGACTGAACTATCGCGCTCGGCTTTGTAACGCAATATGTATTTTACGTTAAATACTTTTTTGTGATTTTGGAATTCACGGTCTTTTGTTTTATTTGTTAGTTGTTGTTATAACGACACTAGCTTAGATCACTTATATAATATCTAGATAAACCCAAAAACTGTAAACGTGTCGAAAAAATAACGGCGAACTATTAGCCTCTATTTTCAACAACGCACGCACACTAAAACAAAGTGACTGCCTTAACGCGAGTGTAAGACACACTAAAATAGTAAGCCCGGCCTGTTGACATGCATTGCCTCGCAGCTAGACTCTATCTAGACATCCAAATTATTTAAGTACAATAGTGATTCCCACAAAAATGGATGTATTAATAGGTTAACGGCAATTGTAGTCTAAGTTATAAGTTCCTATTGAATACTTAACAACTTGTTACTTAAAAGTCATTAATTATTTTGCAACCAATATTTATGAGCGATTGTAAATTCTTTAGATTTGAAAGAGCGAGATCTCAAGTCAAATTCCTAATAATATGCATTTATTGGTTATCAACTGTAAAGTAGATGCTGTAGATGAAGCCACAACCTGAGAGTTGAACAAGAAATACCAAGATTTACGATCCACGCGTCACTCGAACGATTAACTCAGTTGGTAAGAGCACTCGGACGGTACCACAGAGGGGCGCGTTCGAGTCCTGCAAATTTTGGTTACAATTTTTTTTTATGGAATAGGAGGACAAACGAGCGTACGGGTCACCTGGTGTTAAGTGATCACCGCCGCCCACATTCTCTTGCAACACCAGAGGAATCACAAGAGCGTTGCCGGCCTTTAAGGAAGGTGTACGCGCTTTTTTTGAAGGTACCCATGTCTTATCGTCCCGGAAACACCGCACAAGGAAGCTGGTTGTAGTACGAGGAAAAAAGCTCCTTGAAAACCGCACTGTGGAGGTCCGCCACACATCCAGATGGTGGGGATGATAACTTAAAATAACAAATTTGGTTACAAATTTAAAGTTGTACTTTTACTTATTAGATAGATACTTATTAGATACGGAAAAGATGAAGAAAATAATAAAAGTGGGAGGTTTTTTGCAGAGGATGCCGGCTAACTGAATGCCACAACGAAGTCCTTTTCTGCCGCGAATTTTTATATGCGAGCATTTTTATATTTTTTTTTAACTGAAAAGGAGGACAAACAAGCGTATTTGCTTGCAACACCAGAGGAATCACAGGAGCGTTGCCGGCCTTTAAGGAAGGTGTACGCGGTTATTTTGAAGGTACCCATGTCGTATCGCCCCGGAAACACCGCACAAGGAAGCTCATTCCACAGCGTTGTAGTACGTGGACGAAAACTCCTTTAAAACCGCACTGTGGAGGATCGCCACACATCCAGATGGTGAGGATGATATCCTAACTTGTGGCGTGTCGTGCGAAGGTGGAATTCAGCGGCTGGAATCAGCTGAAACAGCTCTTGGGAGCAATTATTAATTATTTATTAACAATTATTATTCTTATATTTTACTTGAACATATTATGTCTCAAAGTCCAAGACATGCACAATCATGATGCTACTCAGAATGTTTCTAGAATCCTGAGCAGCACTGCTTTGTAATGGGCAGGGTATAATTTACCTTCAGGCTTCAGATGAACGCCTATGTAGTCTCGTCGCTATTACTTACAAAAGAGACGTACCTTCGTAAATATTAGTAGCTAGTTCTATAAGTGCAATAGTGTTCGGGTTAGATACATCATATTCCGGATGCAGCATCAAATCCTTAACACCGCAGTACCATGGCGTATTATTCGTGGCTATGAACATTGCTTTACTGTCCGACCTGAAATAAATAATTTTAATGAAAGGAGAAAGAGCAAATAGATACAAAAGCAACTGGGCGCTGTTCTGGAGGTACCCATTAAGGTTTGCTAGAGATACTTTACAAGAAAATACAATTGATTGGACGTGGAAGAAAGTTCCTTGAGATCCGTACTGAGAACAAACGCCACATATCCGGATTGTAATAATGATAGTTAAGTTCTTCATCATCAAAAGTCGTAGGTAATTAGTAGGTAGGCTGTATAATAATTACATAGTGCAAGGTATGGCCCACAAAAACTCACTCTGTAACCTAAACGGAACGTGAGGACACATTAACGTGATGAAGGATAACTTTGCTGTGCATTGCTGTTGCAGCAGACGAGCACGTATTAACATACTTATCCTCAGTAACTCTCCTCTGATTTTCAACCATGACCGTAGTGTAACGTCCCGATTTGTCGAAAAAAGAAACAACTTCGAAGCTTTATTAACTTTGTTAGGCAAATCATAATAATCATTTAACTATCTCCAGTTTTCATCAGCGGTGACAATATTTTGATATTAAATAACAATAATGCAAGAAACAATGATTTACCAGATGGCAGAAAAAATATTTTTGTCGTCATGAATTCTGAGAGCTTTATTATGTTTGCAGTTAATGAGACTGGGCCGTCACGATGATATGCTCGTTCGGGTAAAATTTTGCTCAAATCAACTAAGGGAGACTTAGCTCGCTTTAAGTGGGTTTGTATTTCGTATTAGTTAGCAAACAAACAGTTCTTTTTTGGTGTGTATTCTAGCATATATAAATCCGAGTATGATGCTAATCCTCGGTCCGATATTGATCAATATAAATAATTTCCATAATATAGAACAATAAATATTTAAAAACAAATTCTTACCTCAAGATATACTTCGGTATTTTAGCTACGTCATCGGCGTTTGAGATTGCATAGTTTGCTTTTACAAGCAGAATGCCAGTTACTCCAATCCTTGGATCCTTTCCAGTAATATCTGATTAGAAAAATATCCATAGAATAGATTTATCTATAAAAATTGTTATAATTAAAAAAACACACATAAATTAACAGAAAACTGTTTGCAAGAAATTTGAGTACTTTATTTCACAGCGATAGAATTTCTATTTTTTTTTTTTTATGGAGTATGAGGACAAACGAGCGTACCTGTTGTTAAGTGATCACTGCCGCCCACAATCTCTTGCAACACCAGAGGAATCACAGGAGCGTTGCCGGCCTTTATAATTATTTATATTTCTATATACATTTTAAAACGACAAAAACTGTTTATAAGGTAATCAATTAAATTCAAATATTTTTTATTTTAAAAATACGATTTCAAATCAAAGTTTTATTATTATTATACCATTGCATGGATGTACGAGTCCTACATCCACTTGTCTATTTATTTATCATTTGCTAAGCTAATAAGGATAAAATTGATACATTATGAAAATAAAATTACTTACGCACATGAACTCGAAGTACCCCAAGCCACGGTAAGGCGCTGTTCTCTCCGACATTACCTTCATTTAGCACGGCATTCGACTTATCACAGCCAAACTGCAAAACATCGCCTGAGGAACATGTCAAGATAAGTTTAGTTCTATTTAACAGATACTTAGGCATTAATTCTGTACTCAACGATACTAAGATATGGATACATATTTATAAGGAACTTTTACCAACTATGATAAAATTAATGCAAGTTTATGAAAAAATATTTGTAACATTCTTGGTTTGGCAAAGTTCTAGCAGAAATAAAAATGCATTAATTGATTTATGATCTTAATAAAACTTATATGCATGAATTTGTTGAAATCGAAAAAAAAGTTGAAGAAATAAATAAAAATTAAACTACTCAAAATGAACCTTTGGCTTTAAAACAGGCTTTTAATCTGGTCACGAATGTATGGACTTACGCATTGCATGAAAATTTATATCATGTTCTAGAGATTTCTTAAACCATTCGATGTCGGCATGTCGTTTACAACAGGCATGTCTTTTAAAACTAACCCTAATTTATAATTCCAAATTTCAACTTTTATAAATTCCGGGAAGTTGACTACCAGCCCAGCTTGGGTTCGTCTATTGTGACCAGGTCCAGTCTTGCTTGAAGTCCAAGATACAGTTTTCACAACATTACCTAAGACAATCTCTTAATCTCTATCTTAACTCTCTTTAGCTGAAGTCTTCACTCCTTAACAATTTGTTATTTTTTTAAAGTGATAACCCTCACTTCTAGGATTAATACACAAATAAAATTAGGAAACAAAATTTTATGAACGATGCGGGACTCGAACCCACGACCTCACGCGTTCCGTGCGAGTGCTCTGCCAACTGAGCTAACCGTTCGAGTGACGTATCGTCATAAAATCTTTTATGCTTTGATCAACTCTCAGGTTGTCAACTGTAAAGTAGATCCTGTAGATGTAGCCACAAATTCAAATTCACGCATTAGTATAGATGTGTAAATTCGTCACTTATTATAAATTAAACAATACTTAAGGAAATAATTAGGAAACAAAAAATAACAAACAAAACAACTAACTTCAAAAACACTATTCCAAAACAATAGATATAATGTGCACTAAAAAGTATAAAAATAATTGTGTATTTTTATACAATCTAATTAATTAATCTAATTCTAGTTACGATTATTGTTATTTTCGGTGTGTCATCAGTGTCCTTCCGCCGCGACCCGCTCTCGCCTCGCGCCTCCTCACAACTCAAGCACATCTACCCTATAACTATGTATGTACTTAAATACAAACCAATCTTGGATGACACCGACTCCAAAAATTACAATGGGACCACACGGGAAGCACCAGCTTTCAAATAAAAAAAGAATTATCTAAATCAGTTCACCCAGTCGAAAGTTTTGAGGTAACAAAGTTTCCTAACAAACTCCTCCTTTTTTGAAGTCGGTTAATAAAGAATGACTTTCTAAAAATATATCTAGGTACTATATTTAAAATATGGTTATAAATCTAAACACACCAGTAGCACTTATAATATAAAATAACAGAAAATGCTTGATGGATTCCATTCTTGTGTGAAATGAATGTGTAATAACCATGACGATGTAGTTAACTGCATGTTGTATTATAATATGGTTCTCAATATTTTGCATATTTATCATTATTGATGTTTTTAAATGAAAAAAGAAGACTTATTATCATGACTGAGAAAATAAATATAAAAAAAACTCCAAAGAATAACGCCTGCAGGAAATGTGTCAATTTGCATAAACTCTTAATATGTAAAGATATTATGTGAACAATTACACATATATTACCTCGCACATATCATAGAAAATCTATCGACCCGTCCCACGCTGCCACCATGAGCAGCGCCATTTAAGCGAGTATTATATCTATAATAGATAATATTATAAATTGAAGTATTTCTATTCAAAATAGGACATAAAATCGTAATGATCGTCAAAAACTACCACCCTTTCGAAAAATTAAGCCTCAGATAAATTAAATACCCATATGGTTTATCTAATAGGTATATAAAATTCTCATGTCGCGGTGTTTGTAGTTAAACTCCTTCGAAACGGCTTGACCGATTCTCATGAAATTTTGAGCGCATATTGGGTAGGTCTGAGAATCGGACAACATCTATTTTTCATCCCCCTAAATGTTAAGAGTGGTCCACGCCAAATTTGTTTTTTTATTTTTTTGACATTTTTTTTTAAATTTGTTTGATTATGAGTCAGCATTAAAAAAAAACATACAACTTCAAATTTTCACCCATCTTCGATCAACAGTTACTTTTGTATCGCGATTTTAATATCGGCAATACAACGTTTGCTGGGTCAGTACTGGGTGGGTAGTAGAAATATGTGATTAAATAAAATTTAAACCTAAAAAAACCTAATCATAAATATATTTATTTCTCAAAATTTATTATTCAAAAATAATAAAACGAAAAATAAGTAACTGTACCCAGTGTATAAAATATGTTGTTGAGTATAATTCTTTGCCTTTTCCTTTTTTGTTGGTAGTTTTCCTATCTTCAATTTTTAATCTAGTATTCTTTCCTCAGTATTTTTTCAGCTTTTACCCGCTACTTCATCCGCGTTGAATAACATTCAACTTTGGGCAATTTTTTTATCTTTAAGGATATTATTCAAATAATACACTTACAAACTGCTCTTTCCTTTGCTGGAAGAGCTCTTCTATCATACAGCGCATATCCCTTGTCATTGTAGACAGTCTCTTTAATAGTATTTCCCTGTGAACTTTAATCTTCTATTTCATCCCCATGTAGGTTAAAGTTACAAAAGTGCTCGTACAAATGTATATAAAGTATTTCTTAACAAGTGCCTAAATACAAAGTTTCATGGTTTTATCTTAGATAATAACGAATTTCCATCCCCTATTTCAACCCCTCCTTTTTTTTGAAATAAAAGGTAGACTATGTCCTTTTTCAAGCTCTAGTCTATCTCTGTACTAAATTTTATCAAAATCGGTTCGGTGGTTTAGGCGTGAAAGCGTAACAAATAAACTTATATTCACATTCATAATATTAGCAGGGATGATTAGTCAGTGTCAAGATCAAAACTAGTTTAGTAAATCCTGTTAATCCAAAACACTACAGCAAGCCAGCAAGTGTAGTAAACAACAAGTACTAAGTACGAGACCTTGATTCCCTCGTGCAATCGTAAATCTAAAGCTTGTGTCAATACTAAAAATACTTGAAAAGATTTAAGAGGAATCTAGACAGGTCGGATTACGAAACACGGAGACTGGTGTGTTCTACTCGTACCTTCGCTTGTGCAATTTTCAGTTTACTTTTCTTTATTAATAGTGAATGTCTTTAGCTGCTGCGTATAGGACTTGTGAATTGTAGGAGATGCTCTATTTTTTTTATGGAAAAGAAGAACAAATTAGCCTACGGGTCACCTGGTGTTAAGTGATCACCACCACCCGAATGGCGATTTTAACGCCCAACACGTCGAATGGCTAGGCTCACGTAGCACCGATCATGCAGGGAGATCTGTTCACGACTTCGCCTTAGCATATGGTCTGACGCAACTGGTTATTGCGCCAACGCGAATCCCAGATGTGCAAGATCATACACCTTCACTGTTGGACCTTCTGTTGACCTCACATCCGGACGGCTACCTAGTTTCCGTTGACCCTCCTCTGGGATCGTCGGACCACTGCCTGATCCGGAGCACCGTGCCGATCACGCGCCTAACACGGCCCCGCTTCTTAGGCTGTCGCCGCGTGTGGCACTATAGGTCAGCAGAGTGGGACGAGATGCGGTGCTTTTTTGCATCCTACCCGTGGAGGCAGATCTGTTTTTCGCTGGGAGATCCAGATGCCGCTGCTGACGCTGTTGCTGATGTGGTACTGCAAGGTATGGAACTCTTCATTCCATCCTCCTCTGTGCCTATCGGTGGCAGGTCCCAACCATGGTTTGACCGCTCCTGCAAAATGGTCTCTCGCCGAAAGCAGGAGTGCTATCAGGCTTGGGTCAATGCGGTGGTATCTAAGGATGTGAATTCCAGCGAACTTAAAAAACACTTCAATCATGCCTCCAGGTCCTTCAAAAGAGTTATTGCTGAAGCGAAGTCGAAGCGAATTGGCAGAATTGGCGAGAGACTTGCACGCCTTCCCTCGGGAACTCGTGCGTGCGACGTGAAAGAGAAAGCTGATCTCCTGGACTCCCTCTTCGCGTCCAACTCGACTCTGGATGACCAAGGTGCACCACCACCGCATATTCCGCGGTGCGATTCATATATGCCGGAGGTAAAAATCCGGCATGGTGCCATGCTTAAGGCGCTTCTCACCTTGGACATTCACAAATCGAGCGGGCCCGATGGCATTCCCCCGATAGTGCTGCAGACATGTGCTCCGGAACTGGCGCCGGTCCTTACCCGTCTTTTCCGGCTCTCCTACTCATCAGGCGTAGTCCCGAATTTATGGAAGGCGGCTTTAGTGCACCTGATCCCTAAGAAAGGTGTACTCTTGGGATACCTAGAGGGGCACCAGCTGATCAGCGACTGCCAGTACGGTTTCCGTCAGGGTCGCTCAGCTGGTGATCTTCTTGCGTACCTCACCCATAAATGGGCGCAAGCGGTTGAGTTGAAGGGAGAGGCGTTGGCGGTGAGTTTGGACATAGCGAAGGCCTTTG
>CATIXQ010000003.1:12020850-12192817 GCA_949711755.1 Leptidea juvernica | reverse complement strand
AATAATATTGACACACTTTTACACAAATTATCTTGCCCCAAACTAGGCATAGCCTGTACTATGGGTACAAGACAATGAATTGTAACTTAAAGATACATAAATACATACTAACATACTCGGAAACAAATATCCATATTCATCATATAAATGATTGCACCGCACCTACCGGGATTCAAACCCGGTCAGTCACTAACCATTCGGCTATATGGGTCGTCTAATGAGTTCCAAAAACTTGGCTCATGTGTCAGTACACAGGACAAGTATTGGTAAGAAGTACTAAATAGCTAAAAGGCAAAATTATTCTAACAAGTATAGAAGCAGGACTAAAGGATAGCACAATCTTAAATTGTTTATACGTCTAGATATACTATGACAGATGTGAAAACGTCGAAAAACATTGAGCTTAGAACTAAGCTCTATTTTGAGCAAAGCAATACCTCGAAGTGTCATACATCGCGAGTGTAAGACGTAACTTGTCACTCACACAAATCTAATATTCCTCGCCGGTTTTTATCGGTTGTCTAACAGCAAGAGACTCAGGTATAAACTATCAAAGATCACAAAATATTAATTAAAAGAATTAAATAAAACTTAAGAAGAACTGGCTATATAAAGATGAAAAGAAATATGTGAAAATGTTTCGTAGATGACACACTGTCGTCGCAAATCAGGAGCGAAAAATAATAAAATTTAAGGATTGAAATAAAAAAAAATGGCTGAAAAAATTTAAACATATAACATAATATTATGATATAACCTTAAAGTCCGGCAACACTCCCTTGTGATCACTTAACACCAGGTCCTCCTTTTCCATAAAAAAAAAGTCAATTATTATGGAAAATCGTAGGGGCCTTGTATTCGGAAGAGATGGAACTAATATGGACACATTCGCAGTAATGAGAGACAAGCTTTTTAGGATTCTATAGATTCGGAGGACGAGATGAGCAGGACGTTCCGTTGATGATAATTGGTACGCCCTGCCCATTACAATGCAGTGCCGCTCAATATTATTGAAATAACCAAAATCCTGAGCCACTGCGCTCGTCACCTTGAAACATAATATGATAAGTCTCATTTGCCCAATAATTTCACTAGCTACGGCGCCCTTCAGACTGAAACACATTAAAACTTACACATAACTGCTTCACAGCAGAAATAGGCGCCGTTGTGGTACCCATAATGTAGCCAGCATCCTGTGCAAAGGAGCCTCCCACTGGTACCGCGTGCACAAACAAACACAATATCAGTTATATGAGCACAATATATATTTTTTTGTATATTTAAAATACAGGTGCGGCATTTTAATCTTTTATATGTACACATAAGAAACGACATAAAAGCTTAGTTTTACCCAATTTAAATCAATAAACTAATTTTCATGTCTCTAAAGATTATTTACTCCTTCGTCTGATATATAGAGAACTAACAATGTGCAATTTAGTTAAGAATCTAGGCATTTAAGTTAAGCTTAGTACTTGATCTTTATCTTATATTGTAAGTTAAGTGAAGGTCGCATTAACATAAGTTGCAAAGTTGACAGGTGGCATAATATAGTGACGACTATTATATTTTGTGATATCTTTTTGTTTTATTTTATAACAGTAATGAACGAGACGAGCAGGACGTTCAGCTGTTGGTAATTTATACGCCCTGCCCATTACAATGCAGTGCCGCTCAGGTTTATTGAAAAAAAAACAAAAATTCTGAACGGCAATACAACTACGCTCGTCACCTTGAGACATAAGTTGTCAAGTCTCATTTGCCCAGTAATTTCACTAGCTACAGTGCCCTTCAGACCGAAACACAGTAATGCTTAAACTCCAAAGCAGAAATAGGCGCCGTTGTGGTACCTATAATCTGGCCGGCATCCGGTGCAAAGGAGCCACTGGTAAATATAACTGGTTGTGATTGTCTTTCTTTGAGGTTACGCATTTACTTTTCAGAACGCGTTATTTAAGTTAAGTTTAGTTAATTAATTTAAGTTAAGTTTAGTTAAGTTAAGTTTAGTTTAGGTAATTAAAATACCTTTGCAATAATAACGTCCTTTGGAAACAATAATTGAAATTCTAAGTTGCACAGCATTCTTCTTCTCGAACACAACTAAACATATTATTCAAAACAACGTTCTTAATATTTTGAAAATGAAATACTTTCAACAACGTTTTGAATCCTGTTCGGTACTGCATTATGAAGTGTGTAAGTCTCAAAATTCAAATGCAAAATTCTCTTTTTTCATACAGTGACGATCACTTACTGACAAAATATGGCTAATTCGTCCCATAAAATGTACATAATCTCATACAGAATGACAACAACTAATTGTACAGATAAACAGATAGGGGTAATAAATTATTGCGTACAATAACCTGAGTATCGGATTTTATAACTATTGTTATGCCCGTTTCACACAAGGCGAAATAATTGTAACTTTAGAATAGAAGCACTCAATTCAGGCATTCACATATGTCTCAGCTATGGTGAATTTAACCTGTAAAAAATTATTGAAACCCAAATATTAAATGCTTATTGCCAGAATTTACTAGATGTGACGTGGCAAATCAGATAAAATAGCAAATCTTCAATTATGTATTTGCTATTAAAATAGAAAAAAGGATTTGGGATTTCATATAAAAAATAAGTTTTAGTAAAATTTCAACTTTTGTTTCTAAATATATTCTAGGAAATGAGATCAAAAGGGATTTTAATTATAACAAATGTTAATACCACCTATTAATAATTCACATACAAGCCAAACATGTCAATTACTAACTAGAAAAAGATAAACTGATAGATAATAATAATGATAAATAGATAATGATAAACTGAAAAATTTGAATAAAAATTGAGCAGAGTAACGCCCTAACGCCCTTTTATAGACATTTTCACCCTCAACTTCTATCACTTTCTATCGTCACGATATTAATCTTCTAACTCAATATTATCTGACTCTGTAATAACAAAAACTAATGCACAAAATTAATTCAAAAAAATGAAACAGTAAGAATATTTAGTGACAATACAAAATTTTACAAAACTTCTACAGATATACTTAGTAAGCTGCTCACCTAACTCATCCTTTTAAAGACTGCAAGACCAAACTTTCTTTATTGTGGTTACCCCTTTGAGAAAGACATAAATAAGGAATCTTTACTAAGACCAATTTTTAAAACAACCGGGAGATGTGGGACATGTGCTTGTTGAACACATAGGCATGTCCATTTTTACTTATTGCAACTATACTAAAATTGTTTGATCAAAATGTCTGAGTGCCATATCGATTTAAAATCATTCGCCATGAAAAATTATTAGCATGCGTCGCGCCACGCGATGCACCACGTCTCTTTCGCAGATGGTGCACCTCACGCCAGGCAAAGTAGCTAATGCAGGTCATGCAGGCATGCCGCTTTGTAGCACCACGAGCCGAATGACACGCGGTTGGATCCGTTAAGTACAAAAATTCTTTAAAAATGTTACATTTGCATTTATAATATAAGTTTAGCTTAAATAGAAGCCTTTTTATATCAAAGCATCCCGGAGGTTGATAGAAGCTTTTGACACTAATAAACTCCATTAAACAACAATATAACATTTTTGTTTTTTGATCGCTACAAAACTTTATCAGAGTCATGAAGATCGGTACTTCAATAAATCGGTCTAGCCATTTTGGATACCATAAAAACATACAAGTAAAATAGGATTTCATTTGAATGGGTTCTAACCCAATGAGAAATAATAAAACACACAATAACATGTTTACGAACAAACAAATTTGGTCCCTTGACCATTGTTGCGTATTTTTTTCGGGGGTAATACGTCACAACAGCCGACCAATCACAGCGCGTCACTTCATGGGACGAGGGTAAAAAAAGAGCGGTTTCCAGCTCATTCAATTCAGTCTCGTGCCAGATTATGGCGAGTCAACATCTCCTGAGGATGCCTCGTGTAGAGGCGAAACACGTGTCGAATTGTTTAAAGTCAAATATTGGCGGAATCATCACTAAAGAAAAATCAAAACATTTGGACCATAAAAACCATCAATTTTTATATAGATTAAATAAAACAGTCATAGTAGTCTCATGTAAGCATGGCATTATTATAACGTAGACCATAATTCACAACATAATCACTTTTAAACTGCGTATAAACAACAGTTTTGGTCCATTATATTGTCTGAAGTTACCTTGTTAGGGTGCTGAAGGTCACTCTTTAAACACTTACCTTGGGTTAAACAGTGTAAAGATTTACTGCTAAACTCCAGACGCGGTAGTAATGGAGAACTCCCACACTTTAGTAGTGCGCGCGATGAATACAAAATCTTAAAAGAGCTACGAATTCATAAAATATTTTTTATTATTTACATCCTCCTCTTATAAAGTAGGCTTCTGACAGAAATACGTTTCTGACTATTAAGGCTGGGGACCGAGCCAACGGCCTTGAGGAATCGAGCGGAGCTAGGTTACCTCTCTCGCACAAGATCGCCATGGTTTTAATTCACAATCAGAAGCATTTTTTATTTATTACAAACATAATACAATTTTTTTTGATAAAAAAAAAACAAAACTATGTCATATTAAATAGTATTGGTAAACAGTAAGAAATTTTTCATACAATTTTTATCTAGATTGAATGGCTCCAACTGCAAAAGTAAGGGGTACTTTGGTGATTTTTTTCGCAATATTTATTAAAGATAGATGTGTAAAGAAAAAATGAATTTTCTTGTCATATTCTGTAGACACATAATTATTTTTTTTTATAAATGAAAGCCTTATACAAACCGTTAAGAAATGGTTTTAATTGAGCGCTATCTTAGCGATTTCTTGGGATAGCGGCCTTAAGAACCACATACGATTTAGTTGTCCACTTCAGAAGGCCTCCTCCCATAATGCTGCGAATAATACTTTGTCCATTGCTTTTCCGTTCCAGCCATACCAATCAACCTCCCATGTTTTTCATTACATTTCCATTCTTTTTTGGATTATCGAATAGAGATAATGCCTCAACAGTGGCTGGGACTTTATTATAGAAGTGTATACATTTACCCTTAAAGCTATTATGTATCTTATGAAGCCTACTAGAATTAGTTACAAGCAATCCCTTATTTCTAGTGTTATAATAATGAAAATCACTATTAAGAGCAAAAAAGTGCCGATTTTTGTGAACGTATATTAAATTTACATAAATGTACTGACAATGAACAGTCAAAATATTTATTTCTTTAAATTTTTCTTTGAGAGACTGTCTATAACCTATAATATATAGCACGAACTACGTCTTGTCTAAGTCGAATTAAGAACTAAGAACTAAGTCTTGAAATCTACAAAAAACTTGAAACATTCGATTTTTCTAAATGAAATCAATAACTCCTATCGTCATAGGTTCTGATAGGTTCCTCGTCCACTTAAAAATTCACCCTGTATATTTTTTAAATATCCAAATTTCTATCATTTATTATGAATACCATATAAAACCACATATAATATTATTTATGAACAATCAATAACATTTTTTTTTTCAAGCTCATTCAAAAAATAATTTTAACTGCGGACCAACAATTCAAAAATGAATAGGATACCTTAATTATGACGTCATACATCAAGCCCAAAGGCTGTACCCGGTAAAAGGACCGAAGATAAATAAAATGTCGATAACTCAAACAAATGGGTATTATTGCCGCATAATTCAAAATCTCAACCCTTGAAGGAAGTATTATATGTCAAACATATTAGTTACGAGTTTTGGTTTGTGTGCGTTTCCATTGATCCACACGTTTTTTTTTATATTTTTGACGTACAATCCGACAAGCCCAATGGGTGCTATTAAAATATACTGTAATGTACTGTTTGTCATTACCGATATTCTGTTTGTATAATAATAGCATTGAATAATTTTCAATATTACTTTTTTTTATGGAAATAAGGGACGAGACGAGCAGGACGTTCAGCTGATGGTAACTAATACACCGTACCCATTTCAATGTAGTGCCGCCCAGGATTCTTGAAAAACCCAAAAATTCTGAGCGGCACTACAATTGCACTTGTCACCTTGAGACCTAAGATGTTAAGTCTCATTTGCTCAATTTACTTGAGTCATTACCGGACGAGCGAAGGTTTCACTTGATATTTTCTTAACGTAAGATTTTCGGTGTAAGTTTTTAAGAATATGATAATCAAATTAATGACATCACTAACTTGAATATATATTTTTTAATTGATTGCCTTTTTGAAAACGATCTTGTATCTTTATAAGTGCTCTGTATATTGAATTTACACTATATTATATATGATTTATAAAAAATAAGTTCAATGAGAATCCATAATGTAGATATATCGGCAACCCAAAATAATTAAATAAGTAAAAAGGAGTAAATACTCCGAAGACTTCCTCATCATAATATCATAAATATAATAAAAAATATCTTAGTTCTATGTCAACATGTTCCGTAGTAACAATAGCTTACTTCAAGTGAATTATCTATAAATATAGAAACATCCATGACTCGAAACAGCTTTGTACAAGTGACAATGAACTTAAATATATAACTACTTTCAGACTCAACAAAAATCAAAGAGTTTTGGTCCCAAATATATTTACGTTAAGCTAATTGTGACTTTCTTATATTTTAAGAATACCATACATAATAAATAGCGATCTTTCAAGGATAATATAAATTGGGTATAATGGAAACATACAAAATGTAACAATAGCGCATACAAATACGTCGTCAGCTTAAGCATGGGTGTTCCTTATAAAGCCTGGAATATAATTAACTCGTACAATATCAGCTTGAAGACTTTCTCAGGTGTATTCTTAACTAGATTGTGTTTCGCTACTTTGTTTATGTCCTCCTATGTATTCCTTATTGTCTTTCGGGTGCAGATTTACTCTCTCGTCCTCTGCTATTGTTAATCAATAGACTTTTAGACGAGCAGGACGTTAAGCTGCGGGTAATTAATACGCCCCGCCCATTAGAATGTAGTGTCACTCAGGATTCTTGAAAAACCCAAAAATTCTGAGCGGCACTACAATTGCGCACGTCACCTTGAGACATAAGATGTTAAGTCGCATTTACCCAGTAATTTCACTAGCTACGGCGCCCTTCAGACCGAAACACAATAATGCTTACACATTAATGCTTCACGGCAGAAAAAAGCGCCGTTGTGGTACCCACAATCTAGTCGGCATCTTGTGCAAAGAAGCCCCCACTGGTAAAAAATGGAGACCAATGCGATTAAAAGATTATACCTGTATGCACAACATTAATTAGTGATCCATGGACTTGTATCAAGTGGGGCTTACTAAAAACTGAGTTTGAAGATATCGCAGAGCAGTTAATATAATATGTCTACTTACATATCAGATTGTTCATTTGTCTGTGTGACGGTTTCGGCTTATCTCCTTCATGTATGTACTGTATTTGTTGGAAAATCGCTTTTAGCATTGATTAGTAGATTGTTAACCGAGGGTCAAAAGAATCAATTCTCGAGGTATGTAGACGCCCGAGCGCAGCGAGGTCGGCTATAGTCCGAGTACGAATTGATAGTTTTAATCGAGTTAAACACTCTTCTTTTCATTTTGAATATGAGGAAAATAAAACCAGTTGTTTAACAAGCACAGATTAGTGTCCCGCCAATTTATGTCGCCTTTTTAAATTTCAAATATGGAACTTACCGCGTAATTGTTGCGGCTTATTCCGCTCAAAGAAGTTTGCGCTAAGTTCACACAGGCTGTTTAGAAAGTCACATGGCCGCAGAATTTTTTCTAATTATTTCTTTTTTACATAAAACTCTTCACAGCAGTTCTATTTTGAAAGTTCATTCTGGCCCTTAGGTGGGCAGTAATTTGTATTAGTTTTACCCTCTCTATGGAGGGAAACAGCATTTTCCACCCAATAATCAGATCAAAACAACATTACTTTCCGAGTATGAGAAATGAAAAATAATATACATTTTATTTTGTGCAAACGAGTTATGTAAAGTTTCATTTGCAGCATTAGCTATAAGGTCGGGGAACTTCCGCCAACATCGCGTTAGCACAGAAAGACATGCAATTTTTTTTATTATTTGAAACTTTGATTTATTGATATTGATAACACTTTTAAAGGATTAAAACGCGTATAATTATAACTGTGTATAATATTAGTTTGTGTTTCTGTACTAAATACCACCTCCGAGGCAACAAATGGCGCTAAACTTCATAATGACAACTATTACAAATACTATCTCGGCACCTGTAAACCACAGTCCCCTGAAAACGTGATCTGGAAAGGTCACCAAACATCGGGTAAGCCAAAATATTAATAAAAATGTTACTTTTTACGGCAAAACTAATGTAAAACACAGTTACAATTGCACGTGTTTTAATCATTAAAAAAGTGTTATTTTTAACACATTGAAATAACAGTCGCGGAATAGAAAATACTTCAATTTATTCCTTCTCTTTTCATTAACAAAACAGCATCAATTCTATTGAAAGAAGATCGTTTATGTTTGCAATCTATTTGAGACATTGCTGGCCACAAAGCAAATTACTATCCTGATGATTTTGTTTGAGATATTATTATCTATTATGTATAATATATAAAATTCTTATGTCGCGGTGTTTGTAGTTAAACTCCTTTGAAACGGCTGACCGATTCTCATGAAATTTTGAGTGCATATTGGGTAGGTCTAAAAATCGGACAACATCTATTTTTCATCCACGTGTGTCCACGCCAAATTTTTTTTTTAATTTTTTTGATTTTTTTTTTAAATTTGTTTGAAATTTTCACCCCTCTACGATCAACAGTTACTTTTGTATCGCATTTTTAATATCGGCAATACAACGCTTGCTGGGTCAGCTAGTTTTTATATAAAACGGTGTGTAGTCTAAGAAGTGTGAAGTTAATGAAGGCGAGATTAATAATTCGAAAACAAATATTTTTCTTTCCATATATACTAATATCATTTATAATGTATAAAATAGCTTTAGCTGGTATGACGCGGCTAAATGTAATTCTAAAACTATGTAAAGATTGTTGTTATTAAAGGCTATTATTATTATTATTATATTATTATTAAAATAGCTTTTTTTACTCTTGTAAATTTTGTTCTGTTTGATCGCGCTTCAAAATACAACTGAGCCAATCGTTAGACTAACCAAGCTATTAAAAGCGCTGGGACTTTATGCGACAGTCAGTCGTCGTAGGCACAATAGGCCTCCTCCAATCTCTTCCATTCGAGTCTTTGGGGGACCATATTCGATGGTACGTCGTATTATTAATCGCACAAAATTATTATTATTACCGCCCGGACCGTACTAAGTACGACTTCGGACCAATTGATGCGAGGCGCCTACCGGACCGACCGATGTTCCAGCCGTACCAAATCCAATATCTTCCATACGTTTAGACTATTATAATCCTACTATTCCAAAAGGAAAAAACTTCAATAGAAATAAGACAAGTATTACACAAGGCGATCCAACCGAATCCTATAGTCTCTGTATAATAAGCCCGATGACATATTTACGACTGCGCCAGCGCACACTTATGTAATAGATACAAAAAACAAGCGTGCTATAAAAGAAACATTTTTTTACTGAGTTCATGTTGCTTTTTTTTATTCTGTTTGTAAGTAGGTTTAGTTTGTAGATTTTTAATCGAGTAGTTGTGGTACTGTTCAGCTTTAAGGAAATAAAAAACATATAATTATATATATATATTATACGTATAATTGAAACCATTTCTTGACGGTTTATATATCTACAAAATATGAGAAGAAAAATTCATTTTTTCAGTATATTTCTTTTTTTTTATAGACAGAGCGAAAAAAAATCACCAAAATACCACTAACTTTTACAGATGCAGCCATGCTTATCATTCAATCTAGATAAAAATTGTACGGAAATTTATAAATTGTACACCAATACTATTTTAACCTGACATAGTTTTGTAAAGACAATTGTATAATGTTTATGAAAAAAATAATAATGCTGCTAGTTCTGACTTAAAACTAAGGCGATCTTGTACAGGAGAGGTAACCTAGCTCCGCTCCATCCCTCAAGGCCGTTGACTAGGTCCCCAGCCTTAAACTGTTTATATGATAACAAATATTAAACGTTTATTTTCAGATAACTACGATCCATTGTTATTTTTTTTATGGAAAAAGGAGGACAAGTGAGTGTACGGGTCACCTGGTGTTAAGTGATCACCGCCGCCCACATTGTCATGCAACATCAGAGGAATCACAGGAGGATGAACCCGCATTTTTTTTGTTTGTCAGTAAGCTTATAATCTAATTGTGTTAGTAATTACAACTACGAAGCTTTACTTAGATAGTTTATACTCTAGATAGAGTATCTTGCTGTTAGACAACCGATAAAAACAGGCCAGGAATATTAGTTTAGATGCGTGACAAGCTACGTCTTACACTCACGATTTGTATGTCACTTTGGCTTAGTGGCAAAAATGCAATTCCACGTCCACATTAGTGGTTAAATGAAACGCTTAGATTAAGCATTCTCCGCTGCGTTTCAGCTAGTTACCGCCCTACCTAAGAACAAAACATATTTTTATAACGGCAACTATTAGATGCTTGTGTGAGTGGCATCTTGACACTCAATGGCATCTTTCAAATTTTGTAACATACGCTTCGTGTTATTTTACATTGAAATTAATAAAATACAAAATACTTAGTGATGATAATATTGTGATCACAGTGTCTTTCTTTTTTCTTGTAGTATTATTTTTACAAAGTTTTACTACGCAACTTGGCATTTTAGTATCAATTAATAGTAAAGTTTAACAGAATATAAGGCACGTCAATGTCACACATTTTTCGAGACTGGCTCGAGTACGCCCATTTGGTCGTTATATTAATTGCCGCACTCTGTGACTACGCCTGCGGTATCTAGTTGTAGCACAGCGGAGACCAATCCTTAATCTAAGATGGAACGTTTCAATAGACTCAAAAGGTGCCTCTTGTGTCTATTGTTATACGCAAGCCGAAGTCGCATCAATAACAATATAATTAAAATATTTCTACGTTTAATTAATATTCAATTGATTGAATACAAATTGAATGAAACTCCAATCCGATAAAATCAAATGAAATAATTATTTTATGCAAATGTAATCAATTATTTGATCGATGTTCTTAGTATGATCGATTAATTCTGGTCGCATCAGAAATGTAAATCAATTATTGTAAGTAATATATTTCTAAGTTCATTTATAATTCACTACGACAAAGTTACCGTGGTTTTTAGCAATGTGATTTTGTGAGACAAAAACTGAATACAGAAGGCTCCACTTGCGATTTTTCCCGGGACTAATTTTAAAAGATTTAAAGATTTTTATTAAACACAGCTGACTCGACAGACGTTGATCTGTACAGTAAATTTTTTCAATAATATTTCAAAACATCAAGAATTATTTTGTACAATATGCTGAACTGTTAAGCCGTACGTCGATGAATTCTCTCATAGAAAATATGTCCATACAAAACAAATATTGAAAATAAAAATAATTATGGGTACCAAATCGAAATAAAAACTATCTCATCTCTCAAGTTGGACTCAACTGCACTCCGTGAAATAGTGCCCATTAAAATCCGCTCATTAGTTTAAGAGTTGACTGGATATAAACATCAGAACACTGGATTTAGGTATATATATTAAAATAATGACATACATATTCAAAAATAGTTAGATCGTAAGAAGAGCATTAGCTACGTTATTCCAAAGAATTGTGAAAAAATGTTTGTTTGGTAAAGGATACTATAACATAAATGACTTTCTTAATGATACCATAGATTGGGAATGGAGCGACCGCCCTCAGGCTATTAAATAATAAGTTTAGTCAAAGTCAAAGTCAAAAAATCTTTATTCACTGTAAAACTTTATAAGTTATTTAGTGCAAGTCAGGATGAAGTACAAAAGTTACAATAGCATTCGAATGAGTATAACAATATTCATTAACAAAATTTAGAACATTAATTCCAACTATCTTTATCATTCAAATAATCTTTCACATTATAATAGGCCTTAGATGTTAATTTATTTTTTAAGATACATTTAAATTTTTAATAGGTAACATTTTAATTTCATTTGGGAGTTTATTATAAAATATAACACAATCCACTTTAAAAGATGTAGCAATTTTACGGAGCCTAGTAGATGGAATTGCGAGTTTATGTTTGTTTAGAGTATTGACACTGTGTACATCACTATTCTTTTTAAATTGGCTAATATTTTTATGGGCGTATAGGAGGTTTTCGTATATGTACTGGCAGTGTACTGCTATAATATTTATTTCACTAAAGTTTTCTCTCAATGAATCCCTTGAACGCATTTTATAGACTGCTCGAATTGCTCTTTTCTGCAGCAAAATATGTTTTCAATATCTGCAGCCCTACCCCACAATATAATTCCGTAAGACATGACACTATGAAAGTAGCTGAAATATACAAGTCTAGCCGTTTCAACATCTGTCAGCTGCCTATTTTTTTTTATCGCAAATACTACAGAGCTAAGTCGATTACATAAGTTTTTTATGATATTATATTTTAATGAGCACCCCATTGTAGCTTAAAGTCTAATATAATGCCTAGGAATGTTGTTGTTTCTACTACGTCAAGTTTGTCATTATTAATTTTTATAGGTGTTGGTTGGTGCTTTATATTTGGAAGTGTAAACCTTACACATTTTGTTTTTCTTTCGTTTAAATGTACTATGTTACTTTGTAACTTTGTAAATGTTACTTTAATTGTAAAACATATTTTTGATGAAAAAAGAAAGCCCGCTAAGTTTGTTGCGCCCATTCCTCTCAGGCCTGAGGCATTCATTTTGGAATGGGTGGTAATTTTTTTGACTTTCAATAAGTGATGTCACATCCTATTTTGAATAAAAATATTTAAATTTGAATTTAGTATAAACTGTGTCGCAGCTTTTTACGCCACCTCGGGTAAAAAAGGGTATTTTTTTTTAATAATATGTGTAAATTGTTATGCCGTGTCCAAATAATATATTGAACGATGGAACGAAAGAGAAAGAGTATGTGTAGTAAGACGAGTGAAAAAGAAGGAGGACCTGCCTTTGGCTCTCGTTTAGGGGTCTCGTTTTCGGGTTTTCTTATGTAGAGAAGGCCTTTCAAAATGGTTCGTGAGTAACTACTATTTATCTACGCTTCAATTTTGACAACAGGTCAAACTGTATTCATGAATTAATTCGGTAAGCAGAGCTGTAGATCGGCCAGTTGACGCTGACCATCAACCGTTTGAGGTCAAGTGGAGGCCGTGTTGTCCGTCCCAATTAGAACAATTGAAGAAAAAATTAATCAATTCAAGAAAAAATTAAACTGAATTCACAAATTATTGTTTCATGAGTAGAGTACACTACACTATAGAAATATGGGTTAGATTGAGGACTATTGAGGTATGGAGAGTGCCCAGAAATCGCGCCAAAATCTGCCGTCTATAGAACTTGAAGTGGGTGTGTATGAAATACGCACTTACCGCTGGAGGCTATACTACTACTAATATACTGGCTTTGGCCAGTATTCCACAGTAGTAATATTCTGTTGTCGGATAGTAAGGGGAGAACGGAACTAACACCTTATCTGACCCAATTGTCAACCTCACCTGCACGCGCTGGATGGCGGTGGAGAGGCGTGTTACCGCTCCGTGGTGCTCCCTGCTAGACAACAGACGAGGATATGGCAACCGAGTTAATGGCGGTATAACCATACACCTGACTGGGAAACCGGTTGGAATAGGCTAGAGCGGCCTGGAAGACTAAATAACTTCTGAAATGACTGGTGCAGAAGGCAAGGGGAATCCACTGCACTATTTTCCCATGATAGTCACGTATGAATATGAATATACAACCAAAGAGACGAATCAGGAAGCCATGCGACCCGAATAGCACCCGGCGCTGCACTGCGTCCGGGGCAGTGTGAAATGTGCTACCGGCCATGTGTTTGTAGGCAACCAGGCATCACATGGAAAGAATGCTACTGGAAAACCAGCCATTAAAGTAAACACAGGCATTAAGATCGGGAACTGGAATATACGTGGGATACTTCATCCAGGTAAGCTGGACATTGCAGAACAGGAACTCTCACGGTATAGCATTGATATCTGTGGCCTAAGTGAAACACATTTGAAGGGATGTGGGCATTTTGAAACTTCACAGAACATCTTATACTATTCTGGTCATGACACAAAAAGTATAAATGGAGTAGCAATTGTACTACCGCAAAACATCAGCAACTGCGTAATGGGATATAAGTCTTATAGCGACAGAATCATATCTATTAAAATAAGATCTAATCCGGTGAATTTAAACATCATACAAGTATATGCACCTACTTGTGCCGCAGAGGATGACGAGGTCGAAAATGTCTACCGCACCTTAGAAATCGCGATTAATGAGACTTTCAATAGGGAATCACTGATGGTATCAAGTGTCAAAATCTGCTGACCAACCGAAGGCCGCGACGACAAAAAGCCAACGTTGGATGACGGACGAGACTCTCGCGCTTGTCGAAAAAAGACGTGTTTTAAAAATTACTGGGGCTGACATTACGCAGCAGAACCACCTAAGTTGCCGAATTTAAGCGGCTTGTCGTCGTGATAAAAATAGGTTTCTTCAAAATATATGTACCAAAATACAAATCCACGCCGAAAAGCATGAAACCAAAGACCTTCACAAGAAGATCAGTGAAATTACAAAAAAGTTCAGCTCTAAAACATAGACCATCGAAAACTCGGAGGGAAAGGTTGTGATTGAACTGGAAAATACTCTGGAAGTCTGGAAGAATTATTGCCAGTTGCTCTTCTTTAACAATGATTCGCGCAGCTATATCTCCTCTGAACCGGAAGATCAGGACATGGAACCTCTTATACTTAGAGAAGAAATTAAAGCTGCAATCAACCATCTAAAAGGAGGCAAGGCAGTTGAAAATGACTGTATTCCAATAGAGACAATCAGATGTTGCGGAGATTTCGTAGTAGATATGTTTCACACTATATATAACAAAATTTGGGTGAGCGGGATGTGGCCGAAGGAATGGACGCACTCTGTTTTCATACCATTACACAAAAAGGGGTCTACAACGAAATGCAATAACTATGGTCTTATAGCGCTCATACCACATGCTAGCAAAATTTTACTCCATATAGTGAACGAAAGACTGAAGGTTTATATTCTGAAGGAAATAGCACCAGAGCAGGCCGGTTTCGTAAAGGGCAAAGGTACACGAGAACAGATCCTAATTGTGAGACAAATAATAGAGAAATCAAAAGAATTCAACAGACCGACTTTCATATGCTTCGTTAATTTCCAAAAGGTATTTGATTCTGTTAAATGGCCACAACTATGGAAGACCCTCATAGAGATGGGAGCGCCCAAGCACTTGGTGCAAATCCTCAGAGCCCTTTATGAACATGGTTCCACTTCAGTCAAGGTGGATATTGTCCCACCCACTTCATCCCTCTGCAGGAGTCAGGCAGGGCTGCATTTTGTCGCCTCTTCTGTTCAATATTTATACGGAGCACATTATGAGGATAGCTCTAGAAGATTGGACAGATGGCATACCAATTGGCGGCAAAAATATATCCAATCTCCGATATGCCGACGACACCACGTTAATAGCAACAAGTAAGGAAAACATTGCTGTACATCGTATCGAGCATACCAGCCTCCAGTATGGCTTTAAATAAACCGGCTGAAAACAAAAATGTTGATTGTCGATCGAAGTCAAAACAATGCACCAGATATAGTCGAGATTGCTAATTGCGAGGTTGTACAGTCATACATATACTTAGGATCACTTGTCGCTAATACTGGTGGCTCGGAAGACGAAATTAGAAGGCGAATTGCTATTACCAGATCTGCAATACAGAAGTTGACGAGGATATGGCGGGACAGGAATATCACGAAAGCTACTAAAGTCCAGTTAGTAAGATCTCTAGTGTTTCCCATACTACTATATGGTGCCGAAACATGGACAGTCAAAGAACGAGAGAGACAAAGGTTGGAGATGAATGCTACGAGTATCTTGGACACAACGCCGCACAAACGTCTCGATACTTGAAGAGCTCAAGGTGAATGAGAGGCTTTCATCTATAGTCAGAGCCCGTATCCTCAGATACTTCGGATATATCACGCGACGTGGAGAGCATGCCATAGAGAGACTTGTTATTCAGGAAGGGTCAACGGCAGTAGGTCAAGAGGACGCTCCCCTATGCGGTGGACAGACCAGATCAAAGCCCTTACCAATACTCCCTCAACACATGTGCCAGAGAAGCAACAGCCAGGGATAACTGGCGTAGAATCGTTCGTCGTTCAACGTGACCATGACTGCTCTGTCAAGAGTAATCCGACGAAGAAGAAGTATTATGCTGTATCTATGAAAATATTTACATTTTCCAAATATAATTTTGCACAGAAGAAGTGACTTTTACCATACAAAGAGAACAGGATATTCAAAAGATACGCTAATAATACTGCCAGAATTACTTATTTTACTTATAAGATTTTTTATTTTAATATTTTACATTACTTGTATTTCTTCTACCATACTTAAACATGTTATTATTTATGCTATTGGCATTACTATTGTATCTGCTTTTAGTATTATTTGTAGTATTTATAGAATATGTCATTACTACGCTAAAAAAGTTACTGCGTGCTTTTTCCTTTTGCTGATAATTATGTTTATTGTTGTTCATGAGTATATTTGTATTTGTTATTTATCTATTTCGGGTAGCGCTGACTGGTATATGGAGTATATGGTTCGGTATACAAATGATTTATTCCAGTATATCATTGATCTATTTAGAAATTGTCTTGTCGGTAACAGTGTTTAATCTTAGTATTTATCACCAAAATGTACGGGGGTTACGAACTAAAACAGAGGTATTCTCAAGAAATATGTCTTTGAGCGATCATGATGTGATAACACTCACTGAAACATGGCTGACTGAATCAATCTCTGACAGTGAGCTATTTGATAGTAGGTATTTAGTCTTTCGGCGTGACCGTGATTACTTAGCACAAGGGCAGTCACGTGGAGGTGGTGTCCTTGTAGCCATTAGACGTGATCTGTTGGCTACACCCAGAATTGAATGTGTGGGTTACACTGTTGATTACTGCATCTAGTCCGAGAACAACATTTAAAATACACATATGTACTCTCTATCTTTGCGAACAGAACCTTGGGAATAATTTTGCTGCTCAGCTTAACAATTTTCTATGTAAACTAACATCTTTGATTTATAACAATCCGCTTGATAAGTTTATTATTATGGGAGATTTTAACATGAGCTCCATATCGTGGGTTCCATGCGAAACGTACTTAAATCCAATTGCACCAACTACGTCCCACATTTTGCACTTCGTAGATACACTCAGTCTGTGTGGTCTTAGACAATTTAATAGTAATTATAATGCATTTGGCAAATTATTAGATTTAGTTTTAAGTAACAATGAGCTCACTGTGTCAGCATGCACTGATCCGTTAGTACCAGAAGATCCCTATCATAAGTCATTAATTGTGCACTTTAACTTTTCATATATACCACACTTGAAACCAGCTGAGCGGACAATTTTTAACTATAACAAAGGTAATTTTGAGGAGATGAGTGCGGAACTAAGTCAGATTGACTGGATTAATATTCTTATTCAAAACTCTGTGGATGATGCCGTTAATCATTTTTATTCAATAGTTCATGATATAAGAAACCGTCACGTGCCGAAACGGATCATTAAAAATAATAAATACCCAATTTGGTATAACTCGGCCTTAATTAAAAAAAGAGAAAAATAAATATATTGTGAAATATAAAATATATCATAATCTCAATGACTTACATACTTTCCACCTACTTAGAGACAGGGCTAGAGGTTATTGAGCGTAGTTGTTTTGATCACTACATTAGTAAAATTAAAAATGATATATCTAATAATCCCAAGGCATTTTGGTCCTTTATGAAAAGTAAACGTAATTGTTCAAATATACCATCTAATATAATCTATGGCGACACTGAAGGCAATAAAGGACAGGACATTTGTGAGCTTTTCTCAAGATATTTTTATTCGACTTTCCAAGAATCCACTACCACATCCAAATCCTATAAGTGTTCAGATGAATCTATTATTAGTAATATAAGTTCTATCGAAATTGATAATAAACAAATAGAAAAGCTCTTAAAATCACTTGATCTAAATAAATCACCTGGGCCAGATAGTTTACCAGCACTGTTCCTCGTCAAATGTTCTGAAGTATTCGCATTACCTGTCACTTTGCTTTTTAAGAGATCAATTAATGAAGGTATCATGCCGATCAGGTGGAAGGCGGCATTCATATCACCTATACATAAAAAAGTTCAGAAAGACAAATTGGAAAACTATCGACCGATTTCAAAATTATGTCTTCTTGCCAAAGTGTTTGAGCGCATCATCTATAATCAACTTTACCCTAGCCTTAAAAATGTGTTAAACCAACAACAGCATGGTTTTATAAAAGGAAGATCAACGGTTACTAATTTACTTGTTTTCACTGACTTCTTAACTGATTGCATGGACGGTGGTCAACAAATTGACGTTGTGTATACAGATTACACCAAAAATTTCGACTACATAGATCATAGAATCCTTCTTCAGAAACTTGCTGGTCTTGGTATTAGGGGTAACTTATTTAGATGGTTAAGTTCGTACGTAAAAAACAGAACTCAGGCAGTTGTTTTAAATGGCTACACCTCCTCATGGATCACGATACCTTTTGGAGTTCCTCAGGGCTCACTCCTAGGTCCTTTATTATTTATCTGTTTCATAAATGACATCGATACATGCTTTCATCATTCCAATTATTTACTTTTCGCTGACGACATGAAGATATTTCGGCCTATCAACGATATCTATGACGTTGATCTCCTTCAGGAAGATCTCAATAGACTAGCAACATATTGTAGTAATAATTAGCTTTGGCTTAATATACCTAAATGTCTTTTTATAAGTTTTTCCCGTAAAAAGCTAATCATCAAATTTAATTATACTATAAATAATCAATTTCTATTGCGGGTCGATTGTGTCACAGATCTAGGTGTAGCTCTTGATTGCAAGCTAACTTACGAATGTCACATCGACAATATTGCAAATAAGGCATCACAAGCACTTGGGTTTATAATACGTTCAGCGAACTGCTTCAAGAGAATGAAAACATTAAAAAAATTTTTTTTGCTCTTATGTTCGTAGTCATTTATAGTATGCTAGTCAAATCTGGAATCCGGTATATATATACATAGTAAAAGAATTGAACAAATACAGAAAAAATTTACGAGATTTTTAAATTATAAGTTTAGAATTTTCCAAAACAGATTACAAAACTCGGTGTACTCGATTTCATCTCCTACCATTAACACTCCGTAGATCCATGGCTGATATTACGACTATTATGAAAATTGCTCAGGGTAAGATTGACAGTCCAACCTTGTTATCTAAAATAAACCTCAATATACCGTACCAACATTCTAGAAAAAAGAATCTCCTCCATATTCCACTCATGCGCACAAATTATAGATCACACTCCTTTATACCACGTACTTCGTATAATTTTAACAAACTAAAATCATCCGAAATAGATCTTTTTTGTTCCAGTTTAGGTAGTGTTAAGAAACATATTATACAAGATTATTTGCAAGTCACAGAAAACAAATACAATGACAACATAATATATGTATACTTTAAGTCAATTTAAATTGCAAAAAAGCGTAGTTAACTAGTACATAGCCTTTAATTAGTTTAAGCATTTGTTAAAACGTAAAAAAAAATACTATTTAATACCTATTTGTGGAGGCTTTTAATTGGCCTATATATAAACATGTAGATATATGTTTTTGTATTGACGGCTGATTTAAGCCACCCTGTGAGAATAAAATAAAATAAAATAAAAATAATTATATATTAGATATTATTATTATTATAAAATATTGCCAGTGCTTCAGTGGAATGCCGTGTTGTTTTGGTTAAGTACTCCAAGGATATAAAACTGTTATTTATATAATTGAATATTTGCGAAGATTATTTTAATTCATAATTTGTAATAATTGCGGAATTATTGTAATTGTTTAAATCCTCAACTTAATCGTGATCAGAGGATTGTAATCTTTTGTTATCATTATATTATATTGCAAGCGCTTTGCTCTAATGGTTTTTTAGCTTTTCGAGTACTGGTTGAGTATCTTGGCTTAAATATTTACAACAAACAGCCTTCGATGGCAATTGTTTTAGATAACTTCTAGTAAAATCTTTTTGGCTGTAGTAATTTATCTGGCTTTTGATGTCATTAAAAATGATATATTTATAAAAGAAACAAATCAGTAAACTGTTATTTCCAGGATTAGGGAATCTAATGAAGAAATTCAATATATTTTATTTTTTTATTATGAAAATGGAACGCAAGCTGCGTAAAACATACGTATATGTAAAAATAATTTGTTTATGTCGCTATTGCTTATCATACAAGCAACGTTTAACTGTTAAAGTTGTACAAAAAAACCTGATTTATAATGATGATAAATTAATGAAAATAACAAAAGAACGTATTATTTTTAAAGTACTATTATATTATATCCGTACACGGCGTGAATACATTGACAAATCGAAATTGTATACTTTTCAGGGCAGTCATAATTAAGTTTAAATATTACTGGTAAATCGATGTTTTTGTCTTTTTTAGTTATTTTTATATGTATCTAAGTAATTTAATCGGAACTTTCAAATGATGTAGGTTTAATAGTAATTTTAATCATACAACAAAGTTTTTTCAATCCGGAAATTTTGAAATCAACAATAGGAACTTTGATATCAATACAAGAAGAACGTCGGTCAGTCTTCACAGATAGACAAAAGCCGGGTTAACTAACAATAGGATAATACTGTTTGTGGTTAGAGAAGTGGTAACTATTTGAAAGGACAATGTTCATTGATTTAGAAAGGTTTGCTTAACATCTCTTCTGTTAATATAAATAAGAATATTTTACGATCCGATAAATTAATGACACGCTTTTAAGACTTCCTAGAAATACTCATATTTTAAATAAATTTAATTAGCTTATATTATCAAGCCATAAAAATTAAGTTTTATTACAAGTTTTTTTCAATAATAATTTTTAATACCTAATATATATCCAAACATAGTCAAATATATTTTGATAAAGTGAACGATAGCATTTAGTGTGTGCCAATTAATTGTGCCATAAATAATAAGGTTGTTGTGTGTGATGAGCGAAGCGGGTAGGACGCGTTTAATAGCAGACTGCTCACAGAAAATATGTATACAATTTGTAATGAAAACATTCTTACTAATATCTTTAACTTAAATTGATGTTAACACTTTAATTTTTATGAAATTTTTATAACGTGTGGCTATTTAAAAATATTATTTTAGGTTTTTTTTTTCAATATATAAAACAATACAAACCAATCATCGTCCAATTAAAAGTAATAATAAAAGAAGGAGAAATAAGAGTAAAATATCTAATAGAATAAAAATTAAAGATTTTTGTGTGTGTGTGTGTTTGTTTTTTGTGGCACATCTCTGATATTTTTGATCAAAATTTCATGATGATTTAAGACATAGGCAGATTATAATAAGAAGCAGGTTAAAGAATTGTTTCATTACAATTGAATTTAAATATTCGTTATATATTGCTAACAAGATTTTATAAGTGACGTTTTCTGAACCGGCTTCCGGCAGGTTTAGCGTAGAGCATTGTTATTTTTGAAGTTATTCTTCTTTTGGCGCGATGGAGAAAAATGATGAGAGTGAATTTTTACGATGCGCGCGCACACCGACACCTGAATTCTACATCGTGAAGTTAGTTCTAGGTGGCATGAAAATCGATAACTATGTTCAAGTTGTATATTCTAGTATTTTTATTTAGAACACGTGTTTCGTAACAGTAAAATCAAACAGTGTGAATAAATAAATATTATTTTGATGTTTTTATTAAATCAATTTCATATACGACGGTGATAGTTTTTACTAATAATTTATTAGTATATCTATATATATTGAATATTAGTGATAAAACTGATTTGAATAAACTATTTTGAGTGCATTTATAGATTTGAGGTTAATTGTCGGAATGTATAATTTATTTACATCGTTATTTTTTGTTTTATTTCTGGTATATTAACAAATTTTATATATAAATAAAAAACAAAAAAATTCTATACTTGTTTATATTAACCTTAAATGCTAAGCGTTTATCTTTGTTCTATCTTTGATCTTAACTATTTGTTAAAATTTGGTTTATTTTTCCATACGCCAAAGAAGTATAACTTCTAACGCGTGTACATAAGTGCACACACTCTTTTTTTTTATAAAAGAGGAGAACAAACCATTCCACATGTGGGTCATCTGATAGTATGTGATCACCGCAGTCCATACTCTATCGTGTAACAAAAGAATCATACAACGCCAACGTTCATTTATAATTTGTCATTTTCAAGCATCTTTATTGTGAAATCCACGTTTAAAAATGCTCGAAGGAAAATATTAAGAATCTTCGCTATATAACTGGATAAAATTGGATATTTCAAGTTTCAGGCCGAGTATAATTGGAATTGTTAATATTATAATACCCTTATAACTATAATCTTTAGGTTAACATAAAATTAATAACGAGTTTTTCAAGTATAATTAGACTTTATTTATTTATGATAACAATAAAATAAAGATGAACAGAACCGCTCTGCTTATCACAGGAACATCTGCCTTTCAAGGCGCTCAAACAAAAAGGTGGCATTTCTCGGTCCGTAGTCGCGACAGAAACAATAAACGCGTCAACATCCGTATCTTACGCAATAAACTGTGTGACGAATTGCTACCGTGAGATATGCGAGACAAATTTTTAGGGTTCCGTGTTGAATAATAGAAACAAGAACTGAGTCGCTCTTTTTCAGTTTATTTAAAATATTTCGAAATATCAAAAAACTGTAATCCAAACGTTTTAACATTTTTGATTTAGTTCAGAAGGGGCGAATTGATATCGCATTATCTCCCGCAAATTGTCGAAGCACTAATTTTAGGCGTTAATATATTTGCCGTAGTAATCATCGCGCGTATTTTATGTATGCGCATTTGGCGCATGCATCTCGTAGTCGCTCAAATAAATACATACATCAAAAAAGTCTAAGCATGGTATTAAAAATTACCATTTATATTAATTAATTTCTAAGTCTTTATTCACTCAAAGTGCATAGGTATGTAAACTTTTTTGTTATTGATGACATACTGGCTGGTTGTAAAAATAAATTTCGATTATGTTTTGTTTTTTCATAAAATTAAATGAAAGAGATTTTGTTTGAATTTAAGTGTGTTTTTATTGCTACGTTTAGTCGTGATTTTATAATTTTACCAAAAATTTAAAAAAAGTTAGCGAAAAATTGAATTGTTAGATATTCTTTACATCATGGAGCGACGTTATTTGATAGCAATTGAAATGCAAAGAGTTGTAGGGATGTTGGAAGCGGGAAGTAATCAATCTCAGGTATCTCGGCATTTTGGCATTCATAGAAGTGTTCGTTAGTCCATTAGTTCATTCAAACCGTGGGTTGCTAATTAATATTCCGCTAAAAATCTTTAATAAAGAACGATAAACCGTGTGTTCCTATGAACCAACTGCCAAGATTTCTGATGATTAAATTACCATGATTTGAAGACGCAAGCAAGTATAAAATATTAAATTCTCTGATGCTAAAAATATTTCGCTATAAACGCGTCTCGGTAGAAATAAAGATGTTCTTTTTCTTGGAGATTTTTTGGGTTGCCATTCTGAAAAGGTGAACGGTGTTTCAATCTAATGTAGAAATAATTTATTCTTAATAAAGAGAAATAAAAAAATATCGCAATAGTAAACATAAAATACTTGTAATTTTGTTGTGTAATGTTGGATTTGTAAAAGATTTTCAATTTCTGTCAGGACTAGTTCTTTTTTAGCATAGTTTCTGAACGCCTGGTAATAACCAGTTACATTGTTTTAATGTTAGATAATTTATACTTACGTCTATTTATTTTTATTATTTATTTATACTATTAATTATTTACAGAAAGAATCTTAAAAGCTAACATAGTCCCGCAAAACTGTTTGGATAGTTTGTCTGCAGGATCAAGTCTCTTGTAATACATTAATGCTTATTAGAACATTGATTTTATACAAGTATACAAGGGAACCCGCTGAATAGCAATCAGGCCGTAAAAGGAGTACAACCACTCGGGAAGACCTGACATCCAACTGACTGCAAGGCGCCAGCCGATGTTAACCGTTCGAGAGATAGGTTTGAGGCTACAAAATTCAAGTGGTGGTGATGTAAGTCCCCAAACTTTGCGAAATCGACTGCATGAGTACGGCCTACGAGCTCGACGCCCAATTAGGTGCCCACCGATACGTCACGGGAATCGCGCTCGTTGAAATGAATGGTGTAGAGAACGCAGAACATGGACCCAGGAACAATGGGATAAAATTATGTTTTCTGATGAGTCGTGATTCAGGTTTAGGCCTGATAAAATGAGGGTGCGAGTGTACCGTCAGCCCGGAAATACTAAAAGGCTCAAGTGCATTCAGGAAGTTCATCCATACAGCGGCACAACCGTTATGGTATGGGCGGGTATTATGAAGAACAGGCGAACTGAGCTCGTTTTTGTAAATAGAAACATGAACCCTGAAAATTACGTTGAGGATATTCTCAGACCTTACGTCCATCCATTTTTACAAACCTTTGGCTCCGATCTTACGTTAATGCATGACAATGCGCGTTCACATACAGCTCGGCGAACCAGTCAATACTTGGCAACGGAGAACGTCGGGGTATTGCCCTGACCTGCACAATCGCCAGACCTCAACCCCATCGAGCACGCATGGGACATGCTCCAGAGACGTGTTTTGAAGGACTTGAACGGAGTGACAACAACCCAACAGCTGAAGGATTTGCTACAATTCCATTGGGAGCGAATACCGCAAGATGACATAAACAGTCTCATTAATTCAATGAATAATCGTTGCCGACAAGTTCTGAATAGCAGAGGAGGCTGTACTTTGTATTAAATTATCCTATTCTTTCACAATAAATTCATTTTCTTTAGAAATTTCATTTTGTTAAAAGAATGCTTAGTTGCTTATGTACCTTAGTTTCTGCAGTATATTCTAATATTGTATATTTCTGTTACTAAAAGAACTTATAAAGACCACAGCTGTTATTTTTACATCATAGGACCCTAAAAATATTTTTTAAAAATAAAATACAACGTTATAATGTGATCTTAACATCTTATGTCTCAAGGAGACGAGCGCAATTGTAGTACTGCTCAGAATTTATGTGTTTTTCAAGAACCCTGAGCGGCACTCCATTGTAATGGGCAGGGCGTATCAAATATCATCAACTTAATCTCCTGCTCATCTCGTCCCTTATTTTCATTAAAAAAATATTCCAGATTATTTCTAAAACGTTTTTGGTAAACTAATAAAAAAACGTTAAGAATTACCAAAGAAAATACCACGGAACCTCTTCACCCTATAGGTCGGTAATGGTCGAATTTTTTACAACCCCTATTTTTTCAACTATCCATTTGTTAACATATTAATTGGTAACAAAGGTGAAGAAAGATTTGCTTATCTTGGGCATCAATCTCACACCGTTGAATTAAAATCTACTTAAGTTTTTATACACATTCTGTTAATGAAAAAAACCCTTAGTGAATCAAATGCCATTTCAGGTGATACAATCTACAAGCTTAATCCAAACACTACTAGATATTTGAAGGATAAAATACTGAACTACTTTATCAATATTTATTGGGTCATAAATAAAAAATTATAATTCATATAATATTTTATTTAAGATTACTAGCTGACCTGACATACGCTGTTCTGTCGATAGAAAAATAAAATTCTTTATTGGTTTCAAGTTTCAACAATGTAGTTTAAGTTTATGTAGGTTTTAATAATGTAGTCTAAAGATATCGGAAATGTGTTTTCAAATTCGAATTCAAATATTTTTATTCAAAATAGGATGTGACATCACTTATTGAAAGTCAAAAACTACCACCCATTCCAAAACGAATGCCTCAGACCTGAGAAGAATGGGCGCAACAAACTCAGCGGGCTTACAAAGTAATATTGTACTATTAAACTTATTATTTAATAGCCTGAGGGCGGTCGCTCCATTCCCAATCTGTGGTATCATTAAGAAAGTCATTTATGTTATAGTAACCTTTACCACACAAACGTTTTTTAACAATTCTTTTGAATAACATAATACTTTTGTTTTGAACATTTTCTGGGATCTTGTTGTAAAAGCATATACATCGCCCCACAAAAGACTTACTAACTCGACTTAGCCGAGCAGTAGGCATTATGGTTATGACAGTTTCTAGCAAATTCACTTATGTGCCTATGACCATACAATACATTATCAAGAATATATTGAGATGCAACAGTAAAATTATTATTTTTTTCGAATTTTGTGCTCTCAATGATTCTTGTAATCAAAGTTGATGAAGTAAAAATCAAAACTAAAACATATTTTTGAATTTTTTATAATATTATGTACTAATAAAATGATAAGGATTAATATCGTATTTGTGTAAACAGCTTTTACATTACCGCTTCGTAATTTCCAATTTTTGTAAGTATTAATGGATATAGTATGTTTTCCTTAAGAGATAGAGAAATATACAGATGCCATATGGGATTCTTCTGTAGACCTATATACTTATACATAACTCCAACAGACATTATTTTGTAATATCTCAAAGGGTTATGACAGCGTTTTCGTTGAAAGCTCCCAGACAGCTTATTTTTTTCTGATACTTCCAACTAATATCGTTAATTTATACAAAAATATATACAAAAACTTAACAAACTTTAAAAAATAGTAAAACCTTCCACGCTATCCATTGGTGAAAACAGCATGAAAATCAATGCAGTAGTTTTTGAGTTTTTGAGCGCGAACAGACAGACACGGCGGAGGACTTTGTTTTATAATATGTTGTGATTTATCTTGTGATGGTTTCGTCATGTTGACAGGTTTCGATGGCTACTTAAATTTATAAAGCTAATGTGAATAGCAGTAGTGTGGAAACGTTGTCTTTGGCGTACATTTAGTTATGAAAAAAAAACAGTTACGAATTTTTTATGAAAAAGGAGGACAAGCGAGCGTACGGGTCACCTGGTGTTAAGTGATCACCGCCGCCCACATTCTCTTGCAACACCAGAAGAATCACACGCTTTTTTTGATGGTACCCATGTCGTATCGTCCTGGAAACACCGCACAAGGAAGCTCATTCCACAGCTTTCATTAAAAAATTAAGTGTATTACTTATACAAATTCTAAGATAAATAAAAAACGTGCATTAATTATAATCTTAAATATTTCTTACAAAGACCACAGAGTAGGAAGACATACTTACGTACTAAAAGCTTAATGTTATGCTTATCACTAAAATTGTGAAAACAGGACGTGTGTACAAACATAATCCTAATGCAAGTTGTTTTAATAGAATGATAATTCTTGACACAAACGAACAAAACCGGCGGCAATAAGTAGGATGCAATTAAAAGCACGGTCGATGAAAAGGGACTCGAGATTCTTAAAGCAATAGCAGTTAAAAGCGATGACGGTTCATATCAAATGTACTAGAAGGCAATTAGTCCTAACGGCAATTTAACCGAATACTGTTATTTGCTTTGCGTTATTTTGCGTGACCAAATAGCATTAGGAATGGCGATTGTTAATATAAAGGAACCGGATTAGATGGAGTTTTTTAAGATGTTTCATTCGTTCACACGTTCCTGTCTATATTATTCTTTGTTTATTTACAGATATGCAAAGACGAAACTAATACATTGACGCAATGATATGTATAGAACGTCATTGCATTGACGTGATATTGTTAAGTATTTTGTATATTTCACTTTTTAATTTGATTTTAGTTTTAAGTGGTATGTAATATATTTATTTAAACAAAACAAATCTTATAAGTATATTTACAATACTACGGCTACATAACATTAAAACTATCATTACGTGGAAGCGTACCAAGAATACTGGCAATTTTACCGCGTTGGATAGCAAGGCTGATCCGTTGACCGAAATAGCTGCCAGCGCTTGGGTTTCCAGTTTTATATTAATTTCGATTTTATTCTTAATTTTAACTTTAAATTTTTAATTTTACTTAATTTTGATTTTAATGTTACTTGTGAATTGTGATGTTGTATATATAATATAATAAATTTTATTATTATTATTATTATAAAAATAGAATACTTAAATTATTTTATTGAACACCAATTACTTCTTCCTTACAAACATTATGTATATTTACCATCATTATCATTATTACCAATGTCTCTTTGTTTTCATATTTTTATTATTGTATGTGCAAGATTACATCAAACTGTATTTAAAACGGCTTAATAATTTGGACCGCAAGCAGAAGCCTAGTACAATAATATAATATACGCAGTCCGACACAGAATAGGTTCATCATCATAATGCAAAATTAATTTTCATGCAACTCGAAAGAAACGAAAAATACAGGATTCTGTTTTGATTTTTAATCAAAATGACAGATGCACAGTTCACAGATATAGACTTTGTCTATGTGACTTTATTCCATTGCACGGTAATATTTAACTATGTACTTAATGCTAAATTAGTTTAATCTCTAAAACAAAAATTGAAATGAGGTTCAAGGATCCAATAAATATTTGTTACTTTTCAAAAGCTGATAATCACTACCACCACGTTCTGCAGTAATATTTTTATTTTCTCACATGAATGTTACAAATGTTTCATTATACGCTCTTTTTATGCCATGGTGACCATTACTGGACACAGGAAATGTATCGAGTGTTTGCTTTTTTTAATAATTTCGTGAACCCGGTTAGATTTTACAATAAAATATGGACTGTTGACAATAATAAATTATTTACAATTTTACTAGCATAATACGATTAATAAACATTACAATATCCAAAAAATTGTCTCCTTTGGGTTACAAATTTAATTTGTACATACAGACAATACATTAAGTTTTAACTAACACTAACTTAAGAGGTTTCATCTTACTGGGTCGTTGTCCAAGACACCACAATATATAGATAGCGAAAGCCTCGAGATTCTCATGATTTTTAAGATCTGCTCTTGAGCTTTTTCTTTATATATATAATTCTTCTGTACGTGTTGACAGTGAAGTGCTCCTAAACGGCTGGACCGATTTGAATTAAATTTTCTGTGTGCGTTCAAGTGGATTCGAGGATGGTTTAGATTTACAATTGAACTACCTCCTAAATGGCTGGGATGATTTTTAGAGTGTTCCAGTAAATTTGAGATTGCTTTAGATTCTGAATACAGTCGGCATATAATTCTCCTACGTATGTTAGTGATCTCCTCCTAACGTCTGGACCGATTTTTCAAATTTAACACGTGTGTACAGGACAACGTCTGTCGGGTGCGCTAGTTGTATATCATTTTTGAAGATATACTTCTTTTGGCGCGATGGAGAAAAATTATGAGAGTGAATTTTTACGATGCGCGCGCACACTGACACATGAATTCTACATCGTGAATTTAGTTCTAGGTGGCATGAAAATCGATAACTATGTTCAAGTTGTATATTCTAGTATTTTTATATTTAGAACACGTGTTTCATAACAGTACAATTAAACAGTGTGAATAAATAAATATTATTTTGGTGTTTTTATTAAATCAATTTCATATACGACGGTGATAGTATTTACTAATAATTTATTAGTATATCTATATATATTGAATATTAGAGATAAAACTGATTTCAATAAACTGTTTTGATAGATTTGAGTATCAGTATGTATAATTTATTTACATCGTTAATTAAAAATTATTACATTATTATCTAAAAAAAAATTTTTTTGTTTTGTTTTATTTCTGGTATACAAATTTTATGTGTAAATAAAAAAAGGTAATTTTATATACTTGTTTATATTACCCTTAAATGGTGAGTGTTTATACTACCTTTGATCTTAACTATTTGTTAAAATTTGATTTATTTTTCCATACGCCAAAGAAGTATAACTCCTAACGCGTGTACATAAGTAGACACACTCTTTTTTTTTTATAAGTGAAGCCAAAATTGGCGTTGCGTAGAGATGTCGCTTCATTATGCGTCTTCTACCGCATTTATCACAGGGAGTGTTCCGAAAAGCTGATTCCTGCCGCCTAATTCAACCTTCGCACGACACGCTACAAGTTAGGATATCATCCCCACTATCTAGATGTGTGGCGGTCCTCCACAGTGCGGTTTTCAAGGAGCTTTCTTCCACGTACCACAAAGCTGTGGAATGAGCTTCCTTCTTCGGTGTTTCCGGGACTATACGACATGGGTACCTTCAAAAAAAGCGCGTACACCATCCTTAAAGGCCGGCAACGCTCCTATGATTCCTCTGGTGTTGCAAAAGATTGTGGGCGGCGGTGATCAATTAACACCAGGTGACCCGTACGCTCATTTGTCATCCTATTCCATAAAAAAAGTGACTAGATTCACTTCAAGGTCACAATGAAGGTCATTGTACCTTAGTGATGAGATTTTCTAAAGCTTAAATGTATGATACAAGTACATTTAGTTATATTGCGTAGTCATAAGACATACTGATAGACAGACGTACGCGTTAATGCGTAATGATTTTATACAATCAATCAACGTTATATTAGAAGCTCACAATTTATTTCCTCAAAACTTTTTATAAGGATATGGATCCACTCTTATTATAACAGTTGAGCCTGGAAAAGTGAACACTTACTATTCTATAAAAATATTGCTGCAACTTAAAAACTACTTTTTTTATTCGGATTTGGAACGCGTATGATTTCGTTATTCATTTATTTATTTATTTATAAGCATCGCAAACACAATAATCACTAACTAATTACATTTAATATTATTCTAAATAAGTGTAAGTATTATTGCACTTCCAGGCAACGACCACATGCAAGTAAAACATAAATAATTTTTGAATTTTAACACCATAAGATCTAATACTAAGGTACAATAGAATACAATTATATAATAAGATACAATACAAGATCTTATAAACTATGGTCATTATCATGTTTATAGATAATAATCTAGAATATTTAATCAAAATAAAAGACATCTAGTTTTAGTTAAAAAATAAAACAGAATAGCAGTTATTGTCTTACATAAAGTGGGTATCCAGATGTTGGGTAAGAATTCTCTATAACCAGAAGTGAATAAATTGGCCAAACAAACAAGAGACATAGATTTATAGACATGCTAAATATTAAATCAAATCAAATCAAAATCACTTTATTCATGTAGGTCACGGAAATGACACTTATGAATATCAAAAAAATATTTTTCTTATTGAATCTACCGCTACTTCGTAAAGGGTTGAGCTAATGAGAAGAAGTAGCAAGAAACTCATTGCATTACAAATCATTTCAATTACAATATAATATGTAGAATGTAAAATGATGCAACAAACATACTCAAACATCAAATAGTCAATGCCTTACACGAGTAAGTCAAAAAAGTAATTGTAAATTAATACAAAAGTTATTGAGTACAGTAGTTGCATCATCCACACACACCGTAAATAAATAAAGGTATTCTGTGAGCATTTTATAAACGATTATAAATAATATATATATTAGAAACCCATTTCTCTTAGAGTAACCACGCTCGTAGTCCCAGTGCTTCACATGTGAACCAGACATGACCCAGTCTTCAGCTCATAAAAATATGTTCAAATTCAAATTTCGAAAATATTTAATTGTTAGTTTATACGGTGTAATAGTATTTATTTCCAGACTAATTTTGTAATGTGATGAAACTAATAAATTAATCTCTAATATCAATATACTTGTATGTCACAATAATAAAAATAGCACCTGAGATGTCGTGAGCGGTCGAATCATATTACACATCATTTTAGATTTGAATATTATGTACAGTCAACATATAAATCTTCTGAATTGCCTATAACTGATTCAAATTAAGTAATTGCGGATCCCGTGGTGTTGGAAATATAGATATCAACATGATGCAATTTGAATTGGGGTGAAATTTAGAATTTTCACCTGATATTCTGTGGTGGAATTTGGATGCAAATAAATTCTACCAAATACTTCTCATGTTTTGCTAGATGTTGTTGGTTGATACTGCCTCGCACGGTGATTATGCAATCAATTATTTGCTGTCACTTACCCAAATAGCTAAGACTTATTCAACCTTCAAGCTTAGAGAATATAGCTTAAGGGCTGGTGACGCTCTTGACTTCTAGTGTAAGGGATGTCCATGGACGGTTGTCTTCTCGCTTCAAATCACGTGAGCCACTTGCCCATTCGCTACCTCATTTAAAAAATAAAGTTTACTTTTATAGCGTCAACAAGAATTCCCTGTCTAATTTTGTTGAGAATAGAAATGACAATACGTTAACCGTGCGAAGATATCTCATATTTATTCAAACAAAACAAATGTTATAACTATACTTACAATACTATGATTACATAAAATTCAAACTATCATTACGTGGAAGCGTACCAAGAATACTGGCAGCATTTCCACGTTGAATAGCTAGGCTGATCCGTTGACCGAAATAGCTGATACCGCTTAGGTTTCCAGTAGCCCTATTGAGGCGAGATGATAGTACTTTGTACATTCTCCGCGCCTCTGGGCCCCACGGGCCAAGTGTTTCGACACCAAACGGCACAAAGATGTAAGACTCATTGAGACCGACATATTTGCGACGCTTGCTGTCTTCCGCAGTCGAAGCAGCAGCCCCAGCCTATTTAAAATCAAATATATCTGTTGAAACTTAAACCGTATCTAAAGGTTGAAGATGCTATTTTACTTGATTCTTTTTTTTTTGCTGACGGTACCGAAGTCAGGGAAAGCTGCGGTCTGCGGCTGTAATAGAGCCGCGGTAACGGTGCAACGAGAATAGCAAATAATATAAACGTTTGTCTATATTAATATTACTCACGCTCGGCTGGCACTGGTCTACACCAACATGTGCGCGGTAACTGTTCAACTGCTTTATCATCTAATATATAAAATTCTCGTGTCCCGATGTTTGTTACCAAACTCCACCGAAACGGCTTTGTATGAAATTTTGTGTGCATATCGGGTAGGTCTGAGAATCAGGCAACATCTATTTTTCATCCACCCTTCAGACCGAAACACAGTAATGCTTACACATTACTGCTCCACGGCAAAAATAGGCGCCGTTGGGGTACCGATAATCTAGGCAGCATCCGGTGCAAAGATGCCTCTCACTGCAACCTAACGGAAAATAAACTCTGAAATGCTGCATTGTTTAGAAGACACAATGAGAAAATATTTTGGGTGGGGAAAATCACTTAATATTAGAGGAGGGTCCGTAGCTACTACGTAAGTCGGTACTGGCTAGGAACCCATCTAATTCCTAGCCAACACACAATATGTTTGAAGCGTTTAAGCAAAAAGCAATCATATATCGTGAACTTATAATGTCTAATATTAGATGACTTGGGTTATAAGACATCATTTTATACAAAAATACCAACTTCGAACATGCAAATACTTCGAAACATGGTAAAAAAAAATAAATAAAAAGTAAATAATCAATTTGAAAATGAAACCTTGAAGTTAGCGCAACATTATATAGTAGTATATGCAAATGTGTATAGTAAAAATTATAACTTCTAAGATTCCTAGAAGTTAATGAATAAAATTATTTTGATTTGATTGGATTGGATTGATCAAAAAAAGGTGTATACTTACACGGTAGTCGTAAAGTCATAGAGGCAAGGTTATTAATACGCATTACAACTATGTCTGTGGATAGAGCGAGAGTATACCTGAACGAGCGTTTCAAATCCTGCGTGACGACTCAGCCTCAAAAAACACACACAAAACAAAGTTTTCAAATCTTTCCATAAATGGAAATATGTTGTTATAAACAAACAAAAAAGTTGAATTGAGAACCTCTCTCTTTTTGAAGTCAGATGAAAAGTAACAATTGTTACATGTGGAATAGTACAACTTCTCTCAATAGACTGACGTGTCTAATACTCGTATTGATTTTAAATAAATGAACTCTTTGAGAGGTTCGCTTTAAATAAAACACACTTTATTTTAGCTTAAATATATTTATTAAAATGCTCACCCGGCAAACGTTGTTTTGCCATATAAATTAAGTATCCCGCGAGAGCATTTTTTATGAGTAATAATTGTCATATGTAAAGAAATTTCATGGACTGAATTAATTATTTGTAATTGCGAATATATTGGTAAGTTAAAAAAAAATATTGGTTCCGAAGAATTAATCACTAACATCATAATATACGTAAAATATCTCTGAAACACGCTGCATCGTATGGTATAAGTATTATTCCGTTCGGTTCAGTACTTTTCGCAGTATAACCGAAAAAAAAACCGGCTGTCCATTTATTAGTACAGATAATATATTAGCTTGATTATGTATAACATAATATTATGTGACTGAATTTTTACAAACTTCAAGATGCCTGATTAAAAATATGCACACAAAACAAAGTCATAAAACATTATAATCTTTTCAAAATGGTCGTATTAATTCGTTGCTAGGATTTTTAAAATAATAAAATTATAACGATATATATGAAATAAGAAGAAATCGAATATTTAAATACACCTACCAGAGCGAGGCTCCTTTGCACAGGATGCCGGCTAGATTATGGGTACCACAACGGTACCTATTTCTGCCGTGAAGCTGGTAATGTATAAGCATTAATGTGTTTCGGTCTGAAGGGCGCCGTAGCTAGTGATATTACTGGGAAAATCAGCCTATATGTCTCAAGGTGACGAGCGCAATTGTATTGCCGCCCAGAAATATTGGGTATTTCTTATACCTATCTAGTTTTGCCTTAAATACTGAAACAAAGAAAAACAAAATTTTCTATTGCAAATAACATTTATTACTTTAACGGTTTATTTATGTATTAATATAAAACAATTTAAAATATAAGAAGCTTATTCAAAATGATCTCCAATGGCTGCAATACAGTCCTTTAAACGTTGAGGCCAGTTATCAATAGAAGCACGCACTCTTTCCATGGGAAAATTCTTCACTGCCAATCGTACGGATTGTTTTAGGGATTCCAAATTATCACGACGTTAAGAGCAAGCCGTACTCTCTATAACTGACCATAAATCAAAATCTAGCGGATTAAGATCGGGACTAGATGACGGCCATTCTTCAGCTCTGATGAAGTCCGAAACGTTCGCTTCCAACTAAAACAGCGTAGACCGAACATTATGACGCGGCGCGGTGTCTTGCTGGAAGGACCATTCCTGGTTTTTAAACATGGAGTTGTTAAGGAGCTTCACTACTTTCTCAAGAATGGTATCTTGATACATTTGTGCCGATGTTTTGATACCTTTTTCATATAACTATGGCTCAGTCACTCCTTCATAGCATTCCTCACCAAACGATCACTGCGATCTTATAGTGCCCACGTTGCACTCTGTCGACTGATTGGGAAGCTTCCTTAATGCTTTGAGAATAAATGCGGTCATTTTGTTTGTTAAAATCTTGCTCAATTGAAAAAAAAAATCTCATCCGTAAACAAATTTTTCCTGTGACCTTCCTCTGCGTAGCGCTTCAGTAGTTGTTTCAATTTTACCATCCTATTCTTTTTAAAATTATCAGTTACGAAATGATCAGTACGTCGATTATGGGCTGCAAGTCCTAAGTTATCTTTTAAAATACGCGACATGGTTCTAGGTGGTATCTTCATCTCCCGAGATAAAATACTTCCAATTCTTTCCCTTACTACTATGACCACCTTTTTCGTACGAACACTACGTGGACTGCCAGATCTTTTTCTGTCACAAACAGAGGAGGTTTCATTGTACCTATTAATAAACCGGTACACAAACATTTTACTAATGCCAAGCGTATGGAGAGTTTATTGGCTCCATACCTACGAATACTTTATGTAATGCAATCACAGCGATTCGGTTCTCTTTATCACCCCACTCCATTTTAATATCGCAAAAAATTGTACAATGTATTGGCGCCAAAATGACAAAACTCAATGAACAATTATATAAATATGACAAATTCCAAATTCAAATGTTGTATTTTGTTTTTTTTTATTGTAACAGTATTTATGGCCAGACTAAGTATAGTTTGATGCTAATTTGAAACTAAAGGCTACAATTTATTGATGTTTCCGTACTAAAATAGTTACGAATATAGAGATGTAAATATGAATTGTATTATTAAATTTATTAATAAGCTTGTCACACCAGTCTATAAAAGAGTCGTTAATATTATAATATATGAAGTTATTATCTATGGCTTTTTGTCTCTTGCTTTTGACTAATTGGAATTTACTAAGAGAATCGTACAATTTCCCCATTATAATTTATTTTAGGTCATTTCATAAAAAAATAACTGATATATTAGCTATAACTCCAACTTTGGACAGTAATAAAAAAAACAGGCACCAAGTCTTGAGCCATATTTTTTTTTGGAGAGGAGAAAAATACATGTACGTATTGAAGACCCCGTAACGGGGCCCATATGTCGGGCTCGGGGGTGTAAACGACTAAAAACCTTCCCTGTTCTGATAGCCCTAAAGGCTTTTAGAGCGAAGCCGGGTGGCGGGGAGGTTCTTGGAGGCTGAAAATGCAGCTCACAGGCGCGGGGCATCTTGGAAGGAGACTCGAACCTCGAACCGACTGCTCACTAGGCTGGATGGAGAGAAGATCTCTAACGAAATCAAAAACTAATATATCTGTTAGTCCAATGGAGTCTAGGTTTGAAGAGACTCTGCACTCGCCGGCGAGTACGGTGATATATGTATGTATGTTTGTTATTATGTGTGAATGTATGTATGTGACTATTTGTGTGTACTGTTATTGCAGGTGTTTGATATATGATGTGAGTACGAGGTCTATCTCGTAGGCTTCTTACAAAGTGTGAAAAAGTCTTTGTCAACCGTGATTAGTAAACAAGTATGTGCGTATAACTCATCCAACGATTTGACCCATATAGTGTACTTCTCTCTGTTAATTCCTAATTCTTTTCCTTACTTCCTCTGAAGGTTCCATAGCTAATGCAACAGCGCATGAACTAAAACGAAATCACCAACAGTGCAAGCAACTTATGCACGCTGAGCCAACACCGGAGAGTCCACAGCGAATATACATATATATCGTACATTTGAGTAAAAAATATAGCGGAAGAAAAATATAATCAATGAAACTTATCGATAAGCTTGTAGAAACTTGCTTTATTTCGACTTTCGTATGAAAATTTGTAAGAAGGATACATTACTAACAGAAACAGTTTATAAAGAGACTAAATTCATGAATATAGTATAGTTGCAGAAATGCACTGCATCCTAATAAGGAAAATCATTCAGAATTAACATTTACAAAAAAGTAACAAATACAAAATAAACTCAATAATGACCACATCATACTAGCAATGACTAGGACCAATAATTATGGTCTGAAAACAATTACCTATGATGGTGCTAAACTGTACAATGGACTTTCTTCCGTTTAACCAAGTTTATAAGAGACTAGCAGACCCAGCAAACATTGTTTTGCCAAATAAATTATTATTAGAGTATGACATCTTGGACATTGCAACAGTACTTTGTTTCTAAAATAAAATATTTTTTTCTAAAATAAACGTAGCCTAAATTACTCTTTCTTACATCAGCTACCTGCTAATAAAATTTCCATCAAAATCGGTCCAGCCATTTCAAAGATTATATTCATATACATGTATATGAATATAATCTTACTTTTACTACATGTAGTAAAAAACGTTTTTTTCAATATTACAAACAGACACTCCAATTTTATTTATATATATATTTATGTATAACTTAATACTTTTTTTTTATTAGAAGAGGTGTGCAGGTGGCTCTGCAATACAGAGGTCAAGAGATTCGTTGCCAGCCTTGAAAGGGTAGTAGAATGGAAGAAGATGGTACTTGAAGATCTCTAACTCGACGCTTCAGGAATATAACAGCAGCGACGAATCCACAAACTGAACGTACGAGGCATAAACTTTCTTGAGACACGTGGTTGTGAACTGCCTTATCAACGTATACGTTGATATGATATGATGTATACGTCAAAGTGTGTAATTTCTGATAATGTCCGTACTCGCCCGACCTATCCCCAGCCGTCTAATAGTTTTTTCACGATATGGACAACGTGTTTCAGGGTAAAAAAATTTCATTTCAAAAAGAAAAGCAAAATGCCTGCATAGAGTTTGATATGTCTGCGCCCCAGAATTTTACGCAATGGTTATATAAAAAGTTTTCGTGAGATGGCAGAAATGTATAGATAACCTAGGTGCTTTGATGAAATTAATATATTTTACCTTGGAATAAAAAAATACATTTTTCAATTGTTAGTTCAAAACGGCAATTTTTTACGTTAAATAATTTAAATGTTTCATTAATTATTATTTTTTATTCAGTTCGCTACCATTAATTAAATGTATGACAAAAATATTCAATCGAGAATATCAAATTTCCTCCAACATAACATCACATTCAAAACTGTTTATACTAAAGACATAAACGCGCTTCGCCGATCGTGTCTATGTAAAATATATTTTTAATGCTTAAATATATTGACTATGTCCGGTATAGATTTCTTATCTTTTAAAGTGAATCGAATAAATTTTATTAAATATAGCGACCCAGTTTGAGTTAAAATATTTATACTTGTGCCATGCTTATATTTTTATCACCATAAAATCAAATTCAAATATTTTTTTTTAAATTAGGATTTAGAATCACTTATTGACAATCAAATCAAATCAAAATCACTTTATTCATGTAGGTCACGGAAATGACACTTATGAATGTCAAAAAAATATTTTTCTTATTGAATCTACCGCTACTTCGAAATCAAAAACTACCAACCATTAGAAAGTTTATGCTTCAGAACAGAAAAGAACGGGCGCAAGCGTCAAAATCTAATTTATCATTAAATTGCCTGAGGTCGGTCACTCCATTCCCAATTTTTCGTAATATCATTTAGGTTATAGTAACCTTTACCTTTATTTAAATACCAGCTACTACTCCCCGCATCTTGTACATATTAGACCTTATGTACATTAAAATAAAGTCAGAGTACGAAAGCCAGATAGAAGTTCACTTTCAAAGAAGAAACGCTTTTTTTGAAGTTACCCATTTGGTATCGTCCTGGAAGCACCGCACAAGGAAGCTCATTCTAAAGCTTGGTTGCACGTGGAAGAATATTGCTTGAAAACCGCACTGTCAAGGGCAGCCAGACATTCAGATGGTGGGAATGATATGCTAATTAGTGGCATGATGTGCGAAGGGAGGAATTCAGTGGCAGGAATCAGGGCCAACAGTTCTTTGACATGATCCTCGTGATAAATGCGGTAGAAGACAAACAATGAAGCGACGTCTCTACGCAACGCCAAGTGATTTATCCGTTCACAGAGCACTGGATCCTCGACAAGTCTAGCAGTTCCGCGTTGCACGTGGCCAAATGTTTCGAACTGATGTTGTAGTGCGAGAGACCAGAGATGACATATTAAGATGCTTCGCATGATTCACACAAACCGATATATTTTTAAGAGTTCCCGAGCGCGATTTGCATTTAGCTTGGATCTTCATTGCTAGCAAAAGTTAGTTACATATTACAAAGGTCAACCTCATTCGATCAGGAGATACTATTTTAAAGATATCTGAGCAGAACACCACTGTGATGAAGTGTAGTGAACACCGTGATCGTCTTGTCACTTCTAATCGGAAATTAAAATACTAGGGATAATTTTTTGATTATTAGAAATCCGCGAAATATTCTGTTTCTAAGTGTGCTCGTAACTCATATTATTTGTATAAGTGAAGAGCTGTTTAACCTGATTCCTGCTGCCAAATTCCACCTTCGCACGATACGCCACAAGTTAGGATATCATCCCCACCATCTGGATGTATGGCATTTCTCCACAGTGCGGTTTTCAAGGAGCTTTCTTCCTCGTACTACAAAGCTGTGGAATGAGCTTCCTTGTGCGGTGTTTCCGGGACGATACGACATGGGTACCTTCAAAAAAAGCGCGTACACCTTCCTCAAAGGCCGGCAATGCTCTTGTGATTCCTCTGGTGTTGCAAGAGAATGTGGGCGGCGGTGATCACTTAACACCAGGTGACCCGTACGCTCGTTTGTCCTCCTATTGTATAAAAAAATAGTGAAAACCTGTAGCTATCCAGTTATTATCTAAAAATATATAGAAATTGTATTGCCTGTTGATTTTCCTTAAATATATATATATATTTTAAGATAGGTGCTTGGCATGCATAATATAATATAATATTGACACACTTTCACACAAATGACCTTGCCCCAAACTAGGCATAGCCTGTAAAATGGGGACAAGATAGCGATATATTTAATACACTTACTTAAACATATATATAAACACCCATGACTCGGAAAAAAACATCCATTTTGGCACCTATGGGAATTTGAACCCGGGTCCTCTAGCTTATTAGGCAGGGTCACTAACCACTGGGCTATATGGTCGTCTATATGTGTGCCAGCATACGCCAAGCTTGAGCTTATTTGCGGCTCATGTATAGTTTAGTTTTATTATGTATGGTATAAATATTGTTCTACTTTGTGCTTAGTTGTTTTTAGCTGCAAACAAAATATTTTATTGTTCTTTTTTATAATTATACATATTCATCAAGACAGGTGCGCAAAAATCCAAATTTTACGATCCCAATCAGCACAGATAATTAAGGAAAGGTTAAATCGTGCGACAAATTCAAATTGTATAAATATTTAATGATTTACCTCTTGTCTGGCACGCGATATCAAACTTGTTAACATATCTGCGCTATTAATCTTAAGTTGTCTATCGTTTTGGTTTTAAAGTCATCATTATGTAGATAATTATTTTTTATAATAAAATGCTTATCTGATAACAACTGAAAATTTCCAATGTATTTTTTTCTTATGATCGTATTAACAGCAAATGTTGCTCTAAATACTGATATTTATTATTATAAATATAGACGTACAATATTCCAGCTTATAGACAAACAGATCGTGCGAGAGAGAAGAACATCTCTTACAGAGGTACAGTTAGATAGAAAATGAAGGCGAATCTATAACTACTGTGGTCAATTTTGATTTATAAGTCGTAAACAGTTAGCCACGCTTGGAATAAGCTCCTTTGTAATTATTCAAACGAAACATATATTATTACTATATTTACAATATTATGACTATGTAAAATTAAAACTATCATTACGTGGAAGCGCACCAATAATACTGCCAGCATTTCCGCGTTGGACAGCTAGGCTGATCCGTTGAACGAAATCGCTGTCAGCGCTTGGGTTTCCAGTAGCCTTGTTGAGGCGCGAAGATAGTACTTTGTACATTCTCCGTAACGTTAATGTTAAAGAAATTCATAACTTTTGAAAATTTTTGTATTTTACCTACGAGAAGAAGTAGCAACGAACTTATTGCCAGAGTTTTAAATCAAAATTTGCAGCTTTATCAATCTATTTAAAGTTATGCAACAAAATAATAATAATCAAACGTCAAATGCTCAAAGAATTGCACATTTATTTAAAATAATATAATGTAAATTAAAAAAAAAGCATAAGAGTTATTGAGAACAGTAGATGCATCAATCCATACATAGTGTAAATGATTTATAAAACAAAATCTTCCGCCACGTCTGTCTGTCTGTCTGTTCGCGATAAAACTACTGCATGGATTGTCAGGCTGTTTTCACTAATAGATAATTTTAATAATAATTTCGTAACTTTCGAGGAAGGTTTTAGTATATAACTTGTGAAGTGTATGATATTTGTTGGAGATCTGTTCCGTGGCCATCTGGATGGCAAAGTCAAATCGGCTTCGAAGAAGCTGGGCGTCATTAATAGAGCACGGCAATACTTCAAGCCGGCCCACATTCTAGCGCTCTACAAAGCGCAGGTCCGGCCACACATGGAGTATTGCTGTCTCTGGTCTGGCCCACCCCGGTAGCTTGACCCATTTGATCGCGTGCAAGGTAGAAAAGCTCGAATTGTCGGGGACCCAGTGCTCTGTGAACGGCTGGATCACTTGGCGTTGAGATGTCGCTTCATTGTGTGTTTTCTACCGCATTTATCACGGGGAGGGTTCCGAAGAGCTGTTAAACCTGATTCCTGCCACCGAATTACACCTTCGCACGACACGCCACTAGTTAGGATATCATCCCCACCATCTGGATGTATGGCGGTCTTCCACAGTTCCGTTTTTAAGGAGCTTTCTTCCATGTACTACAAAGCTGTGAAATGAGCTTCTTTATCCGGTGTTTCCGGGACGATACGACATGGGTAATTTCAAAAAAAGGGCGTTCTCCTTAAAGGCCGGCAACGCTCTGTGATTCCTCTGGTGTTGCAAGAGATTGTGGGCGGCGGTGATCACTTAACACCAGGTGACCCGTACGCTCGTTTGCCCTCCTATTCCATAAAAAAAAGTGTCGGAATAAACTAAGCCGTCTGGGAGCTTTCAACGAAAACGCTGTCTAAGCCTTTCGAGATATAACATAATAATGTATTTACTACAGAAAAGTGTCCGATGGCATATGTCTAACTCTTAAGGATAACATACAAAATAAATTTTAATACTTTAAAAATTGTCAATTATAAAACGCTAATGTAAAAGCTGTTAACACAAATTGAATTATTTTTTTACAAGAGAGCAATAAAGATTACTGGAAGAGCTTCTGGCTCTTCTAGCTGGAGTCTTCTCTTTCTCCGCCATTTCGTTAAAAGAGTAGAACTCGTGATAAGAACATACAAGAAACTCAACGGCCACTCTTTTAAATATCAATAAGTATTTTACAATAGTTAATTTGTAAGGTGCTGCATCGAATATATAAATCGAGTTCAAAGTGAAAAATATTTTAATTATCAAATTTTTCATGAAGAGTATTATTTTTAAGAAATCACTTGGTTTTTTTTATTTCCTAAATCCGGAAGCTAGTCCAGAGATTTACATCTATGTAGCATCGCCTTAACACATCTCGTTATGGGATTGTCTTCAGAAGTAGGCTCTGAATTGAACAGTTGATGCTGTGTCGTTATTGAGAGAGGTCGTTGTATCACGAATTGTAATCGTACCTAGAACTTTACGTAAACCATTATTCCAGTGTTTGTTATTCTGTGTTGATTTCTGTGATTTGTTGTCAAATGTAAGTTTAATTAAATTATTAGCTTTTAGAAAAATAAGACGGTAATATTAACGTTATAATAATTAATCTTTTAAAAAAATTCATAACGTATACAAATTAATTATGTTTTTTGATGAACTTTTTTATAAAATTTAAATTAATGTATAAGTTTTAATAAATATTATAATAACTAATTTTTACTGTTAAATTTATATCAATAATTTGAGATATATTTTAAGAACTGATTTGATATTTTACGTCTTTTATAAACATTATATGCACTTTTAAATAAAACCGAAAAGCTCTTTTTAGATATAGGTTTCCTTATTTGCTTAAAAATAAGCTTTATCATAATTTTTGGTTCACTTATTTTGATATCATTAATAAAAGAATATGTTCATATTCTTTTATTAATCAAAACCAGATTTAAGTACCTATATACTTTATCATACTTATTGATGCAAATATTAATTACATATAATTTAGTATTTAGTATAGTTTAGTTTAATTTTATATGTTTTTACGTTACGTTCATTAGTTTCTTAAATGTTATGCTGAATTAATTCTTAGTTTTATTTTAATTCGTTTTATTTAATACTTAATCGATTTAAAAGTAAATCAATTATTACACATAAGAACCATAAGTGAAATAAAAATATTAGAATTTTTTACAATTCGAAATATAGAGTTTCGGATGTCTTTTAAATAATATATATCAATTATAAAGATGTTACTTATTTGTTTCAAAATAATTGACTTTTCACTGATAGAAATATATAATGGGTGGTGATAATTAGATCTACTAATTTTGGCAAGCATTAGAAAAAACAGACTAAAAATAAGTGGGAGGCACCTATTTCTGCCATGAAGCAGTAATGTGTAAGCATTACTGTGTTTTGGTCTGAAGGGCACCGACTTCAAAGCTAGTAATATGTAGCACGTACAAATAAAAGTATTTTATTAATATTAAAGGTAAAGGTTTCAGAGTGTATTAGAAATTTTTAGTTATTTGATACTTTTCAGTTTTTGAAGTGGGCTTTTTTAAACGTAGTTTATTTTTTATTTTTTACTGTTTAGTGTCAGTTAATAATAATAAAATATAAACAACCTGAATGAAAACTTCTAAAAAAGCCATACACAAAAAACAATTATAGCATCCAGGTAGACAATTTTTTTTATAAAAAATCTTCATAGAATGAAAACTACATGGCCAAACTATGTAAAATTTTTATAGGACCAAATGGCATCTATTTCGCATGGATCTAAAGAATTACGTAAATCGAATTATTAATCTTAGAGTAATCGGTGTAAATACATATAAAAAACCGATCGAATTGAGAACCTCCTCCTTTTGGAAGTTGGTTAAAAATGCATTGCTTTTTTACTATAATCTTTACAATATGTTGATATAATATTTTCAAATTATCTTTATTTATTTCTAATGTGTTTGGAGTGATGCATGCACTATACTCATATAACTCCATGGATATTTTTTTATATTATTGCTGGGCAATGAGTTTTCTTGCTACATCATCTTAAAAAGCTCACCTTTTCCGAAGTGATGATAAATGGTCAAATAAAATTACTACTAAATCTAATAACCTTAGTATCTGTGGATCAAACTTGTTCATTGATTTACAGGAACACAGTAAACTATATAAATGTATGAACATTAGTAAAAAAAATATAGCTAAATATAGATATTCTGTCAAGAAATAGAAGAAAGATGAATTATTATAAGCTACGCTAAGGATAATTACATTAATTAGCTCTTGCAGACAACTAATACGTAGACGAAGTACGCAGATAAAATAAAAAACTCACAACAGCCAAAGAATCTGAAAATGGACGCAACAGGTCAAAGTTAAGCAATTTTAAGGTTGTCACGAAAGAGCATTGTCGTGTAGAAGTGGCAACGTAAAGTCCTGAAAACGATGCGGGACTCTAAGACCTCTCGCGTTCCGTGCGAGCGGTCTTTCCAGTGAGCCAACCGTTCGAGTGTCGTATTTAAAAAGTTTTCAAATTTAATTTGTGTGATTAATACCGAATTGAGGGTTATCACTTTAAAAAAATAAACTATAAAGTCCTGAAAACTAACAATAATATTTATATCAACAAATTTTGTTATGTCAGAGAGAAACACGACATTAACCTTGATCACATACCTATTAAAACGTTATTGGATTTCGTTAAACACATATTTAACATGAACGATATCATATAATAAATTGTTAGACTAATAAAAAGCGTCAGCATAAAAACCCAAATTAGCGAAATTATAAAAAAGTTTACGATCGCAATTTACAATTCTGATAAATCTTTAGTTCTATAAAGCCACCATAAAATATTTATTTGTATACATACAGGAAATTCTGCTTTTTGTTTCTGAGCTATAAACAAAACAACTTAAATTATTGCAATATTTCATTAAAACCTAACAACACCTATATTTCCTTTACAAAGTATAAATTATTTGAATACACCGGATCTCGTCCGATCACCGAAGTTAAGCAACGTCGGGCGCGGTCAGTACTTAGATGGGTGACCGCTTGGGAGCACCGATGCTTCTTCTCCTGTGATTTTTTATCGTAGTCTGTTGTACATATTTATAATACGTATGTTTAATTTACAACATTCAATTTATAGGTACCTAATTGCTATTTTTTACGAATACTAGACAGATTCTTAAAATTAGACCATAACATGCAATCTGAAATTCAAGGTGCGATTTGGCGATTTCGGTCGGAATTCATTGGATTATCGGTGTAAGAAAAAAAATAAGGAAAAAACAACCAACTTCAAAATCTATTCCAAAAAAAAATATAATATGCATTAATAAAATATAATAGATAAAAGCATTAAAATAATTGGTTAATTTCTCTTTTGTCTTTTAATTTCTCTGAATAGGTATGTACAGTACTACAAAATTTTGCAATGCAGCCATAAACGAAAGCACATTGCAATTTGACTACAGACAGTTTGGAATTCTACCACAGATCCCACCCTTACTGTAAGTCGATAAGCAGTTCGATTGATCACCATAATCGACTAACGGCCGTTTTCAATAACGTATCTCTAGTTACGGATACATTGCTGTCATCGTTTAATGACAAGATCTAATCTATCCATAGTTATGTCCAATATATGTAGTTTATAGTCCAATGCTTTATGTCGATAGGTTATTGAAATGTTAGTAACCGTTAAAGGATAGATTTGTTTTGTATACCTCTAGTAAGCTTTTATTTATTTATTTATGAAAATAAGGGACGAGAGGAGCAGGACGTTCAGCTGATGTTAAAATTGATACGCCCTGTCCATTACAATGCAGTGCCGCTCAGGATTCTTGAAAAACACAAAAAATCTGAGCGGCAATACAATTGCGCTCGTCACCTTGAGACAAAAAATGTTAAATCTGATTTGCCAAGTCCCTTGCTACGGCGCCCTTCAGACCGAAACACATTACTGCTTCACGGCAGAAATAGGCGCCGTTGTGGTACCCATAAACTAGCTGACATCCTGTGCAAAGGAGTCTCCCTCTGGTGGTTAAACTAGCGATAGATAGGTTATTGAAAACGGCCGTACGACAATTACTTGAACATAACGACGTTACGGTAGGTGACTCAAATATCCGGATAGCATGTAAAACATTCGGTTGAGTATCTTTAATTTGCTCCTAGGAATTGAAGAATACCGTTACTTAGTCATGGATCCCATAGTAAGAACTTCACCAAGCTCAAAGTTAAAAGTTGCCATATAAAGATTGAACTTCAATTATCGTTAGGGGTAATATTTTCAAACACAACGATGTTCCATAACATTTATTTTAAATTACAACAAGAGGCAGGTATATGAATTTTTATGCATATTAATTTCGAATGTCCTAACAACCTTACTTAAGTTTTAATGAACCTTTCGTCCAAAACTTCGCCCCAGTGGTAGAGGAATCAGTCAGTCAGGAAATTAAGTAAAAAACTATAAATAGAACATTTTCGCGATAAATAATATGTCGACAATCCAGTGATTTGACAAACTCAATAATATTTTTGAAGACCTATCCATATGTACCCCACAAGTATGGGTTTTATGAAAAAAAATTTTTGGGTTTCAGTTCTAAGTATGCGGTCGCCCCAAAATTTTTTTTATTCTATTTCTGTGTGAAAATCTTAATTTGGTTCACAGAATACATTAACTTACCAAGTTTTAACAGTATAGTTCTTATAGTTTTAGAACAAAGTGGCTGTGACATACGCGGACAGATAGACAGACATGACGAATCTATAAGTGTTCCGTTTTTTGCCATTTGGCTATGGAACCCTAAAAAATCAAAAACGTCATTAGAGCAATTTTTAAAAATATTATTTTTAACCTTTGAAATGAAACAATGCATAAAGTTACATGAATATGGTTTAATCAAGATTTTATCTTAACAAAGCGTTTAAAATTCTTTTCGTTATTTAATTACCCTTAGCAGGTACCAAACTTAAATCGATTTTGAGATAAAAATATTGATACTCTGATGATCTGTTTCTGTGAGACCATTCATATCCGTTTGAATGTGGCTTCTTCTTTGATTCTATTATTTAAAATATGTTTATTTTTAAAGTTTTTTTAGCTTAGTGTTTGATTTCCTTTGTTGAGAAATTGATTTGAAAGATGCTTTATTGAAATATATTTCAATTTCTTATTGGTCAAAATAGATGTTTTAAGGTTTATTCGATACCATAATGAATTTTTAAATTATGTTAACTTTATTAACATTTCAATAATGAAGGAATATTTTAATTATTAAATTGATTGAGTAACCCGGTAAAATATAATCCTAAGGATAAGTGATAGGTGTGAAAGAAATTGGCCCTTAAAAATATAAAATTTGTCATTAGTATTAAAGGTTGGTACTTCATGAAAAATATAGATGGCTCTGTTTAATGTTACGTAATATTATAAAAGGCGATATTAATATTGTTCCAAGTTTGTATAGGAGATATTTGGATTGAATAACCCTTCGAGAAACTACTGTCTGTAATTCACCATTAAAAAGGGGGACTGAAGTCTGAACAACAAAATTTGATTGAACCCAACGTTCTTATTGACATCACAATAGCGCTCAGAAGCCAAAAATATGACGCCACTGTTGCGTCTAGGTTATGATATCCTGGGCAAAGAAGTCTCCCACTGGTGTGGGAATAATATTTAGAATTATATATTACTTATACATTAATTATAATTTATACAATAAAATAATATGTATAAAGTAGCCATAAACCATCTAGGATAAGTTTCGCATCGAATGGTGGTAGTTTCATGTCGATACCATCAGTGGTTTAGGCGTGAAAGAACCTCAAACAAAGTCCATTTTCATTATATATATAGAAGAAAGATAATTCTTACCTTGATAATGTTATGTACGTACGTAGACACATAAGTGACTTTTCTAGAAATTGTCAAAACCGTAATATTTACACTAGGAATAAACAAATAAAATTTGAAAAACAATATTTTATGAATGATGCGGGACTCGAACCCACGACTACTGGCGTTTTTCATATTTTATTTGTGTATTAATCCTAGAAGTTATCACTTTAAAAACATAACAAATTGACTAGGAATAAACATAAACTTATTCTGTCTTTTCAATAAGCCCGATATAGAGTTACATATTTACTTGAACGTCTTGCACAGTTAAAAAAAAACATGAATTTATTTGAGTAAAATTAACATAATTAACAATAACAATGTAATGCGGTTCAAAGCGGTAATCGAATCAGCTGTTGTCATTTATAATACAATTTAAAAGCCTATTAAAAGTTAAAACTCAATTTATCCCGAGATCGTTAACCCCGGCACCAAATAGACGAACACGAGAAGCAAAGTAGATTTAAAATGTAAATTTTCAAGACCAGTTAACTTGCATATGCATAGTCCTTGTGACGGACGTCTTTTTTATGTAAAAACTGTTATATATTAACAGTTATTTAAATGGATCGTGAGTCAGGCTTAAACCGGAATAATCCGCTTTTATTTAGAATTATAATCGATACTGAAAAATATTTGGACTGATTGATTGAGTATTAATGATGTGTACAGTAATTTTAATTTGATAAGACTGTGATTGAGAATGACTTAAAAATATAATTGAGACTGATTTTGAATATTTGTATTAATTTTTTTTGATATTTGAGTTATTATGGGGATGGATCCCCATAATAACTCAAATATAATATACTCCATGGGGAGGGACATTATATCTGGAACGTCACTGGAACGTTATGCCCCCTCCCGTTCCCCTTTAGCCCCCTCACGCTCCTGCTGTTGCGTCAGTACGGTTTGCAGTTTCATTTTTACCGTTAGGTAAATGTTGTGATGTTTGAGTGCTATCGCTGCTTTGTTTTTGAAGTTTTCATTGTTACGTTTTGACTTTTGCTGTTAATAGTTCTGTATTTTCTGTTGTTCAGTGTCGCTATAATAATTCTGTCAGAAAAATAAATACTCTTTGTACTAAACCTAGATGCTTACATTGATATATCATCATTATAATAATAATAATCTGCATAACAACTCAACACCTTTATATCAATCAATAACACAAAAAAAAACGGCAAAAATATGTAAATGGAAAAGGCAAAAAATCTTTGCTCAAAATTATACAGTGCAAATTAGCTCTAGAAAAAGAACTACTTACTAGATCTCGTTCAAACTATTTTCGGTGGAAGTTTGCATGGTAATCATTTATTTTTTTTTGTTTTTTCAATCTCTTGTTTTAGAAGTTACAGGGGGGGGACATTTTACCACTTTGGGCGTGTCTCTCGCGCAAACTATTCAGTTTTTTGAAAAAGATGATATTACTATATCGTTTTTCAAGACCTATCCATAGATATAAGTGACACGTATGGGTTTGATGAAAAAAAATCCCAATATTAATTGTTTTTTTTTTCTATTATTGCGGGAAAATATCAAGTTTTTACAGTATAGTTCTTATAGTTTTGGAAAAAAGTGGCTGTGACAATATCCTAGTGATACTTGTTTTGGACACCGTAACAGAGCGACGATGTGACTTCATCGACGTGAGGTCTTGGTCCAGGTAGTAATGATGAACTTCTGATCATGTTGCCACGTTGATATTTAAAAAAATATGTGTGTGTGTGTGTGTGCAATTCACACACGGTAGAATTGTAACTTCCGAAAAGCAGGATCCATCAATTAAAAATACTCATTGAAAAGTATTGAAAAAATAAACGCCGCCTAGACGTTTCATATAAACTGTATATTTATAAATACATAAAATATAATTAGATTTAGTGTTTTCTTTGATTAACGAGAGTGCTACATATTTAAATAAAACACTTTTAAAGGATTAAAACGCGTGTAAATGTAACTGTGTTTTTACATTAGTTTTTTGTGTTTTTACATTAGATGAGTCAAACATAGTATTTGTCACAATTGTCATTATGAAATTTAGCGCCATTTATTGCCTCGGAGGTGGTATTTGCTGTAGACAGATGATTTTTTGGCAAAATTTACTGAAAGTGTCCTCTTCTTTTTTGTTATGTGTAGTTGAGAGTTTTAAAGTAGACATTATAATAATCTCTAAATTAAAACCCAGTCATTTCATCTGCAGTCCCCCTGAAAACGAGATCTGGAAAGATCTTCAAAACGTCATGTTAACTGTAATAAAAATGTAAATTTTACACAAAAATTTATTGTAAAACCACAGTTACATTAACCCGTGTTTTAATCCTTTAAAATTGTTTTGATTAGATTTAGAATTTTATAATTTAACATTACACGTCATTTAGATCACACTTTAAGAATTTACTTGATTTTAGCTAAAAATCACCGTTAACTATGAAATTAAATATCGTCGTTTAATAATTTTCATACAATGCTTAGAAGACGATAGTTGGGACGAATTCTCTCTCTGGTTGAATCCTATAAATTTACCTGTTTGTGTCTCTGTTTTGTATCGTCTCGCTTTTTCGTTTCATCGAGTTTCAAATCACAACGATTCTAAAGAAGTTTCACTTTCAAAATTGTATTAATTTGTTATTGTTCGCAAAATTACTCAGTAAAATATGTAAAAAGTCGTGACCTTAATAAATATTGTCAAACATGCTACCCGAACTTCCAAACCGTATATTAACAATACAAAAAAAATACTCATATCTAAATGGTTGCGATAAGTATTCAAATTCGCATCGTTTTTTCTTCCAATAATTAACAGAATCCGGAAACTCTTGTTCTTAGTGATATTTATTGACTTTATTATTTGTTTGTTTTTTTTTTAATATTTGATTCACTGGCATCTTCTGCAAAATACCAGTCTGCAACTGTAGAATAAGCGCCCGGCAAAAAGCATTATCGCCGATGAATTATTTGTTGAACACAGCCTTCAAAGATTGCGACACAGGCACGGAGTGAGTAGCTTTTTATACCGATTACTAGCTGACCCGACAGACGTTGTTCTGTACATAATAAATAAAATAATGTATTTTATGAATTTGTTAATAATACATATAACATCAAGAATTACTTCGTAAAATATGTCCCCTGTTGTTATATTGAAGTTGTTTCACAGCAGAACTATCAAACCGTGCATCAATAAATTCTCTCATAGAAAATATTGGAAATAATTAATAGTCCCAAATCGAAATAAAAACTATCTTATCTCCGAAGATGGACTAAACTGCACACCATGAAGTAATCCACATTAAAAAATGTAGGAGTTCACTGGAAACAAACACCAGGGTACTGTTTTTATATATTTCTGAATCTGTGCTCATGACAGTACAATTTAAACCAACACAAATGATATTTGTAATCAAAATTAATCTCCTCTCAGGTTCCGTCTGAGCTCTCTTACCGACTTGGCCAACCGTCCGAGTGACGCATGGTTCGTAAATCTTGGTATTTCTTGTTAAACTCTCAGGCTCACAAATTTAATTTGTATAACTGATCCCAGAAGTTAGGGATATCACTTTAAAAATAACAATGTTAAAAATATGGATTTCAATGTAATATCGTTCAATAAACATTTAGAATTAAAGAGCCTGAGGTTGTTCACTTCATTCCCAGTTTGTGGTATCGTTAAGAAAAACGTTTATGCTATAGTAACCTTTCCCACACAAACATACATACACACTTACATACATTACACTACGCATACGACGGCGTGTTTACTATTTCTTTATCAGAAGTCCATCGGACTATCAGATCATATGAGATCGTAACCGATCTTCTCTCTCACCCACAAGTACAAAGCCGCGGCCCGTGCTAGGTCCGAGTATCCTTATTAGAAACCCGGCGACTGTTGTTGCGTTGTAGTTGCAGCCTCCACGGCCGACGTCCTATATCGCTGGAATAGCCTTTAGGGTTGTTAGCACGCAGGAGATTTCTACCAACAACATATAGGCCCGTTTCGGGGTCTAAATACGTAAATGTACTTTCTTCTTTTTCAACAAAAAAAAACAAGCAAAATTTAGTTAAAACACGCTGCCAAAGTCATATAAAAAATCAAATTTGTGGGACTACATTGGCTTGAGAAGACTTTGCTGTCAGAAGCTCCTGAGGCTAGTTAGCGGAAAAAAATAGGTATTTCGGGATAAAATCTGCCTTATTTTCTTTTCTGTACCCTTGATCTCATGTGCTCAAAAAAGTGCATCAAAATTTAATGTTTGTTGGTTAACTAATTATAGCTTGAATGTGTCACCGACGAACTCAATTTCGCATTTGTAATAAGTTAGGAATCCTTTATGTAGTCCATTGTTATAAATAATAACTTTAAAAAAAAATTCATGCGTGGGTCAGTTGCTTACCATCGTACAAGCTAGATAAAAAAAGTAACAATATCCATAACAGTCATTTTTTATTTTTCCCGCCTTGTTTTTTTTTTATTATATTTGACTAGAGAGCGCATTGCGTGAGTTGAATGTGTTCTAATTGGGGCGCATTCTGACATTGACACACACAGAAGCTATTTTCTCTCACAACGTCGTTTTAACATCGTTTCAATGCATGAACGTGGTGCATGGATGAATCTATATATTTTAATAAAATAATTGATAATGTAATGTACGTACATGTATAAGTGAATTTGCTACTGAAACTGTCATAACCATAATGTTAACACCAGGAACAGACATAAACTTATAACGGTTACTACTCGACTAAGTCCAGTACGTAAGTCTTATGTGGGGTGCTGTATATGCTTTAACAACAAGGTCCAAGAAAATGTTCAAAACAAAAGTATTATGATATTCAAAAGAATAGTTAAAAAACGTTTGTGTGGTAAAGGTTACTATAACATGACTTTCTTAATGATACCACAGATTGGGAATGAAGCGACCGCCCTCAGGCGTTTTAACCATATTTTTTATGATAAAAAAGGCCCGCTGAGTTTGTTGCGTCTTCTCAGGTCTAAGGCATTAGTTTTGGAATATGTGGTAGTTTTTGACTCGCAATAAGTAATACCACGTCCTATTTTGAATAAAAATATTTGAATTTGAATTTAAATATAACTCCAATATTGAATAACTTAAATAAAAGGATTGTGTGGTTTTATGAAACCAAGGTAAAAGTGAAACTTTTTTTTCACAATACAAACATTTAACTAAAAATTTTTGGAATATTATTCCATTAAGGGTATAATAATCGCTTTACCAATCTTAATTTTATACTTTAAAAATTGGAATGATAGTGGGAAATAATAAAAAAAGACTAAGACTCCAACTAATATTTTTATTGAACTCTGTGTCTTAGCCCTGGTTAAAAATATTGATTGAAAAGGATTAAAATTAACAACAATTACATTAAACACTGACAAAAACAAAATAGCGTGGAGCACTGGCACAAATGTAAATAAGTAATAGTCTATACACTACACGGTCAGCTGCTGCGAACTATAGGCGCCGCCCGACCGTCACGCGACATGCAACACACAGACGAAAAAGTTTGAGACGATGTAATAAAAGTTTCAATTTAATAATAATCAAAACTTTACCATTGTACACATGTATTATATGTTTCTTGTGGTATTCGGTAATATATCGTAAGACATTTCGTGATTTACAACTTAATTTGTTACATGTATAGCTGATGACCAAAACAAATTAAATATTTATAGTTTTATGGCCAATTAGTTATAAACATCACAACAGTTTACATAGATTTATGATCTTTGATTGAAAAATAAAACCAGATATCATTTCTGTTAACTACGAAATAAAATCGGAGATAGTTTCAATTTCTATTCATATTTCATTCATTAAATAACCGTTACCATACCTAGATTCTTGGATGGTGCATTGGGTTATTTTGTTACCTCCACTTAATACATGAATGATGAACCTAACATACCTAAGTAATAATAATAATATTGACACACATTTTACACAAATTAACTTGCCCCAAGTTAAGCATATATAGCCTGTGTTATGGGTTACAAGACAATGATATATTTTTAATACAATATACTTACTTAAACATACATAAATTCATATAAACATATATAAATACATTTAAACATCCATGACTCGGAAACAAACATCCATATTCATCATATAAATGCTTGCACCTACCGGGATTCGAACCCGGGACCTCTAGTTTAGTAGGTAGGATCGCTAACTACTCGGCTATACAGATCGCTAACATATATAAATGATAAGGGTTAACCCCTTAATATATTTTTTATGTTTTTGAAAATTATTTTTATTTTATTATGATTCAGCATTGGAAAATACACACAACTTCAAATTTTCGCCCGTCTACGATCTACAACTATTTTTGTATCGCGATTTTTATATTATTCTGTTCCATCCACAAATCCGCTATAGGGTTGTGCAAGTTGGCAATCGAATACAATAATAATTGTAGTACGATATATTTGGTATGTCTGAGAATCGGTTGCATCATTTTTTATACCCCAAATATTTTAATTATTACTTTATATGGCAATACAACGTTTGCTGGGTCAGCTAGTAGTTTATAATATTCACAGAGTACTATCAGTACTCGTTGCCCATTACTGATACGTGCGAATTAGTTTTGCTCAATGCTCAAGATTTAAAAAGGCGGATGTAACGGCTGGAAAGTTCGACTTATCATGCATCAATATATCAGGAATGTACTGAAACACTACAAGCCAATAGTAGCAAGAATGGCTGTTTAAGCCCCGCAAGATGATGTGGGTACCAGCCGCCATATTAATGACGTCAGGCAGACACGTCAAATAATTATTATCGTTTGTAAAACTGTTGGGTATTAATACGTGCTTCGTATGAAATCACACATTTTATTAATTGCTATTTTTATCTTATTCGTTTTCTTGTTTTGTTAAAATTTGTTAATCTACAATCTTCTCTATACTGTTAATAATTTCGTAACAAACTAATAACAGTAAATTCAATATTTTTTTTAAACTGAAATCGAATCCAAAAAAGTACTTTATAGAATTATTGTCTGAGTATCCGTTTGTCTGTATTTAAGGCCAGGCAGAACGCAAAAAACAACTTTATCGATTTTATTCTAATTTTGTATGTATGTACAAACATCCTGACAGACACATTTATAATTTTATATTAGGTTTCATTATATTTTTAATAAAACTAGACTAGGCTCAAAACGAGTTCCAAAAAAGCTTCCTGTGGCGACTTATGGTAATCATAAGAAAAAAAATCCAACATCATATTATATTATGCCCTACAAGCAGACCCAACAGAGGTGGTTCTGTATTTAATAAATAAAATACTTTTTTGTGAATTTATCAAAAATATTTCATAAAAATGCTCCCTGTTGCTATAATAAAAAAATGTTTTTCAGCAGAACTGTCAAACCGTGTGTCAATAAATTATCTCACAGAAAACATATATTAGAAAAAAAAAATTATGGGTCCCAAATCGAAATAAAACTATCCTAACCCTCAAGTTGGACAAAACTTCACTCCATGAAGTAATCCCCATTAAAATCCGTCCATTAGTTTAGGAGTTCACTGGGAACAAAGATCAGGACACTGGATATATATATATATATCCAGTATAGTCAGCTAGTATATATATATATATATATATATATCGACAGACGATCGACAGACGATGTTCTGTAGATAATGAAAAAAAATACTGTTTTATAGGAATTTGCCAATAATATTTCAAAACATCAAGAATTATTTCGTAAAAAATGCTCCCTGCAGTTATAATGAAATTGTTTCACAGCGGAAGTGTCAAACCGTGCGTCACTAAATACTCTCATAGAAAATATGTCCATACAAAAAAAGTAATATTGAAAATAAAAATGATTATGGGTCCCAAATCGAAATAAAAACTATCCTATCTCTCAAGTTGGACCAACCTGCACACCATGAAGTAATCCCCATTAAATCCATTCATTAGTTTAGGAGTCCATCGCGGACAAACAACGTGTCAAGTAATTTATATATATTAAATACTATGGTTATTTGCACAATTACATGTTCTTACTACACGCAAATTTTCACCAAGTACAGCCTATATAGATAAAACAACTGGAATTTGTAGTTTTCTTAACAGATATCTTCTGTCTGTATAAATATCTACCCGCATCGTTAATAAATAAAACTATTTTGAATATTACAAACAAGGCATTCGTGGTCCACTTTTGTTTTTATAAACGTCTGGGACCGTTTCAGTGAAGGTCTATCGCAGATCACGATTAACAAATAAACGAGAGTTGTAAGGCAGCTACATATGTGATTCTGGATATAACGTACGAATAAGTAACGGTATTGTTATGAAAAGAAGATTTTTTTATGACAGTATGGGACAAGACGAGCAGGACGTTCAGCTGATGTTTATTGATACGCCCAGACCACCATAATGTAGTGCAGTTCAGGATTCTTGTAAAACCCAAAAATTCTGAGCGGCACTACAATTGTGCTCGTCGCCTTGATACACGATGATGAGATGTTAAGTCTCATTCACTAGCTATGGCGCCCTTCAGAACGAAACATAATAATGCTTACACGCAACAAGGAGGCTCCTTTGCACAAGATGCCGTCTAGATTATGGTAACCACAACGGCGCCTTTTTCTGCCGTGAAGCAGTAATGTGTTTGGGTCTGAAGGGCTAACTATGGCAGTTAATAAAATTACTTTGCAAATGAGACTTTACATCCTGTGACAGTTTCTTGCGCCGCTGGGAGAGTTTCTTGCGCCGCTTCTTCTCTCTCAGAGTGCCATTTGTTTCCGAAGCGGTAGAAGTATCTAGTAGTATAAGAAATTACATCAAAAAGAATTCTAAAGGAATCAATTTTGAGAAAATAAATGCCTTTTATGCCTTTTTTATGCCTTTTTGTGTCTTAAGGTGACGAGCGCAGTTGTAGTTCCGCTCAGCATATTTGGGTTTTTCAATAATCCTGAGCGGCACTGCATTGTAATCGGCAGGGCGTATCAATTATCATCAGCTGAACCTCCTGCTGCTCTCGTCCTTTAATTTCATAAAAAGTCTATCTATCTCACTACGCCGGATAGAAACGTACGCATCGAGAAGAGACGTAACGCTTTTTCGTTACATCACATTTTCTCCCAGTTCACTTTACGGCAAGCCACAAAGGACTTCGATCAAATAAAATCATGATTTTGGGATTTTATAACTGATAATAAGCTTTTTAGTTTAGAGTTTGGAAAAAATTTGAGTTGTTGTTAGCGTCGTGATCATGGGGTCACTGTCGTCTTTCTTGATCTTTACGTCCGGATGCTGACGTCATTATCGAGTAGGTTTTAAAAAAATCCGGAAGACAATCATTGTTAGAAGTTCCAGTATTTTTTTAAATCTAGAGAAAAGTTTTGAAAATGTTATGAATAGATATTGACTGTTAAAATTAAAGTGTTCAAATAAATGTAATTAATGTGTTACTAACCCTTGAATAAAATTTTACTTACATTATATGGGCTATGGCCTGAAATAAATTATATTATTTTAATTATAAATTGGGACTGTAGAAGTCTCAAATGCATTGTTTTCGATGCTTATGCACCTCAATTATCATTTTTTATCTATTCTAATTGTTCAAACACCATTTTAAGGGTTATGTTTGCCGCTATTCATGAAAAGTAGACGAATTTCATTAAATTATAGATGTTAAATAATGATTATAAATAATCTCTTTGTCCTGTTTGTTTATTTGTCTAATTAAACTAAAAAACGTAAACTCAATTGCTTTAAACAGTTACTAACATGTAATGTTACAAAGTTGCAATTAAACAATTTTTGCCATATTTCCTGATATTACAAACCTACGTTTTTTACGAAATGTTTTTTTAAATTTTATCGTTTCGCCTCACAAGTTAAAAACTTAAACGAATTCGCTCGATAAAGTGAGAATAATTAATGAATGATACTACGCGTCTTATAAAAAATGTATTTAATATTTTATCAAATATTATAAATCTGTATAAAGAGATCCCGGAAACAATTTCATATATAACATGGAAATACATTGTAACAGACCGCAATAAAGTGATGATCGTAATGTAGTGACTCCAGATTATCATAACAGTCGAACGTAGGCAGAAAGACGACAGAATAATCACAAACTACAATTTACTCAATATAAGTGTTGCAATAGATTGCGAACAATTGCAAAGTTTGCCACTAGAAGGCGTTCCATGTCATAAATGAAAAGCTATCGGAATAGGGTGGGGTCACAGTGTAAGCTGTTTGACTATAATGTTTACTGTTATTGTCAAAATGTTTGTTATTCATTCCAAATTGATTCGAAGTAAATGTTTTAATGTCAATTCACTGCCACCACTTTCGAATCAAATGGATCACTCAGAGAGAAAATACGGTGTAATAAATCTCTCACTATATTCTTCTTGTTTCTTCACGGTGACCGGGTATTTAGTATCGATTTTAATACGGAATCAAAGCTGCATTAAAGCCGAATGGTGTACTACAAAATGCCTTCCAGAAGTTATCACTGCCATGAGCGACAGGCGACCACATACTGGACTCCGCGGTCTATTGCTTCACCACGACAACGCGCTCGCTCACTTACCACTCAAAACAAGGGACTTCCTGGACACCACACCAGTCAAAATCACGGGTCACCCTCCATACAGTCATTTTTTACAACCGTGTGACTTCTTTATATTTCACTAAATAAAAAATTAACTATAAGGGTCCAGTTTTCGCCGCCGGAATATGCGCTAACAGCGTTCGAGATGGCCATAGAAGAGGTGTCTGCAGCAGACTTGACAATAGTTAAAATAAATTAACATATTAACCGTAGCCTTTTGATATATTCTTAAAAATGTATGTACATTATCGAATATTCTTGAACCTAACACAGTGTCTAGAATCATAACGCTAACATCAGGAACCCACATAAAGATGTTAAGTCAACTATTCGGTTGAGCCGAGTTAGTACGTTTTTTATTGGGCCATGTATACGCTTTTACAACAAAATCCCAGAAAATTAAAAAGAAATGTATAACTAAATACAAAGTTATTGTTAAAAATTGTTTATTTAGTGTAAGAACATAGGAGCGGCCGCTTTCCGTCTGTTTAATTAAAATATTATTGGAATGAAATTCTTTTGAAAAAAAGAAGAACGCTGCGTTTCTTGTCCCCGTTGTTCTCAGATCTGAAGCACACCATACCTTTTGTATGGGTGATTTTGACTGTATATTTAAATTTAAATACGTCTCTTTTCTTATCTTACAACATAAAAGGAATCACAAGAACGTTGCTAGTATATGACGGGAGTACATGCTTTTTTTAAGCTTATTCAGCAGTCAAATCGACATTTTTGATCGTGAAAAAAAGTTCCTTTCAAATCGCATATTAAAGGAGTTCTGGATATCTAAATCGTGGGGATGATATCTAAGTTTATGACAAGTGGTGCGGTGTTTTATTCAGGAATTAAGTCAAACAGCTGACAGTCGGAACACTCCCCGTGATAAATGTGGAAGAAGAAACACAAAAGTGTGATATCTTTATCTCCGTAACGGTTACTGCATATAAAAAAAATCCATTCATGTGAGGTATTATTTTAAACTTCTGACTTTAAATACATATTCAGTCCAGACCGCAAAAAAAGATGTGTAATTTTCTATGCATGTTCAATTTCGATAATTTTACAGCTGTCAGATTTGAAGCGTACTTATTTAAATCCTATTAACGTTTTTATCGTTTAGCAAAATGGGGATTAGCTAGTTTAGAAATTAGCTAATCACAGATACAGTTTAGGCCACAGGTTAACTATATGTTTTTTATTTAAGTTGGTTTAGTGGGTTAAATTTAAAGAAAGTATTAAATTCATTATAATTTTATATGTAAATAGGTTGCACTAACGTATTGTATTACGTAAACGTCGAACTCACAAATTAAAATGTTATTTTGTCCATCTGGATTTACATATCCATAAAATAAAATTACAATAAAACCTTTAAAAAAATTGTTATTTTTTAAAGTGATAACTCTCGCTTCTGGGATAAATTACACAAATGAAGCCACAACCTGAGAGTTGAACAAGACATATTGCATACAAGATTTATCAACGATACGTCGCTCAAAAGGTTGGCTCAGTGGAAGAGCAGTCGCACGGAACGCGAGAGGTCAAGGCTTCGACCCGCATCGTTCATAAATTTTGTTTAAAAATTTTATTCATGTAATAAAACCTTTGTCAAGTATTGGACTCAAACCAACGCTCCCTTTCGGCAACCAGAGCTTAAATCGGATACCTTAGACTACTAGGCCAACATGATTTGAAAGAGGTTGTCGAAATCAATGATTCAACTTCACACCTGCCACGAATGGCTGTAATGCCACATGGGATAGATAGCGGTAAAATTTAAGGCGATATAATAAAAGTTTAAATTTTTCTATGGAATCCAATATCCTTAGTCGACCCGAAAAAGCGTGACGAGTCAGTCTTATTACACACCACCCATTAAGTAAAGTAGTCATAACTCTTACAGAAGTTTTCACTTCAAAAATAGCTTACAGCGGCACAGTCCCAGCCACATCGCATTGTACCACACATTCTCGTGGCGAAATATTAGTTCATGAATACGTCTAGATCATAGGTTCTCAACGTGGGCGATAACGCCCCCTTGTGGGCGTTTGAGACTTTCGGGGGGGGCAGTAGAAGACCCAGAGAAAATTAAGGGGCATTGAGATGGCGCAGGTGGGGCGTGGGTAGATTAAAAAATATAGTATAAAAGGCAAAAAATACACGAAAATACTCTAGAAAAAAACATATTCTCAAAGTGGGCGGTGAGCAAAATAAGGTTGAGAAACTATGGTCTAGATAGACTAACGTCCGTTTTCAATAACCTATCTATCCTTAGTTTAACTTACTAGAGGTAGACAAATCTATCTATATATATTTAACGCTTACTTAAATTTCAATAACCTATCGACAGATAGCATTGTACTAAAACTAATAATATAACTATATTGAACATAACTATGGATAGATAAGATCTTGTCATTAAACGGTGATAACAATATATCCGTAACTAGAGATACGTTATGGAAAAGGGCCGCTGTGAAAACGTCAGTTTAGAATTAACCTCTATTTTGAGCAATGCACGCATGATGACAAAAAATACAAATCCCCAGTGTAAAACGCAGCTTATCACGCACACTAAACTAATATTACTGGCCTGTTTTTATCGGTTGTCTAACAGCAAGAGACTATCTAGACCATAGGTTCTCAACGTGGGCGATAACGCCCCGTGTGGGCGTTTGAGACTTTCGGGAGGGCAGTAGAAGACCCAGAGAAAATTAGGGGGCATTGAGATGGCGCAGATGGGGCGTGGGTAGATTAAAAATATAGTTTAAAAAGGCAAAAAAATACACGAAAATACTATAGAAAAAAACATATTCTCAGAGTAGGCGGTGAGCAAAATAAGGTTGAGAAACTATGAATTCTAGTTGTACAAATAATCTTAGGGCGAAATGTCACATATTATGCCTGTAATTTTAAACAGACGATAACATGACCTTTGTAAAAATGGTTAAATCTGCTAATAAATTGTGTCTCCAAATAATAAGATAATAATAAATAAATAAGTCTAGCTTATCGCTTAAATGCATTAAATAAATCTTCACCTTTATTATACCATCAACGCTTAAATTAATTAATATATAAATGATATTTTCGTTTAGCAATCTTTCGCTAAGATCTTAATAATGAAGCTCTCAACTAGTGACTTTTAAACAAAATTAACAAGCAATTAATATTGTTGATAGCTTGCATTATTCAAGATAAGTCACAGCTTATTATTATCAGTTTGTTATTACGTTATATAAGTTGTCACCCAGAGGTCGTTCATAGACAAAAATTCATAAAGACCGGCCAAGCGCGTGTACGACTTATAAACTTAGCGTTTTAGTATTTGTTTTTGTTTTACGCGACTGTTACACATTTAAATAAAACACTTTTAAAGGATTAAAACGCGTGTAATAGTGACTGTTTTTACATTAGATTTTTGCGTAAAAGTTACATTTTTATTTTAGTTAACACAACGTTTCAAGACCTTTCAAGATCTAGTTTTCCGGGACCGTTTCCAGTCTCCCGGGGACTGTGTCCCCCTGAAAACAAAAAATATAATGTATCCAAAAATCTCATGTAAAAACAGTCACTATTACATGCGTTTTAATCCTTTAAAAGTGTTTTATTTAAATGTGTAACACTTCTTACTAATTACCAATCTTCTACCACTTTTTTCAATATTGCAGTACTTTAAACACAGAATGGTTTATTCTGACATGATATACCTTGATAAAGCTATGTATAGACTTATTGACCCTTACGGTGTTACAAATAAACTAACTGGTATAAAGTTATACTGAGAACAAACCAAGAATTTGCAAAATTAAACTATTAAAACTTTCGTAAGTCATTATTAACTTATTTATTAATACGGCTTTACTCACGTTTTATCGGTGTCGGTACCGATTAGTTTCGGACCATTATTATTAATTACCAAATTACAATGGGGCCCCCATATTGAAGGATTGGCGAACAGACTTAGTTCTGCAGCATACGCGGTTAAAAAAATTAGACAGTTAACTGACATAGATACGGCGCGACTAGTATACTTTAGTTATTTCCATAGTATTATGTCCTATGGTATATTGTTATGGGGCAACGCTGCTGATATTAATACAATATTTGTGCTGCAGAAGAGGGCTATTCGCGCTTTATAACCTAGGTCCTAGAGAATCATTGAGAGCAAAATTCAAAGAAATTAACATCTTGACTGTTGCTTCTCAATATATTCTTGATAATGTAATGTATGTTCATAGGCACATAAGTGAATTTGCCAGAAACTGTCATAACCATAATGTTAACACCAGGAACAGACATAAACTGATGATGCCTACTACTCGGCTTAGTCGAGTTAGTAAGTCTTTTGTGGGGCGATGTATATGCTTTTACAACAAGATCCCATAAAATGTTCAAAACAAAGGTGTTACGTTATTCAAAAGAATTGTTAAAAAACGTTTGTGTGGTAAAGGTTACTATAACATATATGACTTTCTTAATGATACCACAGATTGGGAATGGAGCGATCGCCCTCAGGCTAATAAATAATAAGATAATTGTGCAATATTACTTTGTAAACATATATCTTTGATGAAAAAAAGCTCGCTGAGATTGTTGCGCCCATTCTTCTCAGGTCTGAGGTATTCCTTTTGAATTTGGTGGTAGTTTTTTTTCCTTTCAATAAGTAATGTCACATCCTATTTTGAATAAATTTATTCGAATTTGAATTTGAACAATTAACAAGTGGAAGTGTCCTAAATCTTACTATGTATGGGCGCCAATGTCGCCAAAACTCACATAATAAATGTATTTGCAATACACAGAAAACAACAATATAATTGTCTACAAATTGTAATGGGACTCTGGCGAAAGGCTAAATTTAATACTTGTTCAAAATTAAATCTTATTACTACTCATGACTATATACTATTATTTTAAAGACATTTTTCCCTGTAACAATCCAATCCAAATCCGAGCTTAGTACTTGTTCCTTACAACAAACACTGCCACTCAACGCTAGAGAACACTGTACCCAATTTTCTAATTTCATCGTTGTTAAAGCCTAATCCAATATTATATGAAATATTCAATCGGGGCTGATTACAACAATGACACTTTAAACTTAATCAAACTCAATTTTACTTAATCTAGTTCAAATACCAGTCTTGATCTCGATTAAAGACAAAGAAATTTCAGCAATCCATTTTAAGCGCGTTCACGAAAACTGAGTTTGCATGTTATTAACAATAGAATGTATCTATGTATTAAAGTGAATTATTCTAAAATAACAACATTACTAATAAACACCGTGTTATCCTCACATAATCAATAAAATAATCGTTAACTAAATTCTACAAAAGTGGGTCATTTCCTTCAACACATATAAATCTATTTCAAGTCTAGCACAGCTCATAACATTTACCAGTAATAGCTTTCTTAGACGTGACTTGTTTCGGTAACTGACAAATTATTGTGAATTATTTCAGCCACACATTTGCTTTTTAAAGTTGGTGTCATATAGGCACGGATTCTAGGCAAAAGCATTAGATGAATGAGCATTTATTTTTCAAAGTAAAGACAACGGCGTCATTTAATAAATTTTCGGACAACTGTCAAGACAAGAGTTTTTCATAATATCGTGGCTTACTATCAAATTTATTTCTTGTAGAAATACTACCGTACTATTAAGACTTCCAGATTATTTGGGTTGTTCTGAGTCGGTGTCAGTTGTAGGAAACCTACCTACAACTGACACCGTAGGTGAGATAATAATAATAATATCGTGGCTTACTATCAAATTTATTTCTTGTAGAAATACTACCGTACTATTAAGACTTCCAGTTATTTGGGTTGTTCTGAGTCGGTGTCAGTTGTAGGAAGGTTTCCTACAACTGACACCGACCAACCGTAGGTGAGATACGCTTGTGTCGCACGCGCAACCTGACAAGGCGAGAGGCGAGGGTGGGGCAACGGCGGGAGGAGACCGATTGCAAAGATAGCAATAATTATAACTAGAATTAGATTAATTAATTGGATTAATAAGCTTACTTTTTTACTTATTAGTGTTTATTATTGCTATTGTTTTGGAATAGTTTAACTTTAAGTAAAATTTAAGTTGTATTTTTAAATTATTCTGAATTTTGCGACATTCATTTTTTTGGTTTATTCGTCCATTATTAGGATAAGCAAAGCGTTCAAGCCCGTACAGCCGTATTCGTTATTTAATAATAATTAATTATCCAAGCCATGGTTGCAAGATTTTTACAATATTGTTCTTTCTACAAACGTAGAATAGCACGAGGAATAAATAATTTTAAGGATCTTTAGTTTATTAGGCAAAAGAAGTATAACTTCTTGTGTGCATATATATGTACACACACACTTTTTCTTATATTTAAGAGGGGGCAAACGGCAAGAGGATCACGTGAGGAGTGGTGAGGCAATCGCCTATGGACATCCAAAATACCAGTGTCATGAGACTTGTTACTGACCGTTAAGGTGGGAGTATGGTTTAATATTGAAGGTCCCTTAGTCGTTTTGTTTCGGGAAATCAGCAGCGGGTAATTGATTCCACAAAGTGGCTGTTGTAGGCAAGAAATTTCTTACATAGCTCGCGGTTGTAGAATTTCCGTGGATCTTCTCATTTTAACAAATTCCGCCCACATTGATACATTATTTGCGCATTTAGTGTTCCGGAAAATTACAACATTTTCATTGCTGTTTAACTTGATGCCGCGTCATGTTTAACACAAATTTTTATATATTTGTCCATTTTAAGAAACGCATCAATCTGCATATCTCTTTTAAATACATAAATAAAATTTGTTATAACAAATCATACTTTGGCAGTCCCTTTCTTTTAAGATCCAATAAAAAACATGACACGTGTCTTTGATAAATATTATTTATTTGTATTATTTTCTACTTGCTCTGTAGCTTTCAATAATTTTATAATCTGTTTTTTATCGGCAATAAATAAAGTTGGTCGCACATTGAAAGGGAAAATAAACTTTTTTCTAGTAAGTGTTTGTGTCATAAAAACACTTTTAATTTTTAAATTATGAACCTGATCCCATCCATATTTCGATGAAAATATTTATTGAATTTGTTTCATCATTATAATATAATGATTTTTTTTATAACATTGCTAAGTTATATAATAAATGTTAAGCCTTTTTATAACTTTATTCAAAGAGTTTTTAAGAAAACTTTTTTTTAATAATTATTATAAGCCTTTCTCTATTCTATTAATTAGATTAAACAAATCAAATCTTTAAAACTGCACGTTTTTAATGTTTAAGGTAGCTGATCTAAGTATAATTTAATGCAAACAAACCGTGGTGTTAATTTTATTTTATCTAACCAATCTATATTTGAAGTTAATACTCTAGGAAAGCTGTTAACGCTTAAACTGCCAGTATTGACCACAGAATAACTAGTATTTGGCGTATACAACTCTACAAACCTCATACTTTATGGTGTCAAATAGTCGCTTGTATCATGACAAAAAGAGAAACAAATTATTACACTTCCGCATCTCTAAAAAACAAAATCTTTATAGAACCACTCAGTGTACGTACCACCTTATAATATAATGCACAATTCCTGTTCTCTACCATAAATATATTACAAGCAAGCCATTAAAAACCTTATGATGTTGTAATACAACTTATTTTATGAAAATCTAACTGTTAAGCCCACTATTATGGTGAATCGAGTTTTTGTGAAATATATTACGGGTTCGATTCCTGAGTTATAACTCCGATAATTAAGAGCAAGTGTAAGAATTGCGAAGAAAACATCCTTAATTGGAGTTAATTGATGTTGAAACACATTTTATCAGTTGCGTGGGAATATGTAATTTAAAGATTTATTTTACCAGTGGGAGGCTCCTATGCACCGGATGCCGGCTAGATTATGGGTACCACAACGGAGCCTTTTTTTTATGGAATAGGAGGACAAACGAGCGTACGGGTCACCTGGTGTTAATTGATCACCGCCGCCCACAATCTCTTGCAACACCAGAGGAATCACAGGAGCGTTGACGGCCTTTAAGGAAGGAGTACGCCCTTTTTTTGAAGGTTGATGTCGTATCGTCCCGGAAACACCGCACAAGGAAGTCTATCTCTGTCGCGAAGCAGTAATGTGTAAGCATTACTGTGTTTCGGTCTGAAGGGCGCCGTAGCTAGTGAAATTACTGGGCAAATGAGACTTGACAACTTATGTCTCAAAGTGACGAGCGCAGTTGTAGTGCCGCTCAGAATTTTTGGGTTTTTCAATAATCCTCAGCGGCACTGAATTGTTATGGGCAGGGCGTCTCAATTACCAACAGCTGAACGTCCTGCTCGCCTCGTCCCTTATTTCCATTAAAAAAGAACCAGAATTTTACCGATTTCGTATTATTATGAAGATCATACCGTGTAGCATCATCATCAGATTATAAAAAAAAAATGAAAATATTACTAGTTCCAAAGTTGCGCTTGAACGCAATTTTATCTTTTTTGACAGCTGATTTCGTTAGATTTTTTTTTTTCGATAAATTATATACAACTAAATAGTAATTCATTTCGTAAAGTATTTCTGAATTGTTATTTGTTGTGAATTCATTTTAGACTAAAAAAAGTTGACATTCACACAAATGTAACAATTTTTTGGAAATAAATTTAAAAATTTCTTTATTATTGAAAACATTATTGATGCACTTTTGGTTTAGACATTTTTATAAGTGGAAAATAAACGAGTGTATAGGTCACCTGATGCCAATTTATCACTGATCAAATTTGTTAGATATATTTTTTTTACAGTTTTTAAAACTTGATCTTAAAGTGATACCGGATCAAAAGGTAGCCAATGAAAAACACTCATAGAATTTGATGAATATAAGTTTTAGCGTAATTGGCGAATGTAGAGTTAAGTATCAAGATAATGTAAAATAGTCTTAGATCATTTATACATCTACATAGACAGCAGTGAAAACGTCGAAATAAGTTGACTGTTAACCTCTATTTTAAGCAATGCACACACACAAACACGAAATGACATACAAATTGGGAGTGTAAGACGTAGCTTGTCACGCACACAAGTAATAAACCTGGCCTGTTTTCATTGGTTGTCAGGCAGCAAGAGGCTCTATTTAGACGTTAAATTAAATTACATAAGAAAACTGGCTGACACAGCAAACGATGTATTGCCGATATTAAAATCGCGATACAAAAGTAACTGATGATGGGTGAAAATTTGACGTTGTATGTATTTTTTTTATGCTGACTCATAATCAAACATATTTAAAAAAAATGTCAAAAAAAAAATAAAAACATCGGTCAAGCCGTTTCGAAGGAGTTTAACTACAAACACCGCGACATGAGAATTTTATATATAAGATATATTATGGAAATAATAAATTTGGTTACAAAAATTATTCAATTGTAAATTAAATTTTAATGGGACCTCCCTGATATTTTATTATCAGCCATATTCTAATAATAAATAGAATCTCAGTAGCCTCAATAGATGATATATAATGACATCTTTGATGAACGGATTATCACACGCTGAAGGTACCTCACGTCGTGATAACCGTCAATCCGACTATCTGTGAAGATAGAATAATCTCCCACAATCTATCTTAACGAAGCTTGCTCATAAATCCAACAGCACTCAATTCTAGATATTCCTTGAAGCGGATAACTTCACATTGAAGTAGGGTTGTCACAAATTAGCTAAACGGAGGATTAATTAACTAGAATAACGAAATTTGAAAGAGCAACGCGTACGTTCTGCCCATACTTTGACGACCTGTATAGCTGAGTGGTTAGCGATCCTACCTACTAAGCTTGAGGTCCCGGGTTCGAATCCCGGTAGGTGCAAGCATTTATATGATGAATTTGGATGTTTGTTTCCGAGTCATGGATGTTTATATGTATTTATGTATGTTTAAGTAAGTATATTGTATTAAATATATCATTGTCTTGTAACCCATAACACAGGCTATATATGCTTAACTTGGGGCAAGATAATTTGTGTAAAAAGTGTGTCAATATTATTATTATTATACTATAAAATTCCAATCGAGTTTCAAAAATTGTATTTGCACGCAAAAATAAATGATTTTCATCACGGACTAGTAAAAAAAAGGAGGACTCCGCGCCGTGATATTAGCAAGTGAAGCACCTTTATGCTAGTGTGTGTGAGGTTACGGGGTATACGAGATACACAATTTTTTCTCCCTTAGATAATCATAAATATCCACAAATACTTTTATATTATTGTTTTAACACTTTTTCACAACGCACAACGGCATTTTTAAAATAGTTTATTGCGACGCAAACTGATCTGTCACAGACGATGGCAAATCTCATAATGGCGGCCGATCGGCTTGTATTAGTGTAAGTGTATGCGTCGGGTTATGTATTTACACGTTTACCGGCTTGTTATGGTGTCTCACTGTTATGTAAGGTGACAAGGAGTCCTTATTTTTTTTACTCGTCCGTGATTTTCATATACATTATTGAATTTACATATCTTATATGAAGGGTCAACCATAGTTAAAAAAAAATGAGCTGAACTCCGGGAGTGACGGCAGAAGTGAGAAATTGTGCATTAACGTTGTGTATTTTTGAATATTTTGGAATGGTTGAGGAATAATTTTACATGATTTGCTTTATATTTTATCAGTATAAAAGTACTAGCATTTATGTGGTTAAATACAATATCCATTTATTGCACTATCTTACACAAAAATGACAATTTACAATACATAAAAAATTTAACGGTTCAGAACTATTAGAATTATTTTACATTAAAAAGTTTTTCTTTCAGAAAAATCAACTTTCATCCATAATTTCAACGGCTGTCTTACGAATTTTGGATCAGGCCACGTGTCCTGACGCGATTTTAACATTTTATACCCATCACAAGAAAAGTGCTCATTGCCGCTAAAAAAGTTTTCACTTCAAAATATATATTTTTATAGAACCTACAAAATATATAGTCAGCACTTCAGTTCTTAAGAAGAACACCTGCAGTTATTTGAACCCAACCGTAAATAATTCACATTTTCGTCTCCTTAGAATAGCCGTATACCGAATTTTTCAATAAGTCTAATTTCGTTTACTTTTAGATCGTCATACAGGCACAGGTGTTGCTCAGTATACTCAATAACGCGAATATTAGTCAGTTTTTATTGTTATCTGACGTTATTCTGTCTTTCATCTATGATTCTTTATAACAAAATGAATATCTATTTGAATCTGAGTGAAATTAGCCTAAACATCCGATAGGCCAACGGTACAACTAATCAATCCGGCGGTGATTTGCGTGAAAATATTCCAGGTTAATAACTTTTTGTAATGCAAGAAGCATTGCATACATACTTAACATATATATATATTTATATATAATCTGTCCTGAAATGTTCAAATCTATCATTTATTTTCTTTAGAATAGAATGTGTTTTTTTTTATAGTGATAAGGGACGAGACGAGCAAGACGTTCAACTGATGGTAATTGATACGCTCCGCCCATTACAATGCAGTGCCGCTCAGGATTCTTGAAAAACCCAAAAATTCTGAGCGGCATTACAATTGCGCTCGTCACCTTGAGACGTAACATGTTAAGTCTCATTTACCCAGTAATTTCACTAGCTATGGTGCGCTTCAGACCGAAACACAGTAATGTTTACACATTACTGCATCACGACAGAAATAGGCGCCATTGTGATACTCATAATCTAGCCGGCATTCTGTGCAAAGGAGCCTCCTACTGGTTAATATTAGCAGTTTTTATGTATTTTTCCATGACGAGCAAAATCAAAAACTGTAAAACAATCATTAATCTCGGTAAAATCCAAGACATAATAAGTCTACGTCTGACAACCCTACGCTAAGATCTTGCCGTTGTAAATTGTAACAGGCTTTGATCAGAACAAATATAAAGCCTATCGTCTTGATATATTACATACTCTGTGGCAAAACCGGTGATGTTTGGACTCATCAAAAGAACTCTCACATATTTTTATGGTTAAGAGAACGTGACCTTAAAAGTGTCACATATTAGTATGTGATCGCCTCCGACCATGTTCTCTTACAGTACCAGAGGAATCACAGTAGCGTAAACGACTTTTGATAATAATACGAATAATTTGAGTATATAAAAAAATATTGTAAAAAAGCGTAGTTTGCAACTGATTCTACTTCAACCAATGTATTTTGTCTTAGATAATTTATACGTCTAGATAGATCCTCTCGCTGCTTGACTCCCGATGAAAACAGGCCAGGTTTATTACTTTAATGTGCGTGACAAGCTACGTCTTACATTCGCGATTTGTATGTTGTAATGCTCCTCGTTTGCTCACGAGTGTAACTAATCTTTACTATGTAGCACTACATCCGAGGACGTCCGCTCCCAACCGATAGCCGATTGACACTGGCCTTCCGTAAAAAAAATCAATAAGATTTCTATATTTGTAATTAAAAATATATACAAAATTACTTATAATCTACTTATTATAGCAATTTACAATTAAGCCTTATATATGTAGGTATCAGAAAACTTACTTCTACAACCCTATCTACGTATCGAGGGATAAAACTTTATTATGCTTAGAGAACTGGAAAACCTGGCTATTTGCTATCAGTCTGGCCTTCCGTTGTACTGTGCATTCCTTATATAGCACTCAACGTCACACGGTTAATGTCACTGTCGATGTCATGATGTCATACTCAGTTCAGACTAGATGTCAATACACTACATATGTCACTTTGTGTTAGTGTGCGTGCATTGCTCAATTTGCTTTGCCAAATTTTTTTGTGATATCATGGAAGTCCGTGGTGAAAATATACAGGTGATCCACCTGATTTTAAGCAGCATCATCTCCCCATCACAGTGTCAATATGACTAATATCGTAAGTAAAGTATCACAATACTATGAAGGTATTTGCCTCACTGTAATAAAAAAAATTGATATGTGCTTAAAATCACATGACAGAAGGGAAGACTTAATCAAGGCGAAGTTAATAATACGAAAAATAATATTTTTTTCTATGTTTAACAAATAATAATATTAACACCAGCAACAAACATAAACTTGTTATGCCCACTACTCGACTAAAACTTTTTGTGGGCGATATATATTATTCTTTTACAACATTATAGTAGAACATAAGAAAAAACTAATGAGTTATGATATTCAAAGGAATTGTTAAAAAACATTTATGCGTTACAGCTCATTCATTTTGATATGGCAATAAAGGATGAGACAAGTAGAACGTTCAGCTGATGGTAAATGATACGCCGTGTCCATTACAACGCAGTGCCGCTCAGAATTCTTGAAAAACTCCAAAATTCTGAGTTGCACTACAATTGCGCTCGTCACCTTTAGAAATAGGATGTTGAGTCTCATTCGCCTAGTAATATCACTAGCTACGGCGCCCTTCAGATCGAAACATATTACTGCTTCACGGCAGAAAAATCGCCGTTGTGGTGCCCATAATCTAGCCGGCATTCTGTGCAAAAGAGCCTCCTACTGGTAATTCTCATTCATTACCCATAAAATAAAGTGATCAGTGCGCCTAAGTTTTCACTTCGAAAATTCCTATTGAATAATTTTAAACCATTTTGTTCCTTCAGTTACCCTTCCATTTTTGTCTTTTCTTGATCAACTATTACGTATTCCATAAACTGAAATACTTCTAATACTCTATCTGTTTTAATAATAAACGCGAAGTACCTAAAGGTATTCCAAAATTTAAAATTTTTTGTCTTTATCTTGTCGTACCTTTGTCACTACAGAATTACATGACAGGGAGAAGTAATTTTAAACTTGGAGTATTTTTTTTATTGCGTTTATTAATAAGATAGATAGTGTCTGATTAAATGTCATTATATATCCTCAATTTTATAGGTCGTAAAACTTAACAGTGATTCACCTACTTACCAAGATAATGGTACATCGTAGGAGTCAGCAGTACCTTGTAATTGGCTGTGTTTTACAACTCATCACTTATTGGTACACCTACATAGAACATTTTGCGCTCGAAATGTGAATAGAAATTACTAATTACGACTTTAGCTCTACACTTTTGATAACTTGAGTTTTAATTTAAGGAAGTCATTATTTAAGTTGTGTCTAATTTGGCTTTTTCTTCTGCCCCGAGGCAGTTTGTGATTAAGAGGCTGTCTGTAGCAGGTATAGTAAAAAGACAAAATGTCATGCCTTTAGTCATCTGAAATAACTTCATAAAAATTGAGCTCTCTTGAAGCTGAGCGTCCCTGTTAGCGCGCCAAGCTATCAGTATGAAGCAATATAGTATATTACCTAGGGAGAAAAGTAGGATTTCTCACCCGCGACAATCTTGACAATCATGAATATGGAATACTGACAATCGCGGGTGGCAATGTCCTACTTATCTCACGTGGTGCGTATATGATTTTTTTCCCACCTGGATGAAAAGCTTGCTTTTAGTCCCTGGTACGAGAGACAAAAGTCGTATTTTCGGGAGAGAATCGGCCACTTTTGACCCTCGTACCAGGGATTAAAAAACAGCTTTTAATCGAGGCCAGCAAAAAAAGTTATGTAATATATGCAAATAAATGGAAGGCAAATGGAATTTCATATTAATTTAATAAAATACATGACACTTAATAATTCTTTTCTCACAACTCACAACAACATACGGTTAAAATAGTTGCATAAAAATCTAAATCTTTGTTTACTTTGCTGTTAATACTTAGATTTCCGAGTACGATAGTGGCCAGTGACATCTTTTACCCAAGATATGTGCCGGACATAGAACGGAATTAAAAGAAAATTGTATTAGTAGATTATTACTATGCAAATTATTGTAGGTGCTTTGAAGCGACGAGCGCAATAACAACGCCACTATGAATTTGGGTTTTGCGACATTTTATTTTAAATAGGCAGAGTGATCACCTGTTGTGTTGTGTTGTCACTATTATCACAATCAGGTGAACGTCATACTAATCTCATCAAGATCTAATAATGCATAGTGCTCCTATTAGATCTTGGCTACGCGTTGGATATGATCAGTCACTACAAAATCTATCTGCAACATTATGAAATGATTTGTGGCATAATCATCATTGCTATCAATCAAATTACATAATGAATTAGTTGATTAAATCATTCTTTATATTGTTTTCACAGCATCATAATCATATTAGTTTAAATCATTCGTTCATCATTCGAAGAGAACTTGTATTAAATAATCATCAAAATTTCAAAACATCAAAGAAATGATAAACATTTCGCGTAAACAATAAATCTCAAAACTCATAAAAATTCAACACGACATGTCTTGCACGAAACTCGGATGTCTTACAAATTGTCGAATCACTTTTTCATAAGTTTGTTCGCATCTATTTTTGGTTATGATAAAAATTTATGAGGCTTTGAGTGACACGCGGTTGTTATCAAAGGAATTGCCATATTTGGATCGTGGGCTTTTCATCTGTAAATTATTATACAATAGTGAATCACAGTGACCTCTTTGCTATATTTCTTAATATTATTTAGTTACACCTACGATATTAGGTATGTGCAGAGTACTCGATACCCGATTCCATTCCAGTTTTGTAATAATACTAGGAACTTCACTTTTGAACAAATTTTCCTATAAATAAATGAAGTGTGGAACATCACCGCCGGTATTCATTAGTTTAGCGCAAGCACCGATAGGTCTATTTGTCTCTCGCTCTTCCTACTTCCGCGCCCCACGATTAGCATGTAATTCCATGCGGTGTCCATTAGAAGGAGCTAATAAATTTCAGTTTGGTGTACTAAGTATTAAATTAATATTAACTATGACGATTTATTTTAAGCACGATTGATCATCACCAATAATTCAATTGCAAGTATGCATGATAAGTATATCATTATTCATTAATGTAAATAAGAAACAGAGCAGGTCCTAAAAGCGATCCCTGTGGAACCCCTACTCTTAATACTGAAAGCTTGTTGACAAGTTGGCAGAGATAAGTATTCGCTCACTTGACTCACCTTAACTATTTGATGGTCTACGTACTAATTAACATTATTAAGCTCCCCTGAAAAGGCAAAGTATGGACGGGGTAAATAAAAAATGTTAATTTTGAGTTAATAATCTACATTTTACAAAACTCCCGCTTATAAAAAAAACCCTATAAGACAATCCCCTTACGAATGGTTATTATAAAACAAATAATAAACAAATGAACTTACAAAGTTCAAACTTAACAGCTAAATGTAGCCGGGGGCGGTAGGCTGGGTTCATAAAATAAGCTAATCACGCTTCTAAGCTAAGTGGAAATAACTTAGTTGATTCGCGGACACTAAATAATATATTAAATGAGATCTAACAACATAGATTATGGTACAAGTAACCGGAACAAAATACAATTCATAACTTAATACTTAGCTTGTGCTTCCACTAAAAGATATACCAAGATATTGATGCTTTATTCTAGCATCACATAATATAATTATTATTTATTTTCTCTTAGTTGCATTTTATGTTTAAGATCATCTGCTATACGCATTATATATATGTATTTAATTCTTCCACCTCAGCAGCTGGACCGTTTGTAATAAAAATTGAATGTTCTGAGCTTAGATTAAGGATTGGTCTCCACTGCGCTCCAACAAGATACCGCACTACCTAAGAACAATTGCTTTTTTATTACGGCAACTATTGGATGTGTGTGCATAAATTTTGTTTGTGTAATTAATCCCAGAAGTGACCCCCACTACCTACCACTTTTAAAAATTACAAATTATTCCTTCGATTCCTAATAAAAGAGTATTGGCAGTTATATTGACTTGAGACTGCCGATACAAGTGAAAATTTAGAACTTTTAGCGATGAAAATTGAAATTTCATAAATTTAAAAACAATTAAATTATTAATTTCAATTTATTTTTAAAACTTCTCTTCAATAATATATTAATCGATCAGCACAAAAAAAACACGATTTCAACAATTTAACACATTCACCTTTTCACTAAATCTATTCAATTTCACCTATATGATATTCACAGCACTAATGTTGCACAATACGTCAGCAGTATAGCTACAGATATACCGCTATAAGCATTTCGGTGACGCGAACTTAAAAAGATCACCCATTCAAAAAATGTCTTACTATATATTATATTTATATATTTTTTTTTATTATTTATTTATCGCGTGGGCCAGTCATGAGTATGTCGGTGACGCGAACCCATAAGATTTCCCTTATCAAAAAGTGTCCAACGCATCTAAAGAACCAGTGGGAGGCTCCTTTGCACAGGAAGCCGGCTAGATTATGGGTAACACAACGGCGCCTAATTCTGCCGTGAAGCAGTAATGTGTAAACATTACTGTGTTTCGGTCTGAAGGGCGCCGTAGCTAGTGAAATTGACTTGACATCTTAAGTCTCAAGGTGACGAGTGCAATTGCATTGCCGCTCAGAATATTTGGGTTTTTCAGGAATTCTGAGCGGCACTGCATTGTAATGGGTAGGATGTATCAATTACCATCAGCTGAACGTCCTGCTCGTCTCGTCCCTTATTTTCATAAAAAAAAGAAGTTTACTCTTTAAAAACTGAGGTTAGGAAAAGTTGAATATCAAATTAAAAAAATATACGTAAAGTCTACGTAAAGTACATATTTATTTTAAACTATATAAGTACCTTAATAATAATAATATAATAAAGCCTCATTTAATCCAAAACTCTTTTTACACAAGCGAATTATTAATAGTATTAGTAGGTAAGATATATTTCTAATAGTTTAATTAATTAGTTGCTTATGATTCTATTTATTTGAGTTGTGGATCTCGTTAGAGTAAAGGCCTCCTCCATGTTTTTCCATAGTGTTCTATTTATGCATCCAGTCTTTTCCTGCTATCTCTATTAAGTCACCAGTCCACCGTTTATTTGGTCTGCCAACTCTTCGTTTGCCTAATGTTGGTCCATTCCATCTTGTGGTTAGGATTGCCCATCGATTATCAGTATATCGTGAAATATGTTAATCAAGTACCTTAATTATGCACAAATATTTTAGATTAATTTTAATAACTCAATCTTATAGCTTTACGCAGTTGCATTTCCTTTAGCACGAATAGTAAATCGTGAACAGTGGTATACTGCTATATATTTCCAATTTCCTTAAGTTATTGTGGCATATTCCACCGCTGAATTGATATATTGATAAATGAACTGTCATTTGTAATGACCCTATGTTACTGTTTAGCTGAATACGTGGCGTGCTCGAAGGACTTGAATGCATTAGTTTTAGAAATTCTGACATGTAAGCCAGATTTTAGTGTAATGATTAATGTTAAACGCGGGACTGATTGAAATCTTAATATTACACGGCTACATTATTATCTAGAACTCGCTGGAACGTAAAGCCCCTCCCGTTCCCCTTTCAACCCTCGCGATCGTCCTGCTGCGTCAGTAATGTGTGCAGCTTCATTCTTTTTCTTCTTCGTCGTTACACTCTTGTCAGAGTGGTCGTGGTCGTCACGTCGAGAGACACCACTCGTCGCGAACTGTCGCTCTTCTCGTGCATTCATGCAGAGTACCGTCGACAGCTTGCCTCACTTTGTCCATCCACCTCATCGGGAACCTGCCTCGTGGTCTAGTGCCCTCGACTTTACCCTGCACTATTAAGCGTTCTATGGAGTCGCTTCCACGTCGCGATATATGCCCGAAGAAAGTGATAATGCGAGCTTGTACGGTAGTAGACAGTCTCATTGCAGCTTCATTACCGTTAGGTAAATGTCGTGGTATTTTCGAGTTATCACTGCTTTGTTTTTGAAGTTATTATTGTTACGTTTTGACTTTTGTTGTTAATAGTTCTGTTTCCGTACTTACAGAATATAAATACTTTTTTTATTTAACCCGGATTATTTCATTGACTTTCATCATTATAATAAGAACCAATAATAAACAGAAATAAGAATAATCAGCATCACAACACAACACCTTCACATCAATCTGTAATACTGAAAAAATTAATCGTAGTTTATTTATTAATAATAATATCCAAGCGATGCTTGTTTTGCACACCGTAACAATGCCACGATGTGACGTCATCGACGTCATATAACCGGGTAGTATAAATATTAAATAATATGTTTTAACTTCAGCTGTCAATGGACATGTAAGGTGAGCAATGGATAGAGTTCAGATTGATGGCTAAGAAAGTAGAACTTAGGTATATTTGAATGAATTATTTCGTAGTATATTATATACCAATTTACACATAACTAGCGTTACTTTTTAGAAGGCATAAAAGGCATGTAATTTCTCAAAATTGATTCCTTTAGAATTCTTTTTTATGTCATTTCTAATATACTAGATACCTACTACTACCGTTTCGGAAACAAATGGCGCACTGAAATAGAAGAAGCGGTGCAAGAAAGTCAGTTCAGTAAACTAATTTTAATAGAAACTTAGTTCAGTAAAGTAATTTAATATGTCTATCTGTTTGTTCAGTTTAAAGCTAGTCGGATTATGGTTTACCCATTAAATTAATAAACTGATGAATTAGTCCTATTTTCCCGTAAACGGACGAATCACACTAGGCATCCTAATTCAATCTATATTCCATGGTTGCAAATATGTCACGGTGTGTGTGTGTGTGTGTGTGTGTGTGTGTGTGTGTGTGTGTGGAGTGTGTGTAAAAAATCAAATGCACAGAAACTTTGCATTTATTAATAAATGTATAGAATGGACTAGAAAGCCTTTCAGTAAAGTTTTCTGGTATTTCTTTTCCAGTTCAGTTTGTTCTGCTCAGTATAGGTGCTATCAATAGCTTTGGTTGATCACTTACCATCAACTAACACCATATTATTCACTCAATGTAACGTTAAACATGTTCTATATAAATTTCCAACACCCAATACTTCAATAGTCTACAAAAGGCTAGTATGATATTCAAATATTTAATACAAGCAATAACTGTTTGATGAGATCGCATCTAACAAGTCCAATATTTTGTCTTCAATAAGCCTTATTATGTTCATGTAATAGCTTTTTCATGTACAAATAAGATATGATGACCTTCTTAATGCTTATTTATTAGTATTAGTACGCGGGAACAGATTTTGAATTTAGAGGCCCCATAAAAATACGGTTACATAATGTTTTTACTGTTTACTGATTTCTTTTTTGATATTATTTTACTCAAAAATTTTGATCGGCGTCTATTTCTTCCGTGAAGCAGTTATGTGTAAACATTGCTGTGTTTCGGTCTGAAGGGCGCCATAGCTAGTGAAATTACTTTGCAAATGAGACTTAACTTATGTCTCCAGGTGACGAGCGCAATTGTAGTGCCGCTCAGAATTTTTGGGTTTTTCAAGAATCCTGAAACATTGTAATGGGGCAAGGGCGTATCATAATTGATGGTAATTCATCAGCTGAACGACCTGCTCGTCTTGTCCCTTATTTTCAGAAAAATAAACCCATCATCATTTCCACAAAGTTAAATTAAGTTTATATTATATATAAGGATATTAAACTGTTGTTATGATAATAATTGCCACAAATAACTACGAAGTATGATTTTTTTTCGTTCAAATGGGAGATTTGTACTTTACAAAATTTTATTAAGGATCTTTATAATATTATTTCGTCTAATTATCAACTAAAACGACTAACTGTGATTTTAAGATGACCTAATTATCAAGTAATCTCCAAGACAATCGTCATCTCATGAATCTTACAGTCAATTAAATTGCACTACGGATTTCAAATTCCATAATAAATCCATCCAATACCAAAATCAAATATATTGCAAATAACCTCTGTTCAAAATTGATATTGTAATCATTTCAATTTTAATTTCTCTTTTTAATTCGGGTCTTTATCAACTAAATTCAGGGGCCTCCAAGTTGCCGATTCGGCCCTGTGCGTGTAAACACCATGTTCTACAAGTATTGATAAGAAAACATGGAAAGAGTCTCCGACATATCGTAATCGCTATTACGAACCGATACGGTTATTCCCAACCTGTTCTTTGCTATTTTGAGATCATGTTGATATTTAGTCGGCCTGTTGTGTTACTTTTATTGGAGACTTGTATTTGTCCATGATTTTGTCTGGTTTTGTTTACACATCGGGATAGCTTCAGACATACCCACTACTACACTACGCTAATAAGTAGCGTGTGTTGGAGCCACGCTAAGCGGAGTATTATGTACTACTCCCAGTATTAGTTTTACTGAAATATCCTAGTGTACCTACTTAAATCAGTTTCAATCAGCTGTGTAACTAGCGGATGTACATGATTTCGCTTGCATGAAAATACGACCTATGTATAAAAATTTTGTGAGACTTGAATAAAGATTTATGCGTCATCAGACGTTTTACTTAGCAGTAAAAGCGTTGATGGCGTCATCTCTAGAGATGTGCATTTGAATGCCGCATCGTTCATGAATTTTGGTACGAATTAATTTATTTTAAATGAAACCCAAATTAATCACCCAAAGGTACGGCTTAGAACATGAGCTATCTGTCACTTCAGCGATCTGCTGGAATGCTGATAGGCAATATTTTAATTGTAATAACATTGCAAACATTATTAATATTTTTGTTTATTGTCGGTATTCTATTGTAAAGTTTTGTTTAACACAAATATGGGAAGACCTAGTACGGCAACTTATTGTTAAGATAAGAACGGTATAATTTTATAAGGGATTATAGAAAGATAGCTAGAATGAATTGGTTATTAAAAATTTTGAGGCCAGCCTTCTAATTCTACCACGAGATCAGTTAAACGATACCAATTTCATTGGTATAAGAATGGTTGCTAAAGTCACTTAACAACCTTGTGGCTTTAATACAGGAGATAAGATTATATTACTAAGAGAAAAATTGCTTTTCTGATGCATGAGTTTTTTTATGAAAATAAGTGATGAGACGAGCAGGATGTTCAGCTGATAGTAATTGATACGCCCTGCCCATTACAATGCAGTGCTGCTCAGAATTCTTCTGAAAAACCCCAAAATTCGGTGCGCCGCTACAACTGCGCTCACCACCTTGAGACATAAGATGTTAAGTCTCATTTGCCCAGTAATTTCAGACCGAAACACAGTAATGCTTACACACTACTGCTTCACGGCAGAAATAGGCGCCGTTGTGGTACCCATAAATTAGACGGCATCCTGTGCAAAGGAGCCTCCCGCAGGTACACACATGAGTGCATGTAATTTCTTTCCATTATTGGGTAGTCAGAGAAATTTTCTGAATACATAATATGATCATACAAAGCGGTTGAATATAATCTAATCAATTTAAAAGACTATAGAGCTTTTCATAGTTTTAATGTGAGAGCTTCTTTATGCACGTTGGGCTTTTAGGTAGAATAAGAGAAACGTAATCTAAATGAAATAAGACCATTTGTAAAACTGACCTTATTAAAATGCAAATAAAGATTATTATTGTAGGGATGCGGAATAAGTGTGAGCTCGCGTGACCATCACCGGAGATTAAAATATGTGACAAATTTGCCATTGACCGTGACTGCACACTTCATTTTTTGACGCAGTTCTTATTTACAAAATTAATTATTATATATGCTGATGCGTAAGAAAACCAATAGAAATTGATAAGTACAGATGTGTCGAATGACGTGTCACATTCAACAAGTGAGTTGAAGCGAAATATAATGAAAACAAAAGATTTTTTCATAGATAATGTGAAATGGCAATAATTAAATTCAAAGTCCAAAGTCAAAGTTCTTTTTTTCTTATGGAATAGGACTACGAGCGTACGGGTCACCTGGTGTTAAGTGAACACCGCCACCCAAAATCTCTTGCAACACCAGAGGAATCACAGGAGCGTTGCCGGCCCTTAAGGAAGGAGTACGCGCTTTTTTTGTAGTACGTGGAAGAAAGCTCGTTGAAAACCGCACTGTGGAGGACCGCCATACATCCAGATGGTGGGGATGATATCCGAACGTTTAACTTAACATTATGGCGTGTCGTGCGAAGGCAGAATTCTGCGGCAGGAATCAGGTTTAACAGCTGTTCGGAACACTCCCTGTGATTAATGCGGTAAAAGACACACAATGAGGCGACATCTCTACGCAACGCCAAGTGATCCAGCCGTTCACAGAGCACTGGGTCCGTAACAATTTGGGCTGCTCTTCGTTGCACGCGGTCAAATGGGTCGAGCTAATACAAGGGTGCGCCAGACCAGATGACAGCAACACTCCTTGTGTGGCCGGACCTGCGCTTTGTAGAGCGCTAGAATGTGGGCCGGCTTGAAGTATTGCCGTGCTCTATTAATGACGCCCAGCTTCTTCCAAGCCAATTTGGCTTTGCCCTCCAGATGGCCACGTAATTGGCAATTGCTCGAGATTGCGAGACCCAGTATTCCGATACAAGGCGAGAAACGAGAAAACAGAGCTCGCCTAACAGTTTTCTGTCTGAACTGTACTTCAGGCATAGAGCTCTGACACCGCGGGATGGTCGGCGGTGTTTTTCCGTTGTCGTCAAGAGTCGAGTTGGAGGCGAAAAGAGCGCACAGGAGATCGGCTTTCTCTTTTGCCGTATGGGCCAGGGCCTCATATGCAATGGCGGCATGGACGACTGGTTGAAGTTACCAAGAGCAGCTTTCGACAATGACCAGAACTTGCGTGTTCCGGTCGGGTAACTGGAAAGCTGCTCGCCGATTTTGACGACGTGCTTTGACTTCGCACGGGCGATTTGCCGCTTAAAAAATCTGGAGGCATGATTATATTTCCTCTTTAGAACTTTGCAGTTCGGATCCTTTGAGCCCAACGCCGCAACCCAAGTTCGATACGCCTATTTTTTGCGGTCAGATGCTGCTTTAACTGACGCATCGAACCAGGGCTGTGGTCTGCCAGCGATCGGTACTACAGAGCTTGGTATAAAAATATCCATGCCCTGCAGTATCACATCGGCTACTGCAACGGCGCAGGCACTAGGATCATCTTAAGATTAATCTTATTATGTAAGAAACATTCATTGGAGAAGATGTTAAATATTTACAGGACTTGACCGACTGACAAAAAAAAATATTGTTCACATTTAAAATAACAATACATGTTAATATGAACTAGCATCTAATTGGCCCACCAAAATTGGTTGACGTAAAGTTTAATAAATCTGGAGTACGGACCTGCTTCTTACCTCGCCCTACCCCATTTAAGGCGCGGTCTTACCTCAATATCCACAAAAATTGGTTTCTTAGAGAGTCGATTACATCATAACGCAATAAAAATATTCCGACGCAAAAAATACAGTACACGAAGAAGGCCTTTAAGAAAATTTTGAACCCAATAGAATATATATAATTTGAAATACCCAATAAAAAATTTCGAAGTTGCTTCCCAAAAATAAACTTTGGAGTCAAATATCGCCATATTTTCAACTATTACAACATTCTTTTTTAAAGAATTTAATAGAATTAGTACTTTTCCAAAACTTAAACCGTACAATTTTTCACCTATTTTTAATTTAGCCACATGATCAACATAAATACTGCAGGGTTGGATGCGTAGCGTTTACAATCCTAGTCAGTCCGCGCCTTATGCGTAAATCTCGTCACTTCGTCAATATAAAACCTGGCACACGTCGGCGACGTAACCATTGCTAATAATGGATAATAAAATTCACAAATACTGTTTACGAAACAGACACAGCCTGCTTGTTTCTTTTTACACTCATATATTTGATTTATTATATAATTTGTGTAATGAATTTCAACATAAAAATACGATTGACGTAAGTGATACGATATTAGAAATATGATTGCAATTAGTTAGTGGCAGATATTTTATCTGTAATACATGAAATTGTGATTTAATTTGTTCGTTGTTTGTCAAAGAGTTATTGTTTTGCCTTACTTTTATATTTTGTTGAGATTTTATGCCCGTCACCTTGAGACATAAGATGTTATGTCTCATTTGTCCATTAATCTTACTACAGCGCCTTTCAGAGTGAAACACATTACTGCTTCACGGCAGAAAAAGGCGCCGTTGTGGTACTCATAATCTACCAGGCATCCTGTGCAAAGCAGCCTCCCACTGGTAAATGTTAAACTTTAAGTATTAAAAAGATACATTTTTTTCCTTCTACGATTTTGTTCAATAGCCGATCTAAAATGTCTTTATTTTGAAATGAATTATCGCGCACCAAGAGAGCTTTGAACAATCTGAACGCAGAAATTGTCTAGACGTGTATCAAGACTAATTTGACCACACCAATTAAAATCTTTTTTTATATGCATCGGTTATGTACCATATATATAAGATTGTATACAATATATCTTTTATTACCGTGTCTTGAGCGATATGGCGTGAGGATCTTTTAAAGTCAAAGTCAAATCAACTTTATTCAATTAGGCTAAAACTCGGCGCTTTTGAATCGTCACTAAAATATAAATATTAAAAAGTTTGGTACATCTATCACATTCGTGTTCATGTTATACGTAAATTAATGAACAGATTAAAAAAAATATTGAGTTTAAAATTTATATTTCCGGAAGCTATCGTGCTTCCGCCATGCGCACTTTACAAATCCACACCATAAGCCACTAAAAACATTTTTAATGTAAAAATAGCAAGTCATCGATTTTTTTAAATGATTTCAACAATCATTTATCTTTCTGACGATGTGCTTTTTATATGATTTATATGCACAATATATGTTACATAAACGATTTTATGCGATAAAACGTTGATATGTTGTCTTTTAGGCCCCAGTAGAACATTCATCACAAAAGCTACGCGCTAAAGGCATGCAATAACTGTAGTTACTATTTCGTTTTAGCAATGACCAAAGACCTTGTAGAAGAAAGTGTTATATTTCGTTAGTTTGGAAACTAAATATACTGCCTCAAATCCAAGTAAACATAACTGTCGTGACCGACCTTGAGCTCAGTAATATTATTATAGTAAACACTGTCTTAAAATAATTTATCTATATGATTTTATGCGTGATTTTGGGTTTGTAAACTAAACATTCAATTTACTTTTGCTCAAACAGATACAACAAATAATTTGTGTACCAAACATAATTATACACCCTATTTACATTATAAATAAGAAAATATAAATAAATAAAAAATAGTGTTATTAATTTTATTTTCTGTTTGTTGATTTGTGGATGTGTCGTAAAAATCGGCATATTTTTTTAGTTTCCAGTAAGAGACAGCAATTTTGGCTAATCAAAAATATTATTGAAGAGAACACTCTCTTAGGCGCTTTTGGGTATTGAACAAGACTGGGCTGCCACGCTCAGCTTGTAACGCTCGTTCAGAAAAGTGTGTCGGTTTGACTAAGGGATCGCGATCAATCAGAGCATGATCTACCAAAGTCAATTAATACATAATGAATGTATAACAAATTAAAATAATTGTATTTCATATTCTTAAATGGGGATATAACTGTTTCCTGTGTTTTTTTTATTTTAGTTTATGGTCTATATGGGTGACGTTAAGTGATCACCGCCACCCACATTCTCTTTCAACACCAGAGGAATCACAGGAGCGTTGCTGGCCTTTCGGAAACCTTCCTTACGCGCTTTTTATTATTTACACTATAAATAATTAACTATAAATAATAAATGGTCTAATTAATCTTATTTTCTGTTTGATGATTTGTATTTATACCGTCATGAGCTTTAACAAAATAGACAAAGTCGCGTAACAAAAGCTATACCTATTCAGCTACTATCTCGCAATTGTAACGCCTATTCTATGGCGCTACGAATCGTCAATGGCATCTAAAAATAACTATTGAAGTTATTACATTATCAAACATTGTTACTGACTGGTTTGCATTATCACTGCCATGGCTAGCGGACCGTAAATGAAATGTTAATACATTTATGTGTTTTAATATATAATGCGCGACTTGTATCGACACACTGGCTTTTTCTCATGTCCAAGTTACATCAGTTGGTGCTGGGGCTGCTGCTTCGACTGCCGAAGACAGCTAGCGATGCAAATATGTCGGTCTCAGTGAGTCTTTTAACACTTCGCCCGTGGGGCCCAATAACTGCAGTGACTGGCTACTGGAAACCCAAGCTTTGGCAGTTATTTCGGTCAACGGATCAGCCTAGCTATCCAACGCCGAAATGCTGCCAGTAATCGTGGTACACTTATCCGTAATGATAGATTCAAAGTACCTAATCATAGTATTGTAATTATTAAAGTTATAACATTTGTTGTGTTTGAATAAATATTTACACAGTTTGACATAGTAATTATAATTGGGCGACGAAGTATAATCCGGCTAAGTTTGAAAGCGAACAGTTACTCAAAACGTAGTAGATTTCTGCTATCTCCGTTTTTTTTCTAGATTATAGCCATCATCTGTCAATCTATCAATGACTTGACGTGCTAGGCTGTGAAACAGCACTAAAAACTTCAATTGTATTTTTTTATGACAATTCCATTTAACTTTGATTGTTATGCTTTTATAAACCAGCCATGTTTTCAATTTCAGTTTCAAAATACGACATTGTACATTGATGCAGTTAATGTGTCCGCCAATGAACTGTCTTTGAACAATTTAAAAGATCTATACAATCTTTTTTATACTGTTTTATTTCATAGCACAATTTTTTAATCTTTTATTTATTTATTTATTAGGAAGCCAACGTGCATACAACCATCTTAATCTATAGATACATTTCCAAATCCTTTTATAATGTTGTATGCTCCACTTACAGGCTAACTCGATATGCTTAATAGTATTATATACATCCTTTGTTAAACTAAAACTTTTGAAAACAATTTCTGAAAAAATTTAACACATTAAAGCCACAAGCAAAAGGCTGATAAAAAAAATAACTATATTCTTACTTAATAACCAAGAAAAACTAACTAAACTATTCAAAACGATGTGGAGTAAAAATCTTCTACATTTGTATGTAGAAGATTTTTACTCCACATCGTATTTAATACTTTTATTACACACAATTATGTACACGTATTAATACACACAAATGATCTTTTGTAATTAATTAAATATTAGCTCAAAAACAAATTTAATAATATATTAATCTTCCTTTTTTCACGCTTTTTATTAGCATCACCTGTATGTATGTTTGTTTGTAACCGACTCCTTTGGGCGCGATTTCAACCCACTTAACACGGTCAGATTTCGTTCAAACTTCGTAGATTTATCGAGGACCGATGACAATAAATTAATTTGATAATTAATATAATTTTTTCATCTTTCGTCGATAAGGCAGGAATTGATGTTCATTTTAAATTTCAATCATTATCATTTTAACCAAAGCGTGTTTATTAGTATTTTTTTTAAACAATTTTTATTATTGTTACAGATCAGAATGACAATGAAATGTGACGAAGTGTGTGACGAAATGAAAAAGTGTCCAACAAATGTGTCTTTGGAAAGATAAAATCGTCAATTAATTAGGATGTGTAACGATGTTGGAATGTGTGCGCCGCGCAAACACAGTGGTACATGCGACGAGATATCAGACTCTGTTGACGGGATACTTGCTTTTGTTGACGACTGTACTTCTCTGTGTAAGGTAAGAATAAAAAAAAGATTGTGTAATTTTATGAAACCACGGTAAAAGTGAAACTTTTTACATTATACACATTTAACTAAAAATTTTTGACATATATTCCATTCAACGTATAAAAATCGGTTTATCAATCTATTAAGATTGATAAAGCGATTTTTTTTAATTATTTATACTTTAAAAATTAAAATGATAACGGGAAATAATAAAAGTAGACTAAGTCTCCAACGAATATTTTTATTGAAATCTGTGTCTTAGCCCTGGTTAAAAATCTATATATATAAAAATGAATTGCTGTTCGTTAGTCTCGCTAAAACTCGAGAACGACTGGACCGATTTGGCTAATTTTGGTCTTGAATTATTTGTGAATAAATAGGAAAATGCTGCTAAATTAAATAAAAACAACAAATTTCAATTTTCCTTTGATGTGTCCATACATAACTTCTATGAGAGAATTTATTGACGCACGGTTTGACAGTTCTGCTGTGAAACAATTTCATTACGACAACAGGATGCATATTTTACGAAGTAATTTTTGATGTTATGATATATTATTGACAAATTCATATAAAAACATTATTTTATTTATTATATACAGAACAACGTCTGTCGGGTCAGCTAGTATTGAATTAAACTTTCACTGTAATAATAACAACATTTATATCAAACACTGACAAACAACATTTACATTTAATACTGACAAAAATAAACAAAATAGCGTGGAGTACTTGCACAAATGAGTAATCAGTCAGCTGCTGCGAATTATAGGCGCCGCCCGACCGTCACGCGACATGCAACACACAGACGAAAAAGTTTGATACCATGTAATAAAAGTTTCACTTTTTTTATGGAATAGGAAGACAAACGAGCGTACAGGGTCACCTGTTGTTAAGTGATCACCGCCGCCCACAATCTCTTGCAAAACCAGAGGAATCACAGGAGCGTTGCCGGCCTTTAAAGAATGTGTACGCGCTTTTTTTGAAGGTACCCATGTCGTATCGTCCCGGACACACCGCACAAGGAAGTCCATTCCACAGCTTTGTAGTACGTGGAAGAAAGCTCCTTGAAAACCGCACTGTGGAGGACCGCCACACATCCAGATGGTGGGGATGATATCCTAACTTGTGGCGTGTCGTGAGAAAGTGGAACTAAAACCATGTTTGTTTATAATTAGAAAGTAAGATGTGTTGATTAGTTAGTTAAATATTATTATTAGTTAGTCAAGTAAATATTATATTAGTTTCATAGTTTTAATTTTGTAAAAGGGTTCGCCCGTATATGATAAATAAATAAATATGTTATTGTTTAAAGTGATAACCCTCACTTCTGGGATTAAATACACAAATTAAATTTGAAAAAAAAAATTTATGAACAATGCGGGACTCGAACCTGCGACCTCTCGCGTTCAGTGCGAGCACTGAGCCAACCGTTGATAAATCGTGTATGTCTTATTCAAATCTCAGGTTGTGGCTTCAACGCGGGTGATTCCCGCATCATTCATAAATTTTGTTTTCAAATTTAATTTATGTAAAAAATAAATTTCGTGCCAAACCGATAGATATGCTAGCTTCCTACGGTGATAGGGAAACCTAAACGCTTTTTTTTATTTTTAAAGTGATTTTCAACACTTCTGGGATTAATTAAATTAAATTTGTAACCAAAATTTATGAACAATGCAGATGCAGGGTTCTAGTACCACATCGTTCATAAATTTTGGCTTCAAATTTAATCTGTGGCGTGAATAATCAGATCAAATAACTTCAATGGAACACTTCACGTTAATATCCAATAATTGCAGTAGAAGAGAGAAAAATAAAGCGACGTCTCTTCGAAACGAAAGGCAATTGAGCCGTTTTTAAAGTACTGGATCCACATCCAATTTGCAATGTAAATTGAACTGTCGAAAGTTGTAATATCAAAATACCTGTCCAATGTAACTCATCCAAAAAACTTGTCTCATATCTTGAGCACCACATTCGGCTACCAGATTCCCACAGCTAAAATAAACACCAAAAAGCGAAGACTATTTATCAATATGTCTTATTAAGGAACGAAAAACATAATAAGGTTTATTCAAAAGGAAATACGAGCTAATAACATCACCCTATAATTACGTATAATAAATTCGCAAAATGAGGCGTAGCGGATGAAACCAATTTTCAATATAAAAAACGTGGACCCAATCTTTTTCATCTTTAGTCCTATTGTGGGACTGAATACATCTAGTCGTGTATGATGGCAAGCGTATGACTACTTGCGTCGATACTCTGTGAATTATAAATTAAAATAAACCACAGCGTTGGTCTTTTTGAATTTACTGCGTTTATTAAGAAGCTAGGTATAAAGAAATCAAAAACAGCGCGAATATTTTTTCTTTAATATCACCAATCCTCATATGATTTTACACAGCATGGGTGGCGACAATTTATATCGACTATAATTTTTTTCGAAGTTCCATTAGCCTTCATTTTATTATATATTTATTATTTCTTCATTGGCGCTCATGGATACGCTCTCTCACCAACAACCTACACAACACCCGATGGATGAATGTCTCAAGCTGCAGCCAGTTGAAAGAAGCGATACCTGCACTATCGCGCACACTGACACGTAAACTTATCAGCTATCAACAGACATGACATCCGTATAATGGTGGGTGGGTAACACATCACTAAACAAGCACCTTTTCTTAATCGGCGATACAAAAAAAAAGGCATGCAGAGGCTTTCTAGCTGACGACGAAACGAGAATCCTAGAATGTGCAGTGGAGGCCAACCAGCGGGAAAACTGGATGTAGCTGGGCTGGTTGGAGTAACTGGCCAATACTGCAAGCAAAATGGGCCCAACTTAATGGTTTAATTGCGGAAACAGAAGCCCCTATATCATACCATAGAATTCAGTTTCAGTTAAACAAATACTGATGCAGACGTTATGTAAAAGTTTTTTATCACTCCGAAGCTCAGAAGTTGCTCATTCAGAAATGAAACATGTTTTCTTCAGGTAAAAGATATTTGCACTGATATCTTTCTTGCCACAGTCACTAAGTAATATCAAGGGTATGGTACCTTTTCACATAGTTTTTATGAAAACTTTATAATTATTTTTAGACATTTATGTCGATACTTTTATGGCTTGAATATAAAATCTGAATTTGAATATTTCATACTTAAGCGAATTTTAAATATAAAAAGTTGCTATTCATAACTGCATAATTTAATTTATTAAAGGGATTATATTCAAACGATTATCAACTATACATTGTATTAGTAAAACTAAGAGCATAGATTCAATCATTCAAGACTTATTTTTTTTAAAAAGATAAATTATTTATATGTTTTCTAAGTTTAATCCTACATTCCTTTCAACTCAAAAACTGAACTACCGAATGTATTTTGTCCCTATTAATTGTGACATGAATAAAAATGTTCTCGTCAAGTTATACGTATGTATGTACATGTTATACCAGGCTAACATGAGTCGATGTATATGAAGTAGGCCAATTATAATATAATATACAGAGAGCTCGTTAAATTATATTTCTTTTTGACGGAACGTAATTGGGTGTAAACCTCGGATGATGTTTACACATAATACGTGTGTCGGGCAGCGTTTGTAGTAAGTCTTTTTAGGGTTCCGTAGCCAAATGGCAAGAAACGGAACCCTTATAGATTAGTCATGTCTGTATGTCTGTCCGTCCGTATGTCACAGTCACTTTTTACCGAAATTATAAGTACTATGTTTAAGCTTGGTAAGTAGATGTACTCTGTGAACTGCATTAAGATTTTTACAAAAAAATAGAACAAATACAGCACATTGAGTGGGTGTCCATTTCATGACGTCGTATTTTAAATTTGTTAATTTTACTATGTATATATGTTTTGTGTTTTCATGAATAAATGCATACTTTACTTTACTTTACATTTTGGGGGCTCCCCATACACAGAACTCTAAAATTTGTTTGCAACAAACACGTACGTGTCTCTATGGATAGGTCTTCAAAAATGAACCCTTCATGGGCGAGTCGGACTCGCACTTCGCCGCTTATTTTACAGTTTTTGTCTTTGAACTTTATCGTCGCTTCGTCTCCATGGATTAGTAAATTAAATTAACTCAGGCGGTACTTTATTGAAAGTCGCAGTAAGTAGTTTATCGGGTTCTATCGAGGATGGACTACTGGTTCGATTCCCGTTGGGAAGGTTGCATTTCCCTCGTTAGGTATGTGTGATTCGTCGTCGCCGAGATCGTTATCACTTTTTAACAATTGATTTTATACATTTATGCATGTACTCCACTAGAATAAAACTTTTCGGTTTTTTAAAGAATTAATTACTATTTTTGACTCACTTTACTACCAATTCTTGCCAATAATGTTCGATTATTTTTGTCGCATGACTTGAATCTTCCATGCCACTTCTTCTCATAATATATGGTCACATTCACCATTCAATAATATATATGGATTTGAAGTAGCACTTAAATCTGTCGATGTATATTACCCTTCCTTTTATATCTTTTACTTTAACGGTGTGGAATTAGACGGTAACAGGGGTATAAGTTTAAGCTGGCACTTATAGACCAGTGCCGATGCCTTTGGAAATGTTAAAAAGTGGAAAAAAATAATAGTAGGATGAAACCCATTGGAAAAGGACGGGAATATAACAAAAATGAAAGGAAAAATAAAATTACGGGCGATCTGAGGTCAGTGGGGAGGGAAGTGGAAAAGGGGGGGTGTTTTAGGGTAAAAACGCTTTATCTTGATTTCCGGCAAAACTACAAGACTTATGGCAAGAAGTTAAATGGCAAAATTGTAGGTAATAAAGAGATCTATAACTTTTTTTACAATTTTTTCACAAAACCTCAAAGTTTATGTGAAAAATTTAAAAAATCTAGTTTTTTTGGTTTCTATATTATTGACCCTGGTCTATTAGTTTACTTAAGGCATGTCCTCGGAAGCTGTTTTATTTCACAGGCTAAGGATCCTCGGAGGGTTCAAGTAAGTTATGTCTTGTTCTTTTAGCACCTTCCAGAACTATAATAGTCATTAATTTGGAGCTACCAATAGCCTAACCTTCAAATGGAATAGGTATAGTCAAGGTTCTAGGTGGAGATGAGACATAATCTCCACAGTCTCATTGACTCAGGCCAATCTAAACAATGTTTTTATTCTTCCTACCAACACAAAAGGTATAACATGAGAATTTCTGTATTTAAAAGAAAGGGATTAAAAGCATCCAGTACTGCAGTAGATAGACTGCGACGGCTGTGAAAACATCGAAAAAAAATGAGCTTAACTAACCTCTATTTTGAGCAATGCACGCACACTAACACAAAGTTTCATACAATACGCGAGTGTAAGACGTAGCTTGTCACGCACACACAAGAGACTATCTAGATTTATAGATTATCGTAAATCTGTGTTTCCCAAACATTATTCTGCCGTGGCCCGGTAATTTTCACACTGCCCCATTGTGGCCTACATAATACTTTTAAAACCCAAGCTGGTTCCATTAGGTAAATAATTAATAGTAATAAAATTGTTTTAAAAAATCAAGCCTTATCGACGATAGATGAAAAAGTTATATAAATTAACTAAAATCTTTTTATGTAGATTGAGAAATGGAATAATTTTATTAAATTAATGTATTGTCATTAAGCCTTGATAGATCTACGAAGCTTGAACGAAATCTGGCCGGTTAAAGTGGGTCAAAATGAGTCGGTTACAGGGCAAATGAGACTAAACATAATGTCTCAAAATGACGAGCGCAATTATTGTGGTGCCGCTCTGAATTTTGATATGCTGTTTTTAAGGCAGTGGGCTCATACCGTTACGGCTGTGTTGTCTTGAAGTACGATTGGCAGGTTTCTCCCTTTTAAGTCGAAGAGTAAGCAGAAAACACGCAAACAAGGTGTTTTTAGACAAGTTTTGTGGTGAAAATATAGCATTTGGAGCTATGAACACTACTTTATCCTGTAACACATACCCTTAAGTCTTACTTGTAGGTTGCTAATGCTTGCTGTTAGTTAAACTTAACACTCCAGAGCTATTATGAACTACCAGTTTTGTTTGCAGTTAAACAAGTTTTTTCTCGGCATGATGCATTTGTTTAGTATACTGCTCTCATAAAAGTTGTTCTTATAGCTTTTACTTTTTTGTGTTGGTACATTTATTAAGATAAGTAATCAATAATGAGGATTGTAAGCAATTAAACTGTTTGCGCCTGTTAAAATGTTTAATTTGCGACGCAAGAATTTTAAAAAATATTAGCTTTGTTGCATAGGAGCCGTGAACTCGTATCGCTCAAGGTCGCCGGCATTTAGTGTCGCCTTAATGAATCGGGATTCTTATCAAATCGATTGAGGGGCTATATTAATTATGTGTTAAGAGGAAGATGTACTTAGGTCAAGGGCGAGCATATTATAAAGATATTTAGGCAGTGCTTACCTCGTGATGAAGTTAATGTTAAAGTTAATTTAGTACCTACGGTAGTCAGTAAAGATTGCATATACGAAGATGCGTTTCATACAACGTATGTCGTACAGTCAGTAAAGTAAAACTACAACTAGTTAGTACTACAGTGCCTACCTTGCTAGAAAACCAATGCGCGCCCTTGACTTAGCTGATTATATACCATCAAGTGAGCCCTGTTTTAATAACATTAACATAAATACAGTCTGAAATACCACAAATAGTTTCGCTTTAAGCATGCTGTATTCATAAACATTTTTACCTTACTAGCATCTATTGGATTCATGGTAAATTTGAAGAAGTATTTTTAATCTATATATATATATAAATGAATTGCTGTTCGTTAGTCTCGCTAAAACTTGAGAATAGCTGGACCGATTTGGCTAATTTTTTTCTTGAATTATTTGTGGAAGTACAGGGAAGGTTTAAAAGTTAAATAAATAGGAAAATGCTCGAGAATTAAATAAAAACAACAAATTTGTTTTTCCTTTGATGCGTACCCCGTCGAATTTATTGACGCAACGGTTTGACAGTTATGCGAATGTGAAACAATTTCATTACAACAACAGGGTGCATTTTTACGAAGCAATTCTTGATGTTATGAAAGATTATTGACATATTCATATATTTTTTTTTTATTATATACAGAACAACGTCTGTCGGGTCAGCTAGTATAATATAATAATTAAAACTCTTGCGGTTTATTTTCTACGAAGGCTTCTACGTCAGCCTAAATTCCTAACGAGTCATTTAAATGTTTCGTAGAATAAAAACAGGAAAATACTCAACAAATATGATTCACGGCCAAAATGAAAGACTTAAAGATAAAAGTACCTAAAGAATTTATAAGTCTCTAAAATTAATCAACAAGGAACATTTATATTTACGCCATGTCGGTCCGTCTGAGTGTCCGAAAAATTCATGAATGAATTATATAAATCTTATTATGACAATAAGGGACGAGACTTGACGAGACGAATTGATACGCCCTGCCCATTACAGTTAAGTACCACTCAGGATTCTTGAAAAACCCAAAAATTCGGAGCGGCGCCACAATAATTGCGCTCGTCACCTTAAGACAAAAGATGTTAAGTCTCATTTGCCCAGTAATTTCACTAGCTACGGCGCCCTTCATACCAAAACACAGTGATGCCTACACATTACTGCTTCACGGCAGAAATAGGTGCCGTTGTGGTACCTACAATATAGCCGGCATCCTGTGCAAACGTACCTCCAACTGGTAAAAGACTTGAATGAAGTTCGCCCTTATTGTCATAAAAAAAACCTACTAAAGAAAATAGAAATATTTAAATACGGGTAAGAAACATGGGTCTTAATTTAAGCATTGTAAATTAAGGTTTTTACAATCTGATTCAGACACTTAAATTTATTTATATTTATAGATACTATACACGCCAGTTTTACATAGATACCGAATGAATGGACAATTATAAGACGATCCAGTACTTCTTAACTTAATAGGATTAATATTATACAAAGATATGGTTGATCCCTCGTAATTTCCCTTCCTACAAGTTATTGTGTGAGAGAAATTGAAGACTTAATACACTATTCGATGCAGGGGTTACAAACCTTTTACTTGTAACTTACTAATATGAATTTTTTCTGATATGATTATTTTTTTTTAATTATGTACAGTTTTTGTATTTTCCATAATGATCATATCGCTGCAGTGCTATCACAAAACCAAAATTGATTCAGAGTTACCACATTAGTGGTACCAGGATAGTACTACTGTCTCTGCCCGAGCACTTGGCATTGGATTTAAAAAGAATCTTTCTTCCACTTTTTTTTTGTTCAATAAGGGACGAGACGAGCAAGACGTTCAGCTGATGGTAATTGATACGCCCTGACCATTCCAATGCAGTGCTACTCAAGATTCTTAAAAAATCGAATAATTCCGAGCGGTGCTACAATTGCGCTCGTCAACTTGAGACATAAGATGTTAAGTCTCAATTGGCCTTTAATTTCACTAGCTGCGACATCCTTCAGACTGAAACACTTAAAGCCAAGCTATGAAATGAGCTTTCTTGCGCAATGTTTCCAGGGCGATACGACATGAGCACTTTAAAAAAAAGCGCGTTCACTTTTCTTAAAGGCCTGCAACGCTCCTGTGCTGTAAAACAATATGGGCGGCGGTGATTACTTATCATCAAGCTGGTACGTCCTAGTACTCCATAACGCAAAATGAGTTTCTAGAACAAAAGTTTTTATTCACACTGGGGTAAAGAATATATTTTAGCCGATATAATAGTATGTGATATATTTTATTCGTCACGCCAAAGGTTGTCAACATCTCCCCACATTATCAGTGTAGATTATGTTATTAGCGGACATATTTGAAAGTAATAAAATGTGTGAGATAATTTACTGTGAATAAATTCTGTGATATCTGATTAGAAGTACTTAGAGTTTGTTTCATAATGATGATGAAATGGCAGATCATTAACATGTAGATAAATTAAGTTAGCCACACTTAGCTTACAATCTCTGTGGGCTTATTACTCTGTGGGACTATGTTTCAAAGTAGCCTCAGATGAGTATTAACTCATTATGAGGGAATTTTGAACTATATACATACATATATATATACTGTGTATGTATGTGTACTATTTAGGTGAACAAAAATCTTGAAACTCGCGTAATCGTCACCGAACGCTTCCCATGAGTTTTTTTATGATAAAAAGCGACGAGACGAGCAGGACGTTCAGCTGATGGTAATTGATACGCCTTGCCCATTACAATGCAGTGCCGCTCAGGATTCTCGAAAAACCTAAAAATTCTGAGCGGCACTACAATTGCGCTCGTCACCTTGCGACATAAGATGTTAAGTCTCATTTGCCCAGTAATTTCACTAGCTCCGGCGCCATTCAGACCGAAACACAGTAATGTTTACACATTACTGCTCCACGGTAGAAATAGGCGCCGTTGTGGTTCCCATAATCTAGCCGGCATCCTGTGCAAAGGAGCCTCCCACTGGTATAAAAGCTATGTGTATACTGTGTATATAATATGTAACAATGTAATATCGACAATAACAATTCTTTTAAATTTCGTAACACATTTGTTTTGTACATTTTCTGGGATCATATTGTAGAAGCATATACATCGCCCAAGACTTACCAACTCGACTTAACCGCGTAGTAGGCATAACAAGTTATGTTTATTGCTTTATCTAAAATAAACATCTTTTAATGCAACATCAGAATATAAGAGCGTTTGTCTTTTTTGTATATAACAGTTAACGTTGAAAATGACACATTTCCAGTTATGTCTGTGGCCATTATAACAAAAAATGAGTAACTCTATACACGATAATGGTATATTATTACTGACCGGACGTACAGTCGGACAATGCGACATGCTTCGCTCACTCTGCCTTCATTATTAAATCCCCTTCGCGGTACTACAGTTATGTGATATAGTCGAACTTTTTTATGTATACATGTGTCATGTGAGCTAATATTATAGTATCGTGGTGACTTTTTAGGGTGGTTACACACCAGCAAAATAAGCGTGCGTTTTTAAAAGTGTGTGTCACACGCGTAATTTATACAAGTATTTAAGCATTTATCACGGGGAGTGTTCCGAAGAGCTGTTTAACCTGATTCCTGCCGCCGAATTCCACCTTCGCACGACACGCCACAAGCTAGGATATCATCCCCACCATCTGGATGTGTGGCGGTCCTCCACAGGGTTTTCAAGGAGCTTTCTCCCTCGACTACAAAGCTGTGGAATGAGCTTCCTTGTGCGGTGTTTCCGGGACGATACGACATGGGTACCTTCAAAAAAAGTGCGTACACCTTCCTTAAAGGCCGGCAACGGTCTTGTGATTCCTCTGGTGTTGCAAGAGAATGTGGGCGGCGGTGATCACTAAACACCAGGTGACCCGTACGCTCGTTTGTCCTCCTATTCCATAAAAAAAAAGTGCTAACGTGTTCATAAGCTCGAATGAGTGCTGAAAAATATTCTTTACTATAGTGGGAGGCTCTTTTACAAAGGATGCCGGGTAGATCATGGGTACTACAAGGGCGCCTATTTCTGCCGTGAAGCAGTAATGTGTAAACCTTATTTTGTTTCGGTCTGAAGGGCACCATAGCTAGTGAAATAACTGGGCAAATGAAACTTAATATCTTATGTCTCAAGGTGACGAGCGCTATTGTAGTGTCGCTCAGAATTTTCGGGTATTTCAAGAATCCTGAGCGGCACTGCATTGTAATGGGCAGGGCGTATAAATTACCATCAGCTGAACGTCCTGCTCGTCTCATCCCTTATTTTCATTAAAAAAAACTATTTTCACTTTGCATTTCTTGGTAAAGTGCACAGATCTTGCCGGTTTTTTTTGCTTAAATACAAGTTGTGATGACACCCAGCAGCTTTTTCGTCCTCAGATGAGAACATAGAGCTTCTATGGTAAGTATGGACTATTGACTTTCAATTTTCAAGCGTATAAGTGAGCAAAGCGTGCAAGAGAAGGGACATCTCTTATGAAGATACAGCAAGATAGAGAAGGATAGCAAATCTATTGTTAATGGAACCTATTTTAATTGACAAGTCGTAATCAGTCAGACACACTTGGCATTAGCATGAAATTAATTTGAAAATAACGCACATTGTTAACCGTTTCTTTCTTTCTTAACCGTTTTCAAATCTTATTAAACACCATTGGATTTTGAATCAGTATTGGAGAAGCCATTCGATAAGGCATGCGGCAATGTATTGCACAATTACAACTGGCAATTGTGTCGAACATTTGTGCAGATGATCATTCTTTTATTACCTACATACGACCAAGCGCAGACTCACGGGCTGCTGCGAACTCGAAAATCCACGCTTCCTTATAGTGCCAAGAAAAAGCCGTGTTATGTAGACTCCTGTAGGAGATCATAGGTGTACCGTAGAGATCGGTGTTGGCAGTCCAAAAAGAATCAAGATCTTTAAGCATTGCTGTAAGTACACTCTTATACCATTTAAATAACCAATTTTATTCCACCAACCTGAAGATTTTTTTAGAACGGCGAGATTAGAGAATGTAGTAAAACCCATGTCCCCACACACATATATACATATCAAAATTAATTACGCATTGTCGCGCTGTAAGGTCGTCGTATCCAGCCAAAATAAGCCTCATTGAATCCAGCTTTTACAGATTCTGCCCAAAAGCCAATGAATCCTTCTGGAGTACTAGAACTTGCCACCGCAAGAGCGGATACTTAAAATACTCCTATAGAGGACCTACACCAATAACCCCCGTCAGGATTCTCCGGTAAGGGCAGCTTAATCCATATATATTGCCCTAACTCTTACGCCTCCAAGAGTGTGAATTATTAGGGCGTACGTCTGCACATATAGACAATAGATCTACGATCGACGATTTAAGTACAATTCGCAAAACGTAATAATAATATTATGGTTATGACAAAATATAAAATTTTTTTCGACGGGGATTTATATTATATTATTGACTATAAGTGTCTAGATGTTACAATATTTTTTGCAAATTCCTAATTCAAATTTGTTACTTTCTAAAATTTATTATGTATCGTGCAGAGACCTGCTCTCGACGATAAGAATTACAAGTAATAGAGAACACTGTTCCGGGAGTCGGGACTTTTTATTGGAAATTGCTTGAATAATTCTTATATATCAATAGATTTTACAATGCAATGCAATCATCTCTTCGTCTTAATTTGTTAATAACAATTGAAAATTTTTATGTGCTAATACATCCTCGAGATATTATTTTCTAGACGTCATTTCGATGCGAATGACCTATCGCTCATGTTTTAGGAGCTTTATCAAGAATTAACACGTTTCTGAACTTGTTAATTTGCATATCAAGTCCTTAATCTGACTATCCCTTTGAGAGACTGAAGCAAGCGTGAGTGCTTAATTTGACTATCCGTTTGTAAGACTGACGCAAGTGTGAATATATGATATTATTGTTACCCGCCTGAAAAAAAATGAGGATAATTTTCATGTTTGTTACCTTTGAGGTAACGTATATGTTGTAACGTATATAAGCTATGTCGTTTATGGACTTATTAGAACAAGTGAACATTAATTCTTAGGCGGGCAGAGTAACTTTAATAAATTTTTTTCAATTTAAATGAAATGATAATCAGTAAATTATATTGAATCTCACTTATTTTAAGGTGTTTGTGGTATGCCCATAGTGTGAGGCACTCACATGAAATATCGTTATGCGGTAGGCTAAAATTTAAAACTGAATGAAATTTATAAAAAAAATTAACGTACCATACATTTATTGCACAATATCGGAAGTGTAAAATGAAATAATGTGCACCACCTAATCACGGGCTTGTTCTATAAAAGCCTATAAAAGCATGGTACCTCCGTACGAAACCCTAAAAATCATAGACTACATACAACATTCAAGAGGAAATCTAATTTAACAATTTCAACGAGACAAGTCACCGTTTCACCTCAATTTTATAGCCTTAAAAGCGGCATAACAAAGAAATTCCTTGACCAAACTATCCCTATGTCCTAGGAATGTGAAAAAAGAAATATGACAGAAACAAAAGAATCTAGGTGGTCGGGACAAAGTCGAAGAATTTAGAATCCAATTCTTGTTAGAACGGTTGCGTAATATAGCTGTGTTCCGGTTAACACATTCAGATGGAGCTTGAAAGAGAAGCATTAATTGACGTATTTTTATTGATAACTAAGTAAATAAGTGTAGAGATTACCTGAAAGTAAATGATCAGCACCTGGAGGGGTAGTAGGGTAGGCCTCAAAGTATTTATGAAAATAACACTTTACTTTTTTGGGCACACGAGGCATGTCCAACTTGAAATGAATGTTGGAATCGATGGTAGTAGATGATCCTCTAAGCTTAGAAGGGGACTAAATGGGAAACGTGCGTTGGTGAGCATTTGCTCATGAGTTTTTAATATAATATAATTCTACCAGTTCATTCAGAAATAAACGGAAAATACTCCAACAGAAAAACATTTGCTTTTCCGTTTATTCCAGTTTTTTTTGTTCCATTCATCTCTGAATCGATACCTCTATAGAAAAATAAGAGTTTTAAACTTACGAGCTCATCATAAGCTTGTGAATTAGATTTTACTTACTCCTTCGTTTGCAATAAAAGGATTTATTTAACCACAATTATATTTAAACTTGCTTCAAAAAACGTTAACTGATTTCAATAGAAACCTTAAAATTTTGTTTGTTTTAGTCATTTAACTGTCTCTTTTTTTATTCTTTTCTTCTGTTTATCATTTATCATTGCATTTCACAAAATTAAGAATAAAGTTCTATTCTATTCTCTATATAGTGGCTTTTGTGGAAAGGTCACCACAACTGAGTCAATGTCACATTTCAGTAAACCACCAAGCTTAGAGTGTCTTATTTGATCTGTGTTAACGAATTTAAATAAGATCATAGCAATTGTCTGTCTATGACATTTTAGAACTGCTTGTTAGAGTGTCATTGACAATGTCAGTGTCCTTCACACCGACTAAAAAACAAACACAATTATATTCTCTTAACATGTGTAAGTCTGCATTTCATTTGTTAGTAAATAAATTACGTAAAATTGTAATCCTGGTCTCGCATCTTGAGCCAGTTATTTACATTAAAAATATCCATAAATGAGACCCAAGTGGAACACAACAAAAGCGTATCCGAACGCGATACATCACTAGATATAGAGGAATTATCGAATCACATTAAAATACCGCCCGATTGATTTATGCAACCACGCGCTTACAAATTAAAATCAATGTAATGCTGACATTATTTACGACCATCTTTAGTAATGCGTGTTAGAATTATCTAAACGGCGTTGAAATACACAAAGATTTCATTCTTGTATGTTTAATTCATATAATATTGTAGTTAGTGTTATATTCGTATTTTTAAGTCACATTCGAGAAGGATTACAAAAAAACGGCGTCTCTGCCGCCATAACGAAAAAAGACGTATCTTCCAAATTCGAAAATTTGAGAAAAGAAATGTTTTGCAATCCAAAAAGTATATTATTTGCTGTCCCTATCGTTGTAAGAAAATATATATTGCTATTATGTGAAAAGGTGTGTATTGTGTCCAGCTTACTAGCTACTAAATATATTTAGTTCAAATTATTATATTTCGTTATTTAAAATCAATTTTAATTTTCTTCGTAGTAAAAAAATATTGACAAAATCATTATACTATATTGAAAAGACGCTTCTGGCTAGATACACCTTTTCAACTTAGAAATATCGAAAACGGCTTTTCTACCTATGAATATTGACAAACCAGCTTTTCAACTTATTATTATGCCTAATAAACTGACGAGAAATTGATAATAGTATATCTTGCCTAGTCGATCATAAATTATCTGATCATTAATTATTATTTTTATTAAAATAATTATAAATAAACAGAAATGTAATGTAGGATATGAACATTTATTATTTTATGAAAAAGGACTCTAACAACATGTTCCTAGAGACCTTTCTGGTAAGTTTTTGTTACAGACTTCTCTGGTAAAATTTGATTTTGTTATAGAAAAATTCTTATAATTTAATTTAGAAACTTTAACGTCTATAACACTACCTTTAAAAACAACAAATCAAAATATGTTCTGAAAAATATCCCTTATTGAAACATAAATGATATCAGAAAATATGTAGTTATTCCTAACATTCAAAGTAAAAACACCACTACAAAGAAATATTTGGGCCGCTATGTCACTCTTTATTAATTAAAATTATTTTTTGGAACAATTTTGATACATTATCAAACAAAATAGCGACTCTGCTAAGTCGATGACATCGACAACTTCGTCTGTATGCCCACCATTGGCAAAAGCCTCCTCCATTTCTTTCCACTCTTCTTGGTTTAGAGCTTTACTTGTATCGTTTGTCTTGTCTTGTCCATAGTTTTCCTTGTATCGTTTTTATCTCGTCTTCCCACGTCCGAATTTGTGTGCCTCGTTTCCTTTCTCAATTTGAAGGGAACTTAAAACACTATTCCTTTGTTCCAGTTTTGGAATGCCTCTTTACTGTATGTCCTGTCTATTGCCATTTTTGTTTCCGTATTCTAGTTGTAACGTTTTGTATCTTAGTGTGACTTCTGATGACGTTGGTTCGTACTCTGTCTGATTTTCTTAAAATCACCATGCTTCTCTTCAAAGCTGTCAGGCAAGTTTCTTATTTTTTGCTTTGCGCTTTGGTGAGAGGCCAAACAAGGAAATATTGCAGTTTAAAATCATTCACATATTATATAACAATCTACTTTAATGCTTAAATCTGAAAACAATCTTAATCAGATTTCTTCTTCTTCATCATCAGCCGGAAGACGTCCACTGCTGGACAAAGGCATTTTGTATTTGCATTTTGTACTCAATTTTGGTGGCGGTATTCTGCTGTTTACATTTTTTACCCTTAAAAAGTCAGGAGAGTATTCTTTTTCGCTATTGAAGCTACTCACACGTTACGTCACATATCCTATCAGAGTTTTGCTATATTTAAGAAGAACAGTCCTCGTATTGATAAAATTCGTTAAAATTCACCACTTTCACATTGATGTTTTTTTTCTTTGAGTGCTCGCTACTGCTTCGTGAAAATCCTCCAAATTTTAGCTTTTAATCTCTATTAGCAAGTAAAAATGCTTTTTTACAAAATATAAAATAAGTATAAATAAAATTAACTCAGATAAATACATTGACTTTAAAATAATAAATAAGCATGTAAATTAAAAAAAGTTGATACAAATATAAAATGCAATAGCTTCGTACGTAAACTATATATTAGCATGCGCAAACGTGGCGTAGTAGTCCCTTCTCTGATGTTAACCCCCTTAGTCATAATAGTCTGCTAACTTAAAGCATTGCTAATTCTCAGGCTGTCTTCTTCTATTGACCTAAGTCAGAATGAGAAAAAACTCTCCTAAGCGGCTGTTTAAAGCGGACCATTATGAATAAGGGGGTTAGAGTTTAGACATAGTTTAGACGCAACTGCGGAATAAATTCACGACTCCAACCCCCACTCCCCTCCGCACAAACACCAGTGCTAAGTAAAAATAACGCAACTGACACTTGCGCCTGACTATTTTTCTTTATACTAAGATGAAAAGATGTATCTACGCAAAAGTTTCTTTTTTCCTTAGTATAATCCAGATACGTTTTTTCATTGTAGGATCAATTTAATATTTCATAAGAGACGTTTCTAAGTAAATGCGTTTTTTCAACTAAGTAAAGACCGGAAGCGGTTTTTCATTTTAGTGATAGCTTCCATGATACTACAGATGTACCTTATTTAACAGTGAGCTTACCGAACTTCTAGTTGTAATAGAAAAAAATTAAAATATCAGCAGATGCGCCTTTTTTTACTGATTCCGAATATATATGTAACTCAAATTCGGGAAAAATGTTAGATTCGCCTTTTTTTTTCTTATAACGGCAGATTTATAAGTGACAAGTAACTATAACATAAATATAAAATATAAAAAAACTTTTGAATATTATTAATAATTATATAATTTAAATAAATATATTTTAGACTGTATAATGCTTATTTTATCATTTTTTTGCGATTTCTCTATGATATTTTAATATTAAAAAAATATATATTTTACACCTTTCAGTTCAAAAAATTATTTAAATCGTGGGATTTGTGGATGGGATTATGCAAGAATGTATCATGACACAGGTCATGGTACAGTCTTAAGCTGTCAGAGAAAAGCACAGATTGTACGATGGCTGTGTTCTGCGCAAAACCTGCTATTTTATTTGGTTCATAAACAATGAAGGTTATTTATTACTAATATTTGTATTGAGAACATTTACTCGTGCTCTATGAGTTTCTACTTTGCAATAAAAAAAATGCATAGTATAAAAGTTATCTCTACCATGCAAACCTGGTCAGAGACGGTGTAATCAAGGTGGAAATATGAAAAATAAATGGTTATAATTTTTTTTTATTTACCAATTTTTTATTATAGTAATAAACTTTTTATTAATTACATGAGAAAGAGTTTTTATCTATTTATAAAAGAATTATTATCATCATATTCAATAGTCATAATGCTTATGGATAAATAAATAAGAAACATATAATTTTGAATCAATTTTCAAACGTCAACACTCAAATCCGTGACGGCAAATTTAAATTTAACATATTTTTCATCATTTTATTGAGCGGTCTTTTAGTATTGTCCTCTGTATATTATCATACCGCATACACTTTCAAACTCTATTTTTTTATTCCTCCTTCTTTTTGTATCATTTCAATAAACTACAATTTCTATATATCTATTATTTTGTACTCATTACAGTAGTTAGTGAAAGCAGCTGATAATATAAGTATTTATATCTTTTTATTATCGTTTTCAATTTGGGCATAACATGATTCATGATCCAAAGGTTTATTTGACAAGTAATTGCATCAACTCTCTTTTTAATTTATTCATATAATACCACATGCTGCTTTAAAATAGGGCATTGGGAATTAAGTTCCAACTTTCTCCTTGGTCTGTTTGATCACGATTGCCTCCTAAGAGCAGCCGTATGGTCTTGACGACAACGGCTTAGCCATACACCTGTATGGCACCAAACTTTCATCAAAGATTTTTCATTCATTCAGCTCATCTTCATATTCAAAATTATTTTTGGCATAAAGTTAAACACTCCCACTACTTCAGGCACAACGCGCCGACGTCTGAGAGAGAAGAAACGGAATAATATAAAATATCACCTTACAACCAACCCAAACCGCGAATCACTCAAACGATCCTTACATCGTTCTTTGTCCATCACCTCGAGACTAAGGATGAGATCTATAGAGAGTAAGCTTAACATAATCTTTGATTTCGTTTTATAGTCATTTGACAGCTGGAATAATACTCAGCCACTGATCTCTACTATATACCACTGGACTGGCGGCTGTCAAAGTGCTTTTGTGCCTGTTTGATATTCGCCATTTTGGCGCTGTTGGCCATGTAGCGAGAGTCTGCGGTACTAAAACTAGTGATGAAAACCTAGTGGACAACATAGACGGTGGGAAACTATTTACAAAAAAAAATGTGTACTTTATTACGTTGATTCTTGAAGTATAAATATAACGGGAAACGAACGAAATTAATTCCAAATGTAAAAATAGTTTAGAGTATTGTACGTTCCTTCGCAGCCATTTGTATTATACGTCAAAATTAGTTCTCTGGACGTTCGCGAGTGGCGCTTCAAATACGCACAAAAAATTACCTATCAAACATATGGAACAGCCTGTCCAGTGGTATTTATACAGGTCAGTGTGCTCAGCTTAATCTAAGACAGCCCAATGCAAAAGTCAAGTTTGTGTTTTATTACACTCACCTAAGTTTTATGTAAGTAAAGTCTGAGCAAAGTCTTAGTATGCTCTGTAGATTTCAGCCTTTAATGAGGAATGATTCCTCCGAGGGTTTGGTGAGGGCATATGTTCAGTGCTTTTGTTTAATGATAATGATAAGACCACATAAGTCAAAAACACCGCACTAATAAAACTAGGCAAGTAAACGATACAGCAATTAATGGGCGTCATCAATTAGTAATAAAACCATGAAATATGTTTTGGAAGTCGTTAGTAATGTCTCAACAGTTTTATTTATCATTATTTGGAGATTAATAAGGCATTAAATATGTTTATAGTTGCCGACACAGGGACATTAGGTGGCTGTGTAGATTTCATATAAATCGTTTTATTTTTCACCATTGCATAGGTTCCGAGAATACGTTTAGAATAGAATAGAATCCTAATACGTTTTTTTTAACCGACTTCAAAAAAGGAGGAGGTTCTCAATTCATCTTTTTTTTATGTTTGTTACCTAAAAACTTTCGACTGGGTCAACCGATTTTGATAATTCTTTTTCTATTTGAAAGCTGGTGCTTCCCGTGTGGTCCTATTGTAATTTGGTCCAGATCTGACAATGGCATACATGAGAAAAATCATAAAAGTTAAATTTGCTATACATACGTATAGCAAATTGGATGATAAATTTACGAATAACTCAATATCGCGCCAAGCGATTCCGATGATTGTTTTTTTTTATTGGAAAGGATATACTTCAAAGATAGTTTGGTGAGAGTTTTGTTAGGTTCTGAATACGGAATCCATGGCAAAGTATCGGAACTCTTCAATTAAGCGCTTACATTCACTGCTGCATTGAAAAATTTAGTATATCTGCACATATTTAGACAACTTGTTAGTTAGTATACTTCAAATTCACTAAAAATAAAAATAAAATTAACAAAAAAACAACCGACTTCAAAAACACTATTCCAAAACAATATATATAATATGCACTAAAAAGTATAAAAATATTCGCGTATTTTTATACAATCTAGTGGAGTCAGTGTCATCCAAGATAGGCTTGTAACTACATACATAATTATAGGTGAGATGTGCTTGAGTCGTGAGGAGGTGAGAGGCGAGAGCGGGTCGCGGCGGAAGGACACCAACGGAAGGAAGGCGATTCCAAAAATTACTATAATCGTAACTAGAATTAGATTGTATAAAAATACGCAATTATTTTTACACTTTTTAGTGCATATTATATCTATTGTTTTGGAATAGTGTTTTTGAAGTCGGTTGTTTCTATTGTTAAAATTTTTTTTAAATAAAAGTCGGTTAAATACGTTTCAGAGATAGACCAACACACAGAATGATTAAAATTTGGTTAAAAAATGTAAATATGGTTTTTTGATATAATTATAAACATTCATATGCATTTTGTAAAAGGCTGTTATTTTAATGTTACAAACAGATTTCAATTAGATTTTTTTTATTTTTACTTTACTCTTTGAAGGCAGTAACAAAAAAATTATACACGGTCGTCTATATATTATACGCTACTTCATTCCATCCATATTATTCTCTATATAAGTTTGACAATCTGCTATCCTCTTTACATGGCCAATATTTCTTGGTAATGTACCACACTTAAAATCGAGTAACTTAATCTATTAAGTTCCGTTAAAAACAATTAGGTACATACTTGACAATATCAATGAAACAAGTCCATTTGATCCGATCCCTTTACTAAAGTACAGTTTGTTAGGTATGGAGTATGTTGCAAAGCGGAGCGGATTTTTAAACTTGTTCGGCCTTACAAATAAACTTGGTATCAAGTTAAAGAGAATAAACCAGGAATATGCAAAATGTTTACAAATAGACATTGCTTATGATTGGTTTATTCGGACGTATAACGTTTCCCGCGTTTATTTGCAAGGCTGCTTGACATTCCGAAAACTTCAGAATTATCATTATATTGGCAGTATTGTCAGCGATATAGAATCATATTGTTTATTCTTGGTCTATTCTTAGGAATAACTTATTACCAAGTTTATTTGTAAGGCAGATATTGTACATAACGACGCTTAATTGGATAACGATAAATAACTAATAAATATAAAAAAAAAAAAACCTCTAAAATTTTATTACTAATAACGTTCGATATTAAAAAGGTATACCATTATGTACTTTTGTAAAAGAATGGCTTTTTATTTGCTTTGCGGCAATGCTGGAATACGCTATCTTATTTCAGTTAATTTCTTACTTATTTTTAAAGCGGCAATGCTTATACACACTCTGCACAAAAAGATGGATAATAAGTAGAATCTGAGTAATAGATTTCAGCGTCAAAATTTAGTTTATAATTTTAACATTGTTTTAGTTCATATCTTGTTAAATTTCCTTTTTAATACAGAAAATGTTGACATAGATCTCTCATGTGGAAAAGATAGATGAAATTAGATTTACTTCTGAAATTTACAGAGGGAATTTTAGATGGACATCGGAAAGATTGATCTGAGTGTACATTTAAGGATTTGATCGGGAATAAACTAGAAAGAGGCCAAGAGTACTATGAGTAAGAGAGTTTGTATGAAAGGGTTCATACTATACTATTCTGTCGCAAATATAATGAAAATATTTTACATTGATCGTCTCTTTGTAAAAACCAACTTACAAAACCCGTACCATAAATAACTATTTTGTTAAATCGCTCGCCCATGTAATGTAGTACTTAGTCTGCGGCAGAGGACTGCGGTCAAGTAATATAGTAGCTACTAAACCACAAAATAGCGATATAAGAAACACTCTAGATTACTTTGTTGGTACTTTAGTAGAGATTTGTATAGCCGAAAGTGTTATTCATGAAGGTAGCGGAAGATATAAGTACTAAATATTATGTTATAAAATACTTTAACTTTAAAAAATACATTAGCTTTAATTTTTGAGCTATTTAGTTGTGCAATACAATGACCTTCTTAAAATCTTTCGGAGTTTAGTTTATATAAATTTTAAGGTCACATTAAGCGAATTTAACTAAAAAAAACGTATTATTTCGTTAATTACTACAAATAAGATAAAACTGTTTGCTCAAGTTAATAATAATACAGTTAATATTTTCTTTTTCTGTGTATAAATTCGTAATTTCGTGTAGCTTTTCATATAGTATATTGTCTAAATGATATTGTTCATACACTAATTTGTTTTAGTTATTATTTTTTTCGGTATCGTTTTTTATAGTTAATACTAGCTGACCCGACAGACGTTGTTCTGTGCATAATAAAAAAAAACTGCTTTTTATGTATTTTTCAATAATATTTTATAACACCAAGAATTATTTTGTAAAATATGCTCCCTGTCAATGACGTTCTATATTATGTATAGAACATCTTTACTCCCTGCTGTTAACTGTAATGAAATTGTTTCACAGCAGAACTGTCAAACCGTACGTCAATAAATTCTCTCATAGAAATTATGTCCATACAAAACAAATATTGGAATTAAAATTAATTGTGGGTCTCAAATCGAAATAAAAACTATCCTATCTTTCAAGTAGGACTAAACTGCACTCCATGAAGTATTCCCCATTAAAATCCGTTCATTGGTTTAGGAGTACATTGCGAACAAACAACGTGACACGTAATTTATATATATTAAGATAGTTTAGTTTTTAATAGTTTTTAAAGCGCAATAACTTGCCATGTTAAAGTTTGGCAAGATATAATATACAATTATGTTAAAAGTGTAATTATTAAATTAAAAAAAATTATAATATATTTATTTGCGTATATTAACTGTTGTTTATTTTTTGACCTTAACTTTATATACATGTAATGGTAATTGAAAGAAATACTTGAATTATTTTAATATGATATTTAAAACAACAATTAGAGCATGCTTCCACCTTATTTTTTTTAACCACAACTTTATTTGATTAATTAGTACGCCAAGTTAAACCTGACGAAACATGTGAAATTGTCACATTGTACCATCGTAAGGCACCGGTAACATACCATGTTTATACGCAAATAAAGAATTTATTTATTTATTATTATGATACGCTATTGATCTTACACTAAGCATTAATAACTTTTCAAATTATAAACTATTAAATATTATAAATAACTAATAATAATAATATATTATATTTCAAATTATTTACATGTGACTTAATAATTAATAACGCTATTTATATAGATAATAATAAAATAAAACTTAAATAATCTAACAAAATTAATTAATTCCAAATAGAAAATATCATTAAGATCCCTATCGGCAGGTAAGGTGCCCATGAAGTTGGCAACGTTACCTCTTTGTATAGCCAAACTTATCCTTTGACAGAGGTACGTACCAGATCTTGGGTCACCTGTTAAATCGGTTAGACGCCTGGAAAGCTCTTTTACGAGTTTTTGTGCCGATGAACCCCAAGGACCCATCGTCTCCACCCCAAAGGGAACAAATATGTATCCATTAGGTTTTCGGCAGATTCCGCCGCTGCACCTCCCGATCTAGATGAATGTTCAATATGAGAGAGGACTAGCGTGTCCACACAAGTCGCATCCCACACCAGTGGCTTTCCACAACTCCAAGGAATCAACGTCATGCCATCAGGCCTCTTACCGTCATCACTACTAATAATAATTATACATAACTTATAACTATAGTTACTGTAGTACTATAGTTACTGTACATAACTTATAACTATAGTTACTATAGTTACTGTGTACTAACGAAGTGTAACATCTATTAAAGTGTATACATTCACAAAACAAAAAGAATAACTAACAAAAACAAAAAATATTGAAAATTAAATAATAAAATCATTAAGCTACTTTATGACAACAGTTTTTTAGTTCAATTATAAACTTAGACCCTTTATTATATCGGAAGATATCAATAGTGCTATTATTAGCTTGCAATTTGTTATATGATCGTTTTATTCTGTTGAGGGGCGAATTTATACCTTTGAATTTAAAATATGATTGACCCTAAGTGTTGCGTAGGGCCATGGGCGGATGCCTATCAAGCCTCTTGCCCGTTTGCTTCTTCTTCGGCGGAGTACTCTTGACAGAGCACGTCGTGGTCACGTCGAACGACGAACGATGCTACGCCAGTTATCCCTGGCTGTTGTTTCTCTGGCACATGTGTTGAGGGGAGTGTTGGTTAGGGCTTCGATCTGGTCTGTCCAGCGCATAGGAAGCGTCCTCTTGACCTACTGCCGTTGACCCTGGCATGCTCTCCACGTCGCGTGACATGTCCGAAGTATCAGAGGATACGCTCTCTGACCATAGATGAAAGCCTTTCTTTCACCTTGAGTTCTTCAAGTATAGAGACGTTTGTGCGGCGTTGTTGTCCGTTTGCAAACTCTTAAAAATTCTTGAGTTGCAGTTTCTTCCCAACATAATCTGATGGCCAAATGTGTTTTTGTTAATCTACCAATAAATGAAAGTCAAGGGACTTTCAGAATCCTAAAGGAATTTTCTTCTTTGTTTTTGTGGCTACATTATAGATTTTTGTACATACATTCTTGAAAACTGCATTTTGACTATCTATTACCATAAGCATATCGTACACGTAAGATCATGACCTCTTCGGATATTGACCCCAATAAACTAATAACCTATACAACAGATAAAGATTAATTGTAAATCTATTAATGATGCGTGTATTTACAAATGTTTAAGTCCATAGATGAGTTATGCCGGACACCCACGCGTCGATAGCCAATTACTTTTTGATTTATAAACAGAGAAGTGAATTTAGTTATTAATTATGTACTTACATACACGTAGGTTGATACACGAATGTAAATTTAGCTCTCCGACTTGGTTACAATCATAGAAATCTATACAAGAAGGTAATAGGTATATTATAAGTTCTATTTTTTGCGAAATTACTGTTGAATAGATACGCAGAGGCGTGCATATCATGTAGGTAATTAGGCAGTGCCTACCTAAATAAATATAGCACTAGTGTTAAAGTTAATTTAGTTTAATTTGATTCCGTTATGACCAAACTTCTATTGAACACCCACTTATAAAAATTTTCCTTACTACTAAATACAATCTTTGCTTATTCCAAAGCTCAACTACGACTAGTTAGATCCACAGTGCCTACCTTGCTAGAAAACCAATGCACGCCTGTATATACGTACATACATAACAGCAATACCAATAAAATAAATAACCTTATAATAACAAATTATTGTCATATATTTTATTACCGATGAAATGTAATATATTGATTTGTAGAGTTGTAGGTTCTAGAAGATTTTTTGCAGTTAGATTTAGTTAAATACAACGTATTTACGCGTTGGTTTGCGTCTGCCGTTCATTAATACTAAATCACTACCTACTGGCTGGTGGTCACCGTGAGGCAACATGTTTAGCGTGGCTATACAACCATGTACCTTCTTATTTAGATTTCCATTTCTAAAATTGCGCGTAAATACTTAAAACCTTGTTCTCGACGTAGAAAAGAATAAATTTAAATTTTCATGGCTAGGCTTCATTTACGCTCTAGTTTAAAGTTGTCACCAACATTCGGTCAGTGACACATGACTAAAGAGAAAAGTGTGCTTACATTGTCTATAAGCACACTTTTGCCGTTCTTCTATCAGACTGCTAAGGATATGTCTTTATATGGGTATAGAACGTCATTGCCCTGTAATACAAAAAATTCTACAAATATTATTTAAAAAAAAGCTTATATTTACAACACCTGTAACAGTGGTATATATATTGATATTTGAGATGATATTGATATGATATATCCCACTTTAAATCTCTGTGTGACGAGCATATTGCATCCTCGAATGGTTCATGAAGGGTATGTCGTCTTATTTAAAATAATAATGACAATAATAATAATTATAAATTTAATTCTTTATTTTGGTCACTATGGCCCTCTCAAATGTCATAATACACTCAGGTATAAAATGTTAATGAAATTTCGTTATTTTTTTTCTGTAGTCCTCTCCTTCCCTCAAATATGTGCGAAGGGAACGATGGCTGGTCCGTGCGTCAACTCGTGAACGGGTGCTGCTTGTGGTGCCAGGTCGACCTGTTATCTTATATCTTTAAACGAGCAATATATATATATATATATATATATATATAATCTGAATCTCGGAAACGGCGTTTCATAAAATTAAGTATGCAGGGGATTTCGGGGGTGATAAATCGATCTAGCTAGGTTTCAATTTAAAAAAAATGGTTTTATCCATGTTTGAATTGGAAACAGCTACAATAACATTAGAATACAAAGGTTAATTTCGCCACTATATACAAGACTATTATAGCTCAGATGGGACATTGGGTGATCCGGAAAGCAGAAGACCCCGGTTCGAATCCAGATGTCCTATTAGTTTTTTTTTTTGTTCAAGTTTTGTACATTCTTAAAAATCCGAGCAAGGCTCGGTCGTCCGGATATTAGTTAATAAATCATTGTATTTGATGCATACGATTACTAATTATGACAGTAATTACGAACATCGTGTTCACGAAGCATCCTTACACAGTGGGAGGCTCCTTTGCATAGGATGCCGGCTAGATGTAAGCATTATTGTGCTTCGGTCTGAAGGGCGCCGTATCTAGTGAAATTACTGCGCAAATGAAATTTAACATCATATGTCTCAAGGTGAGTAGCGCAATTGTAGTAATTTTTGGGATTTTTAAGAATCCTGAGCGGCACTGCATTGTAATGGGCAGGGCGTATCAAACACCAACAGCTGAGCGTCCTGCTGGTCTCATCCCTTATTTTCATTAAAAAAAAACAATGAATTCAAGCTCTAAAGTTTGATGCATCCAACATAGAATAAGTTATATTAATACGGTTTATTCTTTATTTCTTTCTATATAATATTTGATGTTTAAAACACTTTTAAGTTTGAATACGTTTCATATATTGGATGCTGCACCTAACAATCTAATTTGCTTACAAAAAGTTTTTACATTTATATTACAGCCATTGTAAAATACTCTAATAATTGAAAAGAGTGGCAGTTAAGTTTCTTGTATGTTCTTCTCACGAGCTCTACTTTTTCCGAACAAATAGTAGATTCAGTAATTTGAAAGAAATATTTATAATGATGATTCAGAAGCGCTTACTTTAAGTCCTTATTAATAAAGTTTATTTGACTTTGACTTTTACACAAGTCTCACAGTCCAATAAGATGTGTTTACAATTAGTGTATGGGGTGGGGATCGCAGTTGTCTCATGTCCAAATTAAATTACATACAGCTTGACACGCCTTCGATAATAGTCGACTTAGCTTGCCGATAGCCTGATAGCGAGAACCATGTAGGTAAATATTCAGATGGATATTTTTATTGCTTATTAAGAGTGAGTCAGTTATCTTTTTTTTTATGAAAATAAGGGACGAGACGAGCAGGACGTTCAACTGATGGTAATTGATACGCCTTGCCCATTACAATGCACTGCCGCTCAGGATTCTTGAAAAACCCAAAATTTCTCAGCGGCATTACAATTATTGCGCTCGTCACCTTGAGACATAAGATGTTCAGTCTCATTTGCCCAATAATTTCTCTAGCTAGGGCGCCCTTCAGATCGAAACACAGTAATGATTACACATTACTGCTACACGGCAGAAATAGGCGCCATTGTAGTACCCATAAACTAGCCGCCATCCTGTGCAAAGGAGCCTCCAACTGGTAATAATAATCTACCACTTCTCCCAACACATATTCCTCAGAGCTAAAAAGAACGAGCGCAAAAAACTCTAAACTAGCCAAATTAAAAAAAAACACTTAATATTTTTTTAATAACATTCAAAACTTAAAATCCATTAAAAAGTATTTACATAAGTATTTTTAAAAGGCATCAAATGCATTATTTAATTATTATTATTTTTAGTTAATTAACATTTAATACTGTAGTAGTGAAAGTTAACTAGGTATATTTTAATTACAGAATACCATTAATCTATTCGTTAATAACATACGAATCATTTATCATCTTTCGTTTCATTAAAGTTTTGAAAGCGAAACATAAGTTGAACCAAAGTAATCTATCAATATTAAGTAATGTTAACATCTTCATATTCCTAATAACGTACGTACGTTATTTCGATTTTCAAATTCATATTAAGGCGTGGGACCGAGCCAACGGCCTTGAGCAATCGAGCGGAGCTAGATTACCTCTCTCGCACAAGATCGCCATAGTTTTAATTCAAAATAAGAAGCATTTTTAATCTACTACAAACATAATACAACAGCTGTCTTTACAAACAGTATGTATTAAGGCGTGGGACCGAGCCAACGGCCTTGAGGAATCGAGCGGAGCTAGGTTACCTCTCTCGCACAAGATCACCATAGTTTTAATTCACAATAAGAAGCATTTTTAATCTATTACAAACATAATACAACTGTCTTTACAAACAGTATGTATTAAGGCTGGGGACCGAGCCAACGGCCTTAAGGAATCGAGCGGAGCTAGGTTACCTCTCCCGTACAAGATTGCCATAGTTTTAATTCACAATAAGAAGCATTTTTAATCTATTACAAACATAATACAACTGTCTTTACAAACAGTATGTATTAAGGCTGGGGACCGAGCCAACGGCCCTGAGGAATCGAGCGGAGCTAGGTTACCTCTCCCGTACAAGATTGCCATAGTTTTTATTCGGAATTACAAGCATTTTTAATTTATTACAAATATAATACAATTTTCTTTATAAAAATTACAAAACAATGTCATATTAAATAATATTGGTAAACAGTAAGAAGTTTTTCATACAATTCTTATCTAGATTGAATAATTAAAAAACTTTAAGATGCTCCAACTGTAAAAGTAAGGGATACTTTGGTGATTTTTTTCGCAATGTCTATTAAAGATGGAAATGTAAAGAAATAATGAATTTTCTTCTCATATTCTGTAGATATATAATTATTTTTGTTAAAAATAAAAGCTTTATACAAACTGTTAAGAAATGGTTTCAATTGTGCGCTATTTGGCGATTTCTTGGAATAGTGGCCTTAAGTAGGTTTATTTGACGTTTTTATGGTCCATGCCGCAACTTCTGTCACATCAACGTCAAAGTCTATTTATTACTATTTCTTTTATTTATTTAGAGCATTGGTAAATAGATCATCAGCTCATAATACAACAAAAGAAAAATGCTAAAATCATTTTTCAATATACTCCATTACAAGAAAAAATCCCTTTTAGGCTTATGGGTAAAAAAATTCTTAAGGGGCGTCCCTTAAGAATAAGTCTATATAATATAAAATATTCAAAAGAATATAAACAAATAATGCAAGTTATACCAGTATTACTTTTATCTGTAAAGTATGAATTTATTTTGTACATTTTTGTCTGCCTGTTTGTTCAAATACGCCGTGTCACGTGGCTGATGTGTGTGGATGAACCCTTTCTGTGGAAGAAAACTTGAAGACTGGACAAAAAAAGGAGGCCAGAAAAGAGGTTTTCCTAAAAAAGATTTGCAACCTATGGACCTGTGGACAGGGATTTCTATAACAGAACAATAATTTCCTTAATAATCATTATAATACTGTACTATTGTACTAATTAAATAATATGATAATAAAAAGTCTAAGTTTTATTAAAACCATAAATTCAAGAATAGTAGATTATTAACCGAGAGTCGAAATAATCAATTCCCGAGGTATTTAGACTCCCGAGCGCAGAGAGGTCGGCTATAGTCCGAGTAGAAATTGATACTTTTACCCGAGTTAAACACTCTACTTTTCATTTCGAATATGAGGAAAATAAAACTAGTTGTTTATCTAAGCACAGATAAGTATCCCGCCAATTTATGTCGACTTTTAAATTTCAAATATGGAACTTACCACGTAATTGTTGCGGTTTATTCCGCTCAAAGAAGTTTGCGCTAAGTTCACACTGGCTGTTTAGAAAGTCACATGGCCGCAGCATTTTTTAATTAGTTCTTTTTTACATAAAACTCTTCACATTAGTTCTATTTCTAAAGTTCATTCCGGCCCTTAGGTGGGAAGTAATTTGTATGAGTTTTGCCTCTCTATGGAGGGAATCAGCATTTTCCACCCAATAATCAGATCAAAACAACATTACTTTCCGAGTATGAGAAATGGAAAGGTTTTTTTTTTATATTTTGCTCATGTTATCCGTTTTAGTGAAAATGTAACAATACTTGCAACACTTCTGAAATGTCAAAAAAACGATTTTAAAATCATACTATATAGGCAGGTTTAAAAGACTGTGTGTGTGTGATTATGTGGTCACCGCCTCACTTGCAAAACGAGAGACCATACACGGTTTTTATGGTGATATCAATATCTAAACGACATGGAAAACCAGTGTACTGAAAATCATTCCACAGTAATTTTTACGTGAGTACTCAACTGGTTCGCAGTAACTATCACAGTCTATATATCACATATAAAATTGACACTAGGTGACAATGTTAACTGTTAATGCCCTGGACTAGAAATATAACAAACCGGAGATAACAATGCAGTGCTTTTGACCATATATTATAGTACAAGAGGCAGCGTGACTATAATTAAGTAGATATTTGTTTAATAAAGTTTTAATGAAATGGGCTTTTATATGCCTACAACTTTCAAATTAACGACAATTCAAATCAGCAATTAATAGCACATTGAAACAGCATCAACTTAATTAATGTTATTTAATTAAATTTAAACTTAAATCTCATTGTTATGAAATTAAATATTCTCATTGGAGACTTATATGTAACATCATAATAATATTGTAAGCAACATCTGTTTGTAATAACTACTTTTCTTTCTTGTTACCTAACACTTATATAGTAACCCGTGGACATTGTCGTTGGTTATGCACTCAGTACTATTTATGTTATTTCTTCCTCTAATGTAATCATCTAGTGTGTAATTGTTTTGTGTCCCAAATAAAATAAAATAAAAATAAACTTTAAGTTTTTGAACAATAGAGTAATACCTAAAAATGTAATGAAAACAACAAATTTAAAATATTACAATTTAAAATATTAATAAATAACAGTTGGTACATGTTAATTAAAATTTCATAATATTAAATAATCATATTATAAACTTATTTACCGGTCCAGGCTCCTTTGCACAGGATGCCGGCTAGATTATGGGTACCACAACGGCGCCTATTTCTGCCGTGAAGCAGTAATGTGTAAACATTATTGTGTTTCGGTCTGAAGGACGCCGTAGCTAGTGAAATTACTAAGCAAATGAAAATGAACTCTTATGTCCCAAGGTGACGAGCGCAATTGTATTGCCGCTCATAATTTTTGTTTTTTTTTTTTCAAGAAACCTGAGCAGCACTGCATTTTAATGGGCACAGCGTATCAATAACCATCCATTAAACGTCCTGCTCGTCTTGTCCCTTATTTTCGTAAAAAAAATAACATGTTAAGGATTTAGGCGCGATAAAACACTTTAATCGTCACATTTAATGTTAATAATATTGGGAAAATCATATTGGTGTACTTTTTAAAAATTACAAAGTCAATCTCCTGGACTATCTCGTAATATTTATATTTGACGGTCACTGCGCACATATCCTATTATAGGCTGAGACAATACAAACAGGGTTTATGGTAATCGTGAATATGAAAATATAATTTCCGCTCTATATCATTACATATGTTTATCTGTAGTTTATCTACTTCCATCACTGACTTGTATAAATACCACTGGACAGGTTGTTCCATATGTTTGACAGCATATTTTTTGTGCCTATTTGAAGCGCCACTCGCGAGCGTCCAGAGAACTAATTTTGACGTATAATACAAATGGCTGCGAAGGAACGTACAATACTTTGAAGTATTTTTGCATTTTGAATTAAATTCGTTCGTTTTCCGTGTTATTTATACTTCAAGAATGAACGTAATAAAGTACACCATTTTTTTTTTGTAAATAGTTTCCCACCTTAGTACCGCAGACTCTCGCTACATGGCCAAAAGCGCCAAAATACCAAAGCGAGTACCAAACAGGCCCAAAAGCATTTAAACAGCCAACAGTCCAGTGGTTAAGATTAAATTATAACGAATTAAAGCCTCGAACCGATCAATGTCAGTCAGATCGATATTGGCCAGAGTAATTTATACACATCCCGAACAGATACGACTTAGGGACCTTCAAGAAAAAAGCATACTCCATACTCATACTACCACCTTAAAGGCCGGCAACGCATTTCTTGACACACCTGTTGTTGCGGATGTCCATGGGCGGTTGCCTCACCTCTCCACATCCCGTGAGCCTCTTGCCCGTTTGCCCCCTCTCATATAAAAAAAAAAAAAAATATAGACAAATTACGTCGTATAAAAAGAGTGACGAAATATGGAACATGCCACAAATTACACCATAATAAAACTGTTATATCTATACATTGCCACATTTACTCCAATTGTTTAAAATATTAGCGGTTAAAGTTTATTATTACTGATTTGTACTGAAAAATATAAATTCATTTTTATTGTAAATTGTCATACCTATATAGGTATTTAACCAAAGCAATAACCGTTATTATCTTATACATTACTGCCATCTAATAGGAAGGTCATTTCTGGCTTTGCGATAGAACTGTGGTGATCTACATTCGACAAACTGTGTGAAAGCATTTTGTACTGCCTCCTGAGCAGAATTTTTTTTATCACGTAGAAAATTGTCCAAATCACGAAATAAGTGATAGTCACGAATGGTTTCTAATTGCAGATCCTGTAGAGTATACTATTGTTCAAAAACTAATAATACACCCAAGGTAGTAGAAAAAAAATCATCTTAGCTCTCAAATAATACAGTCTTTACCCGATAAGTCATAAGTACCATACTTCCATGTAGCTGCGGCCGTAACATTTTCATTAAGACGACTCTAGTAATTTTTACAATTAACGTTCCGCTGTGACACAGTACAATTTACACAACGCCTACATAGTCTGTGAAATGTATACCTAACTGTCTGTTAGCGCATAGCGAAAACTAGTGAGTTTGGAAATCCGGAATTAGCAAGATACACGATTCATTTGCAACGTACCTACAACGCAGGTATCAGATGGCGAGAAAGGATTCTAACTTTTTAGGATTTAAGGCGTTACGAGGGCTCTATTTTGTAGTTATGTGTAAAATCTGATGTACAGAAGAGATAGTCTTCGAGACCACTCAGTGTATGAACATAAATTATTATAATACAATTTGTACGAATTGTCATATGAAATGTCATTCACTATATTGTTTGAATTGCGAATATATAGGTATTTGTTAGAGACCCCGCAAACTGCAGACTTTTGATCGGCCGACAGTTTGGTTGGTTTCTTAATCAGTATGAAGATGTATGAGAGTGCGCACATTATAACGATTCGGTATTGGCCGACAAAAAAGTTTGATGGGCTACACGATTGCCTTCAAACTGAACCGTCAGGAAACTATCGGCCGACTGTTAAATCAGTACAGCGCTCTTCTAGGCGCGCACACCACCGATTGTTAAGTCGGCCAGACTCATCAATAGCCGATTTAAAACTAATAGCGAATCGTCCCTAAAACTGTCGGCCGATAGTTGTCTAGTGTCAGACTCATCACAGACCCAACTGTTTAGTCGGGCCAGTGTGCGCACTTAACAGCCGAACTCAACCAAACTATTGGCCGATCGAAAGTCTGCAGTTTGCGGGGTCTCTTAAGTCATGAGCTAAGTAATAACCAACAGATCAATGAGAAAGAGTAATGACAATCATATCATATAATTAAACCTTCTTTGAAACACGCTGCACCTTATGGTATAAGTACCTATTATTCCGATCAGATCAAAAAATGGCTCTCCATTTATAAGTATAGATTACTTGTACCGTCCAATATGTAGATAGAATTACTTACACTTTGTTATGTTTTCAAAGTGATAACCCTGACTTCTAGGATTAACTAACATTGATTCACACGTAATTATATTTTGTAAGATTGTAAGTCAAGTGTTTTTGTATTTAAATAAATTGTTAGCGTTCAGTTTGAAAGTTAGACTAATTAAAATAGTTATTTATGCAACTGTTGTGTAATAAGGGGTATTAAAACACGAATGTGGATTTATCTCACGAGGCGAAGCCGAGTGTGATAATAGTATCACAGTGAGTGTTTTAATATCTAATTATCAACAGTTGCATACAAGACTTTATCTACACCCAGAATATGAATCCTCTAAAAGATTCTGGAACAGTTAGCTAACTGCTAACATTAAAACACCAGGCCTAGTAGTAACCTAATATCATTCGTTACTGATTATATACAAATAAAATAAGTATTAATGAAACAATTATAAATTTTAGTAGTAATTTACATTTTGTATAGTGCAATAATTTAAATTCACTCGAATATAATGTTCTTTTGCAGCGTTTAAAATGAATCGCTCATTTTTTGTAAACAAAACAATAAAAATATCGAAGAAAAATGGCGGGGATTCGGATAACCTACTTTTTTTTTTACGGCGCGAGACGTTCTGGGAGTGTGGAGCGCGCGTAAACGAAAATGTTCTTTTTTTGAAATTCATACAGATACCGCATCGAGCAATAAGAATGTGGCTCTTTGCACATGAAGGGATAAAAAAAAACATAGGAGTGTTGTTATGAAATTCAGTACAACATTACATTACACTCTTTTGGGTGATGTAATGGTTATTAGAACATTGGGTGTTTTAATGTTGGCAATAAGCTAACTGTTTCAGAATCTTTAATAGAGGATTTAAAGTATGGGTGTAGATAAAGAATAAAACGATACTTGTCTCAAAGAAGTAAGGTAATTATTATCCAACCAACCTTTAGACAGTCCGTGGCTAGCAAACAAAAGTACCTATTTAAAATCCAATAGAAAATAGAAAAACGGCAAATCTGCTTTTTTAGAAAAGCTTAAAATCGTTGTTTCTTTATTTGCAAAATTTTTTTTCCTCATCAAGACCTTTCCAACGATATATTATTATAAAGTCCGTATCTATTGTGGTTGATGACGACGAGTAAAATTTCCAAAGCCGTCTATGTGCTTTATATATATGCATGCTTAAATTCTTCATATGTTGTGAATATTTTTCTTTCTTTTGCTCAGCACTGGAGCAAATTTTATTTTTCACACCTTCTCTACTTATGTCCATTAAAAATACTATTTTTCACCAGGAGTACGTCGTCAGGTGGAGTGTCGCTAGGTGCTCACCTCGTGTGCGCTCGCGTAGCCGGCTTGACGGACAAACAGCGAGCCATGTGCCGCTCATCACCTGCCGCCATTGCTGCTGTAGGAGACGGCCTCAGGTTACCACATCTTACTATCTATTTATTGCGTAACTCTTACAGAACAAAGACTAAAAAGACGTAGAAGTAATACATAAAAGCTTGTTTTAGACATAGGGGTATAGTATTTATTACGTCATTGGATATAAGGAGTCTTCTAATTCAAGTAATTTTTTTATGGAGAAGTAGAACAAACGAGCGTACCGGTCACCTGGTGTTAAGTGATTACATCCCACATTCTCATGCTTTTCAGGAAAGAGTACGCGCTTTTTTTGAAGGTACCCATGTCGTATCGTCCCTGAAACACCGCACAAGGAAGCTCATTCCACAGCTTTGTAGTACGTGGAAGAAAGCTCCTTGAAAACCGCACTGTGGAGGACCGCCACACATCCAGATGGTGAGGATGATATCCTAACTTGTGGCGTGTCGTGCGAAGGTGGAATTCGGTGGCAGGAATCAGGTTAAACAGCTCTTCGGAACACTCCCCGTGATAAATGCGGTAGAAGACACACAATGAAGCGACGTCTCTACGCAACGCCAAGTGATTCAGCCGTTCACAGAGCACTGGGTCCCTGACAATTCGAGCTGCTCTGCGTTGCACGCGGTCTAATGGATCGAGCTGATACTGGGGTGCGCCAGACCAGAGATGACAGCAATACTCCATGTGTGGCCGGACCTGCGCTTTTTAATTTTATCAATTTAATTTTATAAATCTATTCCATGAACACATTTTGTTCGTTGACTAGTCTATAAAGATTTATATATCTATATTCTTTACGCCCACTTTAAGGTTGAGTAAAGTTTGATACGAATTCATTATGTACAGGATGGCGTACGCAGAATGCCGCTCTCAGTTACAAGGATACCGGTGGAACTGTTCAGGAATCGGTGATGGAAATGGCTTCGGCCACGTCATGCCCCTGGGTAAGTTATTATGTTAATGTTTTGAAAACCCTAAGGTCATTCATACAATGGGGGGTCACTTACCACCAGGGTCTTGAGTTGACCAACGACCGATAGTACGACTTTTGTCATGCTCGATCGGCTGGCAATTAGCATACCCATCACATACCTATATGGGCAGTTAGTCCGTATTTTGCGATAGAGTACGTAATAAGATGTTTTTCTTGAAACTTCCATCTCATAGGATTCCCGAGAGTTTTTGCTAGTGCGTCTTCAAATTCCTTGCTGGACGTATCATCAGGTAGACCTCGATGGTTATTGATTGAACTGGAAACTGGTGTACCCAAAGGCTATGTGCTGTCTCCTATACTATTCCTTCTACATCATTGATCTACTATCAATGATATGTTGGATGCCTCCAACATGCATGGTGCGGATCATCGGATGACAATGTACATTGGTCACCGTTACTGTGCACCGGGCATTCAGATATCTCTCGGATCTCCCTTCACATCAGATCTATCTCTAAAAATTTCACTTTTAGGACACAATAAAGATTCAAGTTTCCGGTAAATAGTGATAAGTTTTATCATTATTTTGAATATTTATACATGAAATTGTGGTGCATTGTTTTTTTTTAAATCCGTAATAAAAGAGAGCGAACACAATAACCCGTGTTCTCTCAGTGTCTCAATCAACTTTGCACTACTTTTATTAGACAGCTTTGTCAATAAAATCTTACGTTAAGGCGCTATGGTGAAATTTGCATTATATATCAATTGCTCTCACTAATGCCTTTCAACGGTAAACATCAGAACAATATTTCACAGCTGGTGTATAGCACGATACAACTAGGAATTTTGCCACCTGTATCACGAGTCGAAGTCATGATGACAACACGGTTTGAGAGACACGCGTGTTGAAACCAGAAGCCGAAATTCATCAGCGGACTTTGCGCTAAAATATACCAATACGACTTAAGACTTTCAAGCTTCTTTAATCTTCAAGCAAAAGCAAAGGTTAGAGGTGACGCATCTTTTGCCTTATTTTCCATAAAGTGAACCTCTTGCCCATTTGCCCTCTCTTCTTTATAATAAATAAAGAATATATGGAGGTTCTTAAGTTGATTGCCGCAACCGTGATAAGCCCAAATTTTGCTGACTCGAAGGCTTTTAGCATGACCTGCAAGTCATAGGAACCACTATATGGGAGCCATTAGACCAGAGCAGGACCAATTCAGGTTCATTCCTGACCAGAACAAGTTCCAATGGATAGACCATGTTACTAGTTAGAACGCCATGTTAATGGTAGTACACTAAATTGTATGTTTAAAACCAATTTTTATCAAAACGTGTGAGTAATTCTTAGACAGATCAATGATTATTTCTTGCAATTCCAAATTTATTTATTACAAGTTTTATATAAACATCTCCCATTATGCTAATGTGGTCAATTCAAATCAACTGACCCAGCTGGGTATCTCGTAAATGGCCAAATTTAAAACAATTTGTATCATGCAAGCTCTTATTAACGCAGTCTTTGACTCCACGAATATATAAAGTATCTTTAATTAGATTTCTATACGCTTTTTATTAGCTTCACCTGTATGTTACTGAACTTTTCAATGTAAATTGCAACAACATTGAAAAAGTCCGTTGTTCACATTAAAACTAAAGTTCGCTGATTGGTTTTTAAAATATGAGGTCAATATGACAGGAGGCTTATATAATTGATTAAGTGGAAACATTAGCTGGGCCTTTTTCGGATTCAAGAATTCTAAAACAATATACCGTCGCGCTTACACGGTCGAGACCATCACGACAGTGCGATAACGACGACTGTAGCTCCGACTAATAATCTTGAGTAAAAATCTCAAAAATTAGGGTTTTGTTCTCGGCAATTTTCTCCTCCAAAAGTAACTATTAGTAACGTATTTTGGAAACTGAATGAGAAGGTAAGAAGAGTAGTAATAAGGATAACTACAGCTCCAACTATAAATCTTGAGTAAAAATCTCAAAAATTAGGGTTTTGTTCTCGGCAATTTTCTCCTCTAAAATTAACTATTAGTAACGAATTTTGGAAACTGAATGAGAAGGTAAAAAGAGTAGTAATAAGGATAACTACAGCTCCAACTATAAATCTTGAGTATAAATCTCAATAATTAGGGTTTTGTTCTCGGCAATTTCCTCCTCCAAAATTAACCCACTGTAGCGAAATTTTGGAAACGGAATGAGAAGATAATATTCTGAGACGGACTGTTTAGATTTTTTCGCTTATAGTTATCGGATTTGTAGGTGTGATAAACCTCTGTGGCCTGATTGATTGGCCTGGGTGATGATTAAGCCGTTTTAAGAACTCACTAACACAAGGTCATCCGATGCGTGATCAATCGATTTGCTATATTGCTGGCCAATTTTGTCAAAATATTGTAATGTCATTGTAACGTCCGTGATACAATGGTTTTATAAATATACTCCGCCTGATATTCTCTTCCCACGATGGCCTAAGACTCCGTCACGATTATGGAGGGAGAATCATCTGTGTATATAAAAAGTGTCCGTCAAAATGCATTAAATTAGGGTGGCGCTACAGTAGCATCAGGGTAAATATTAAAAGAAGCGCCAAATTTAAAATAATACTAATAATAATAATAATAAAATATATCTTTATGGTTATATCTACTACATTATTATGTACAACGTCAGTTGTTGAAATTTTCAATAATTAACTACTTTAGTCGACAATAATATTAAGTTTTTTAACTCGGCATACTTCAATTCGTTTACAATTACTACATTCACCCCACTGATGAAGGTTTTTGAAATGTTATTTACTACATTAGCTGAACACTTATTCAACTTTTCTTCCTTAAGAGATAATACTCCTTGCCTGTACCCTCCATAGTCACGAAATAATATATGTCACACTGACAGCGCGCCATTTCATCGCTGTTGTTGTGTCGCTCACATCTATAGCAACTATATAGCGTTGTTTCACTCGAAAATAGTTTGAGAAGCATCGCAACTGATGACGTATTCTTAGATCAATCACGTGATCCAGCCGTCCCTGGAAGAGAATTCCAAGAAGGTGGAGTATAGTATTATACCATGCGTATGCTATTGCAAATATTCAAGTATCATAAAAAATATGTTGGAAGATCCATAGATAGATAGATAGGTTAAACAAATATGAAGCGTATAAAAAGACAAAAAACAACAATATAGAAAGGTACTAACATTTAGTCAACACGACACAAAAGAAACAAAAGCCGTCAACGAACAGCCGATAACGCCCACACTAACACAGGTGATTTATACAACGTGGCTAATTGACTTGTGTCTGACTTTATAGCTTACGATTTGTCGTGTCGGATGTCGTAATTAGAATAGGTCTGATTTAGTGTCGGCTTGTCTTTCATTCAACACGAAAGATAAAATGTTGATAATATTATATAGGCACAGTTTTGGACTAGTTTATTGATTTAAAAAATTACTGACAAAAAAGAGCTTAGAGAAATCATATTGTTGCCATACCGAATTAAATGAAAAGTTGCAATAATTATAACACTTTTTATATTCTTTAATTTACATGTAAATCTTATACACTTTAAATAAAATTTGAAAAACTTAATTTTATGAACGATGCGGGACTCGAAACTACGACCTCCGGCGCGCGTTACGTGGCGGTGCTCTGTGCTAACCGTTCGAGTGACGTATCGTCGTCAAATCTTGTATGCTTTGTTCAACTCTCAGGTTGTGGCTTCGTCTACAGGATCTACTTTACAGTTGATAACCTGCTCAACCCCAATATTTGCATATTAGGAAATTGACTTGAGATGTCGCTCTTGTAAATCTAAACAATTGGAGATCGTGGGAACGAGTCCCGTATCGTTCATAAAAAATTTATTTTTCAAATTTTATTTGTATATTAATCCTATAAGTGAGGGTTATCACTTTAAAAACATAACAAAATACCCTTTAAATGTAATGAAATTTGTATTTTTAGCGAGTCTTGTAAATTTTGTCGGATATTGTAATTACTTAAAAGTATTAACTAAGAGAGACGCAATGCCCTTTTATCAATGTTTCCAATAAGTTTTGTTTTAATAGGAGTTGAGTTATTTGTGATTATTTAGGCCTCATTGTCAAGCACACATGCAAAATAAAATAAGTATAGGCCCTAGCATGGAATTTTAAATGTGAATTTAATATTAAATTTATATGAAGATGTGCAGTGTAAGTTTATGTTATCTTCGCCTATTTACTTGAGACCTCAGCCATTGAGACTTGTTTTACTTCTACGCATGCAATAGAATAGAATAGAAATATATTTGTTCACTATAAGGATTGACAATAACATAAAAATATACAACAACACTTGGTAAACGTCATAAAGTTTCAACAGTACGGTACAGTAACAGTACCCTTTTAGGGTTTGAAATGGGAAGAAGAACTGATAAGAAACTCCCAGCCAATCTTTTAAATCATAGAATAATAAAATTGCTTACCCTATATAATATTGTACAATAAAATTTAAGGTGGCGTGCGCAGGAACAGTCAGTTATAGTATCGATGAGTCTGGTGTTTAGGGAATTATTTATACCGACCGAAAAAAACCTTCCTTAAAGACCGGCAACGCTCGTGTGATTCCTCTGGTGTTGCAAGAGATTGTGGGCGGCGGTGATCACTTAACAACAGGTGACCCGTACGCTCGTTTGTCCTCCTATTCCATAAAAAAAAAACGACATAAACAATTCGGTCATCCGTTATTTTCATAAAAATTAGACTACTGATGCGTACGCCATTTTTTTATGTTTTCGTGATTATTGTGCTCATATTGGTGTATGTTAATTGATAAAACAGTGTTAAGAAATCTAATGAATTATAATAACATACCTACTGGCCTTTCACTCAGCTACTTAGGAGGATACAACTGATTGCATAGAAAGATATTTTTTTCCAGCACCAATTTAGTTTAGTAAAGTAAAAAGTAAATAACTGACATTGTTGTACATATTATGTTATGACTGTAACATTTACTGCTCAGTGTTACGGAAAGTAACTAATAGTTACTTTTCGTAACTAGTAATAATTATTACTTGCATTTAATAAGGGATATTTATATACTTACTGAAAAGATTATAATTTATTTATATAATAAATTCCGCCAACAAGCAATATGCAGACAACATAGAGTAAGCCAACAACAAACCACAAAAGAAACAATCATTAAATTTGAAATTTAATCTGATATTTCTATATATAAATTAAGAACCTATGTCCATCTGAAAAAATGTATCTTTCAAATAGTTAAGAGATTTTTTTTTAAATAAATGCTTAAAATATTTAAATTACAATGTAATTCATAGCATAAATAAAACAATAATTAAGGCGACACTAAATGCCAGCGACCTTGAGCGATATGAGTTCACGGCTGCCGGCCCGCCATCTATGTAACAAAGCCAATATTTTCAAAATTATTGCGTGTAAAACAGTTTATATGCTTACAATCCTCGTTATTCTCTACAAATCTGAATAAATGAGCCTACACAAAAAAGTACAAGCTATAAGAATAACTTTTCTGAGAGAAATACCAAAAAAATGCGTCACGCCATGCCAAAAAGCTTGTTTAACTTCAAAAAAAAGTGGTAGTTCAAAAAGGCTCGACAGTGTTAACTATGACCACCAGCAAGCATTAGCAACCTACAAATAAGACTTAAGGATGTGTGTAACAGGATTAAGTAAGTGTTCATAGCTCGAAATGCTATACTTTCACCACAAAACTTGTCTAAAAACACCATGTTTGTGGGTTTTCTGCTTACTCTTCGCATTAATAGGTATACAGTAAGTAGGTAGCTAATCAGTAATTACAAGATGAGCTGTACTCGCCACGCTTCCATTCACGCCGTCTCCGATTAGTTGAATACTCCAAGCGTAATTAGAATCCTGTTCGGTCTTATTTATGGCCGTTTTGTATTTCAATCTAACTCTATTGATATATTATCTCTAACACTTAAGTAGACAAATGTGTTGTCAATTTGTCGATGTCTTAACTTATTGGGCAATCAGCATGGATAGATCAGGACTTGCTTTCTGATCAAAATGGAGTCTCCATGTTTGGACAATATGGAAGGTAGTTTACGGCAGCACATTCTTCTGACATCAAGCAGTAGAGGGCAAGCTTTATGTGTATTTGAGTTTGTAGGGCGCCGTAGCTAATTAAAATAAAACTCGATGTAAAGATCTCACTTGCTGTGCCACTCAGTATTTTATTCATTCATTTATATATATATTACATTTTCACAACTTCTAAACTATCAATATACATATGATAATACTTTCCTCCCTGCTGACTCTCCGGCATTACTACGGTGTTGCAGAAAAATGTGACCAGCGGTGATCACTTAAGGCTGATTTACACGTATTCAGTAGATAATTAGTTAACTTAATTTTAAGTAAATCTTAAGTGACTTAATTTTAAGTGCGTGTCCAAACGTATTTAAGTAGTTTAGCTCACTAAGCTCACTTTAGTTCACTAAAGATGGCCGATCAACAACACCAGGAAGTCGTAAATTCTATATATTATAGTATAGAAACTATATCAGCAAGAGCTCGTTCTTTCGCTTGTTCATTTCGGTAATTCACACTTCTTATGTTCCATAAACATTCTTCAGATATATATGCTTCCACAAACAGCACTGTAGTATTTTCTGTCCACTTAGACATAATTTTACAATTAAATACCCACACGAACACTTGACCCTAGACCGCTTTGCGAACTTATGCATTTACCTAAATTGTACCTAGACAGGTACGTGTCAAACGTGTCAAGTGATAAGCTCCGCCCAACAACAAACAGGAAATTAGACAATGGTATATTTCATTACGAGTGCGGAAAGCCTGTCATTGCAAAGAGTTCCGACAAATGTCTACCCGAGCCGAGGCGCAGCCGAAGGTGAGGGTTGACAATCGGAACAAGTTGCAATGACGGTTCCGCAGGTGTACTGAACAACTATCTTTAATACAGTTGCGAAAAAACACTCATTTTGTCCAACAAACAACTAAACTCGCAAAGAAAATTTTTGAATAATGGCACCAACCGAAAAGAATATAAGCAGAGATTTTTTTTGTTTTCTTCACCCATTCTGCCTTGCCTCCCCTACACAGCCAAGTCTTCAGCAGATTTTTTCTATTTATATCAAATGAAAATGAAATTTAATGAGATGAAACCTAACCTAACTCATTGAATCAAATCATTAAATCTGATATTGAAACAAATTAGTAGCTTCTTTTTAGAAATATTTTCATGAATCATAAAAACTTCTATGATTTTTTTTGTAAAAACTTCATGGTTGGTTTTTTCTTTTTATTAGACATTATTTTGACAGTTGGGAAAGAGAACACACGAGTTCGGAAAAGGTAAAAAAAAAGCACGAGTATGTAATAGCCCACATCCCGATCGCTATACGTCCCTGCATTACGCCACTTTATGAGCAACTGTATTAAAAAATTCTATTCTACTTGACACAAGTGGCACTAAATTTGAAATAGCCGTTTTATTGTAATAGCTACTTCGAATTGACATAGAAGCTTACCAATAAAAAGGTAGGTTTTATGGTCTCAGCATGGTGTTATTCACAATAGCTTTCTCCGATCTGGCCAAGCAATAACGGCAGATGTCTACTGTGCCAAACTCCGAACAATGATAGCAAAACTAGCAGGGATACAGCCCCGACTTATGAATCGATCTTCACCATTATTGCTCCATGATAACACGAGACCCCACACAGCACGAGAAACCGTTTTAACTCTACAGGAACTGCAATTAGAAACCATTCGTCACCCTCCGTATTCGCCAGACCTTGCTCCAACGGATTACTATTTTTCGTGATTTGGACAATTGGACTAGTAATAAAAAGTTTTCGTCTCAAGAGACAGTACAAAATGCTTTCATACAGTAACTAATATAAATGGATGATACAGATTTTTGTTTGGCATTCAGCAATTATTTGAAATGTGATTTTTTCTTTAAGCATAAACCAAAGATGATGATTAGTTGTCCTACAAAGCTTAAATGTCATTGTATGTAAAAAAAAAGAAGACTTTTATCAATTTTTGCCATTGTATCCATATCTAGTAATAATATGACACATCCAAAATATAAATAATTACAATGAATTCAAACTTCCTTACTTCAACTTTGTTTTTAAATTTACCCGCATGTGCATTTGTTTACACGCCTCTATTAGTAAACGTAATTTATTGATTATGATTAGATTAACCCCGGTTAATACGAGATGAGCACAAAAAAGCTAATCAATCTTTAGTTAACTGTCGATCAATATTGATAGGTTACGATCCATGTTGAAATTAATATAAATTATCTTGTAACCGATTATTTGTAAACCAACACTGATTACTGATGCTTTTAAAACAAAAAACTATTTTACTTTTTTTATTTGAAGGATCATCGTCACTTTATCTCATAAAGAAATTATGGTCGCTTAAAAGTATTTGCGTATTAATGAATAGACTTATCATTAAATTAAATCGTTGTAGGTCGACTTACATGTGTAGTCAAATCTTATAATGATAAAAAAGTGCGTACTTATACTACGCACGTAAGATGTTATTCTTCTTTGGCCTAATTAAACAAGAATCCTTATTAATATTTTTATTCCTCGTGCTTTTTCACAATTGTAGAAAGAAGAAAATTGTAATGAAGAAGGAATTAAATAATTCCGCCAAGGTCTGTATTTAACCACTTCGACACGTTTTTCGCCTCCACACGAGGTATCCTCAGAAGATGTTGACTCACCGAGCTCTAGAACGAGAGTTCTCTCGAATTAGCCCGAAGGACAAATTGTAACTCTTCGATAGATTAAGGGTAGATTAAAATATAATAATCACACCTTAGATAAAAATATCGATCGATATATTAATTTAGCTACCAATGCCGGTAATTTTTGAAGTTTGTACAAAAATTATAATACATACTAGGATGCCGCAGTTGCTCGTCCTACCGCTTCGCTGCGGTGTTATTTGAGCGAGGTAAACTAAATCTGTGTACAAAAACTGATGCTCGTAGATCAAGAACTTTCGAAAATGTTCAAAACATAGCAGTGTTACAATTAAAACTTATTGTGATTTGATCAATCGGCTCAATTTTTAAATAAATATAAATAGCGCGTGCTAATTTAGAATAATTTGTAAATCATGTTTGTTTTTTATTATAACAATTGAATCAAGTCGAAATTCAAAAGTCTGTCTCGATAACCTAGAAAATTTCGTAAGCTTTCTATGAGTTCAAAATTTTTTAAAATCGGTCCAGAAATGGCCGAGAAATCAATCGGAGTCACCCAGTGGGAGTTCTACTCAGCTTTACATACTATATATACGGTATCACCAATTTGGCATGGCCTTCCATGCCAAATTTATTATAAATAAATTTATTCCAAAATCAACTTGCAGATAAGATTAAATAGCAATGGTCTCTCAATATTGTTAATTTTTTGGGCTCTTTATAACTGTCGATATAAAATATCTCTATGATAGGTCAATAGTGACGAGGCAAACGGAGGAATCGAACTTTTATAAACGTAAAGTATAACCTGCTCCTTGCAAGATGTCCATAGGTTCGTTGCCTCGTCATATTAATATTTATAAGTCCTCCGAGAATGCAGACGCAGAACGAAAAAGATGTTTCTACAAAATTGGTTCAGATACCATTATGATGGAGATAATTATTGGTTATGTAGGTACATCCGGGTGAAAGTATTCCTTTAGTTCAATTGAAGTGGACAGAAGTGATGAAATATAAGAAACAGATTTTTTTTTGTTGTTTAATCCTCATACTCACTTTGAAAGAATCTATTTTAGTTAAGAGCTCGTATTTTCTACTACGGCTTAGGGATCTTCAATTATAGTGCATAATCCCAACTTTGAGTTGTTTTGTATCTAATTTCTTAAAAGGAGTTGGTCAGTATAAAATGTATTAATTTGGATTTAATTATCTTTTAATTTACGTTCGACTAACACTCGTTAATATAATATGGATACTCTTGAAATTAAAGGTAGATATATTACACAAAGCATGAAAAAATATTACAATTTATCCTTTCATATTTAAGTACTATTAAAGAAAAAACCCTTAGATTATTTTATACATCTAGTCTGTGAACACGTCGAAATAAAAGTAGGAAAAAACAACCGACTTCATAAACACTATTCCAAAACAATAGATATAATATGTACGTAAAAGTGTAAAAATAATTGCGTATTTTTATACAATCTAATTAATTAATCTAATTCTTATTCTAGTATCGATTGTTGTTATTTTTGGATCCATAATCAAAACCTAACCAACCTCTCACCAAACTACCTTTAAAGTATATCCTTTCCAATAAAAAAAGAATTATCAAAATCGGTTGGCGCAATATTCAGTCATTCGTAAATTTGTTGCACACATACTTATAGCCAATTTAAGACTTTTATTGTTTTCTCGTGGTTGCCATTATAAGATTTGGACCACACGGGAAGAACCAGCTTTCAAATAAAAAAATAATTATCAAAATCTGTTCACCCAGTCGACAGTTCAGAGGGAACAAACATACAAAAACATACCGACGAATTGAAAACCTCCTCCCTTTTCGAAGTCGGTAAAAATAGTGGCAAACAGTTAGCACAAAACAAGAAAATTTCACAATAAATAGTACTTATATAAAATGGTCGAAGCAAAAACAAAATTCAACTATGTGCCTGTATATTAAAATATTTAAAGTCACGGACTACGAAATTATTTAAGATTTACAGCAAGCGACTACGATATTTCACCGACACGATATTCATCACGTAGCTTTATTGTAGCTCTTGAGTTGTATTTTACTTTATTTTATTGGTTCGGACGTTAATTGACAGTTGTGTTCAAATGACTTTTCAACCGGCTGCCATTTTGTCGGACCAACGATTCATGCTGAGCTTTTGTTTGTGTATCTGTTAATTTAATTAAATGGTTTGTGTGAATCAAGTTTTTTGATTGGCATTTAATGTTTGCTTATGCGGTTGTTGTATATTTACTTTTAATTAAAGTACCTGATGTATTTTGAAATTACTGCTTTTATTGAGTAATAATAAAGTCTTTTCATTGTTGAATTAACTTTTTTTTTTAAATAGTGGACGATATGAGCAGGACATTAGAATGCTGTTCCGCTCAGGATTCATGAAAAACCCAAAAATTCTGAATGGCACTACAATTGCGTTCATCACCTTGAGACATAAGATGTTAAGTATTGCCCAGTAATTTCACTAGCTAGGGCGCCCTCCAGACCAAAACACAATAAATCTTACACACACGCTGGTCAGGAAGATATGTCAATATGGTCTAAGAGGATCTGCGCTCGATCTTCTGATCTCGGATTATGGAGGTCAATGTGATAGGCAGGAGATCTCCAGGGACTCCTCTCGGTATGGGTGGTAACAAGGGTCTATTCTTCAATCAATCAATCAAATTCTTTATTTGCGTATAAACATGGTATGTTACGATGGTATAATGTTACAGTTTCACATGTTGCGCCAGGCTTAACTAGGCATGCAAATTAATTTAATACAGTAAATAGTAAGGTAAATAACATATAACAAGATTAGATGATATAATATGTCTACATGTCAGAAACAATAAATATTAATTATCGTAATACTGAAAAATAATACAGAACTACAGACTCACATAATAATAAAGTAATAACAGACTAACATAATAATAATAAATATTGTCTAATCAATTATTAACAAAAAGTTTCACATTTTATGTTATGACATTACTCGCGTTCAGAAATTCATTTATAGTATAAAATAGTCGCTCACTTAACCAGTGTTTAATTTTTTCTTAAAAAGTCTTTTATTAAATAATAATAAATTTTAATTAAATGGGCAGTTTATTGTATATTCTGACACTCATAGCAAGACAACTCTTGTCATACTGCAAGGTCAGTGGGATTTCGTCGAAAATTAGTCTATTTGGATCCCGGCGGTTTCTTTGAGGGTTAGTGTCACAAACATTCTTGAATAAATCACTATTAAATTTTACAAATACACACAGTTCATAGATATAAAGTCAAGCAAGTGGTAATAGTCCAAGTTTTCCAAACAGAGGTCTGCAAGACTCATCAGGTGGCACGTTGCAAATAGCTCTCACACATTTTTTTTGCGATATGAAAACCCTAGAAATATTTGTACAATTACCCCACAAGAACAGTCCGTAACGCAAAACAGACTCAATGTAAGCCTGATAAGCTAATAATGTTGTTTGTAAACAAGTAACTTTTTTTATTTGCCGAAGAGCATAAATAAATTTGTTGATCTTGCTACAAACGTTAGAAATATATGATTCCCATCTAATGGTGTCATCCAGGAGCAATCCCAAAAACTTTGTTTGATTTGCTGTGTTTACAGTGGTGGTATTATAATTAATATTTAGAATTGGGGTTTCGCGTTTGGTTGCATTAAATTGAACATAATTTGTCTTTGCCAGATTTATCTTAAGGTTATTATATCTAATCCATTGACTAATTGAATTCATCGTCATGTTTATGTCAGCTTCATGATCACTTACGGAGGCATTTGGGTCAGAAACCACAACTATGGAAATATCGTCTGCAAAGAGGACACATTTGTATTTTGTTATGTTTATAATGTCATTAATATAAATTAGAAATAGAAACGGGCCAAGAACACTTCCCTGAGGAACCCCGTATTTAGTTAATTTATGGTGAGATGCGTATGACTTCATCTCGTTATTTTCATCAGGTTTCGTGATGATAACATATTGAGGTCTGTTTGAAAGGTATGAAGTTAACCATTCAAGGGTGGTTCCTCTTATACCATGACCTTCAAGTTTTTTAATTAATATAGTATGAGATACTCTGTCGAAAGCCTTTGAAAGATCAAAAAATAGCCCAGTAGTCCAGTTTTTCTTGTTGAGATTAGATAAGATATTCTGTAGTAGTGAAAATCTTGGACCCTTCCTCTTCCTAATTTATATAAATGTATGCCTAACCTTAGAAAATAAACGCAAGGTATTGTTTGCGCATGACACTTCGGTCATATTCAAAGTAAAAAGAAGCCAAGTTTTATATGGCGAAGTAAACAATGCTTTTTTCGCTTCTGACATGGTGTACTGGTTTAGCGCCAATAACTTATTGTTAAATAGTCATAAAACTAAATATATTTAATTTGCCGCGCCAAATGTCAAAAATGTAGATGCGAATATTTTATGTGGTAAAACCAGTGGAATCTGCTTTATTTCTTGGCATTACTCTTGATTCCATATTGCAATAGTGCCCGTATATTGAAGGATTAGCGAATAGGCTTAGTTCTGCAGGTTAAAAAAATAATTAGACAGTTATCTGACATACATACGGCACGACTAGTATACTTTGGTTGTTTTCATAGCATTATGTCCTTTGATATTTTGCTATGGGGCAGTGCAGCCGATATTAATACCGTCTTTGTGCTGTAGAAGAGGGCTATTCGCGCTATTTATAACCTAGGTCCTAAAGAATGATTAAGAGAAAATTTTTTAGAAATAAACATTTTGACTGTTGCTTCTCAATATATTCTTGACAAAGTTTTTTATGCTCATAAGCACATTGAGGAATTTAATAACAACTGTGACAATCATAATGTTAACACGAGGGACAAACATAAACAGACATAAGCTTATAATGCCTACTACTCAGCTAAGTCTTTTGTGGGGCGATGTATATGCTTTTACAACAAGATCCCAGAAAATGTTCAAAACAAAAGTATTGCGATATTCAAAAGAATTTTTAAAAGACGTTTGTGTGGTAAAGGTTACTATAACATAAATGACTTTCTTAATGATTCCACAGATTGGTAATAGAGCGACCACCCTCAGGCTATTAAAAAATGAGTTTAATTGTACAATATTACTCTGTAAACATATTTTTTGATGAAAAAATAGCACGGTGAGTTTGTTGCGCTCATTCTTCTCAGGTCTGAGGCATTCTCTTTAGAATGGGTGGTAGTGTTTGACTTTCAATAAGTGATGTCACATCATATTTTAATTAAATAAATTTGAATTTGAAATTTGAATTAATGCTTCACGGCAGAAAAAGGTGCCGTTGTGGTACCCATAATCTAGCCGGCGTCCTGTGCAATGGAGCCTCCCACTAGTAGATCAGATTTACAGCTCAATCACTTTATAAAATATTTTACTACAATCAATGCAAAGATTCAACAAAAATACTTAAACGTCGTGCCTCACACAAGTAAAAATAAATAAATAAATGTAAAGTAATTAGAAAACAAAGGGATTTTAAAGTTCACTTTACGTAAGTGTTACTATTCTATTTTACGTATAATATCTCAACAAAATAGCAAAATATAATTCTGCATTTACGTTTCATATAATACATGCTAATAAATAATTCCCCAGCGACGTAATCGTGAACAAAATTGATTTATTTCACCACAATGTTACCATATAATTGTTAAACTAATTAAGTCTTCCAATGTTGTCTGATCTTATACCATAGATTACGAGAATGTATTTACTAACACAATGTGTTGCCATAAATCTGTCATAAATTATGATTCCTTCACGACTATTGCCATATGCGAACATTTTAATAAGGTTGCAGTTCTACGTATGAATTTAAAATTAAACCATATTAATAATTAATTATGAAATTGTTTAAATATTTATTTCTATAGCACACCATGTGTGTTGCCAGTGATGACATAGGTACGGAACGCAGACGTGGTAACTCAGGGTGCAATGCAGAGGGCTATTCTCGGAGTTTCTCTACGAGACCGAATCAGAATTGAGGAGATCCGTAGGAGAACCAATGTCACCGACATAGCTGATTTCGAAACTGAAGCGGCAGTGGGCAGGGCACTTTGTACCTACTTAGCAGTAGAGTAAAGAAGTTGACCCACTGTTAGTGTTTTTACACATATAGTACCACGCCGGACCAATTCTATATACGTTCTACTGCAACATAACTTGCATTTTACAATTTCTTACAGCGACAAGGGAGGCTGCATTCACCTATGCTATAACCTCAGCTGGAGTGACACACGCGTTGAGTACAGCCTGCGCGAGAGGTGACCTACCTTCCTGTGGTTGCACATCAAACAGGTACGAATATATATTGACACTATAGTTATGAAAGCATCTGGGACTCCTTGTTTTAAGCTTAAGGCTAAGCTAAGCTAGAAATAAATAGCGTGCATGCACACCAACAGCTAAGCCAAAGCACTGCCAGAACACTGGACAGCACTGGCGAAGGATGTGCAAAGGGTGTGCGGGGTAGCGGGAGGGGCTTAGCTTAGCTCGTGGAGCTGCGCATCGGCATACACAACTAACTTAGCTTCGCATATTTTAGTTAGCTCACATAGCTAAGTTCGCATAGTTTGCGGTCTGCACATAAGTATGGAAAACTGCGTCAGTTATGCGAGCTAAGCTAAACTAACTTAGCTTAGCTCTTGGTCTGCAACCCGTATTATGCTCCACTTGCCTGTTCTACCATCCCCAGAACTAGCAACAACAAAATTCGCTTAATGACTAACTAGCTGTCACGACGGACACTGTTCTATCTATATAATAGAAAAAACATGATGTAAGTACTCGCAGAACATAGTGGTTAAATTCTCTTTGATATCTTTCAATAATGTAGTCTACTGTCTAAAGCTTTGCTCTTAATAGTGATTTTCATTATTATAATACTAGAAAAAAGGGATTGCTTGTAACTAATTCTAGTAGGCTTCATAAGATACATAATAGCTTTAAGGGTAAATGTATACACTTCTATAATAGGATCCCAGCATTATTGATTCAGGCATTATCTATAAATAAATTTGAATGTTTATATAAAAAAATTGCTCTGTTGTAAATCCGATTACTCCACTGCTGAATATCTAAATGATCGGACAGCCTGGGACTAGATTGTGATTATTTTATAGCGATAGAAATGACTGTACAATATTGTATATTTTTATTGAAAAGAGCGCAAAAAAAGAATGCTGGGAGAGTTTCATGCGCCGCTTCTTCTCTCTCAGAGCGCCATTTGTTTCCGAAGCGGTAGTAGTATCTAGAAGTTATTAGAAATGACATCAAAAAGAATTCTAAAGGAATCAATTTTGAGAAAATAAATGCCTTTTAATGTAGTCTACTGCCTAAAGCCATCGAAAATGTGTGATAACGTATTTCTGAATGATTTTATAATGTGTAGAAGTAAAATGATAATGATCTAATATCGTATTTGTTCAGCTTTTACATTACCACTTTATAATTGCCAACTTTTTAAAGTATTAACACGTATATAGTATGTTATCCTCAAGAAATAGACATATGTCATCGCGGACCATTCTGTAGGCCTATAAGATACACAATACAACCATTCTTAATTTTGTTTGTATCTCAAAGGGCTTAGACAGCACGACACCTCTAACAAATATCGATAATGTATACAAATATGTATACATAAACTTAATTTAGAATAAATCCTTCCTCGAGAATTTGTAAAAACAACATGAAAATAGGTGCAGTAGTTTTTGAGATTATCGCGAACAGACAGACACGGTGGAGGATTTTGTTTTATGATAATATGTAGTGATAAATAAACACTATCATTTTGTGCTTTTAATAAAAATATTTATTAATTGAATTTGTTTACCTTGCTACCTACTCTTTCACACTTAAACTATTATACAAGTCTGATAATAATATTTTCACGCACACGTTGCTAAAATTATATTGTAAATATTTTATACTTAAATTTTGAATCGTTCCCGAGGGTGCAAAATCGTACACAATAACTCTAGTCTTCCCAAATCACCAGTGCTCCAGGGCACTTGATTTTTCAGATACACCAAAACCATGTGAACTAAATTGTACGAAATAATATAAACGTTTAAGTACAGTAAAGTCGACGGAATAACTTATTTTAGGCATTAGGTATGTTTTACGTAAAACAAATTTATTCTTTAAAAAATCGAATATTAATTTCTACGAATATCATATTTTGTTTTGTTTTGGAAACAGAAAAATAAAATATTTTCCAGCTGCATGAACCACTGTAAAACCAGGTTCTTTTTTCTTTAGAATGGTGGCATTTAAAAAAGAGTTAATAATTTCCTTAAAGTCCGGCAACGCTCCTGCAATTCCTTTGGTGCAAGATAATGTGGACAGCGGTGATCACTTGACATCAGGTGAACCGTACGCTCGTTTGTCCTCCTTTTCTATAAAATAAGTGTGTTTGTAATTTATGTACTCACGCAAGAAAATTCTTCTTTGGCGTAAATAAAACAAAAATTCTTAAAAAAGTATTCTCGTGCTATTTTACGTTTGTAGAAAAAACAATATTTTAATAAAGAAGATATTAAATACAACCAATGAAAATATTATTATATCGCATTAAATATCATTAAACTATTTTTATACAATTGGAGAGATTCTTTTTTTTTAAACTTGTATATAAATTGAATTTATTTAACTCTCGTCCATTGGTTGTGGTTCATTACACATATAAGTTGCAAGAGTCTTGGTAGCTGAAGTATGATACTAAGTATCCATCCCCACTCTCTGATGATACAAATGGTCTAGTTCACCAGCTTACGTAAGGGTGTCGAATTTGCGTGACGGTGTGCGCGCACATCGTATAAATACACATAATTTTTCCCTAACACGCCAAAAGAAACATAACTACAATAATGAAAAATTTATAACAAGACTAAAAACAAATTTTATTTGTGCCAAATGGACGGTGCGAGATTCGAACCTGCACAGACCGAAACCGTTAATCAAACCGTCCGAGAGCGTACCGTTCATAAGTCTTGGCATGTTTGTTAGGCTAAATTTACCTAACCTCTTATTTCAGACGTCGTGCACCAAGTCCATCAGAGCAGTTCCAATGGGGTGGTTGTGGTGAAGCAGCTTATGGTGCCAGGTTTGCCAGGAGGTTCCTAGACTCCAGGGAGATAGAGGCTGATGCAAGGAGCTTGATGAATCTGCACAACAACCGCGTTGGAAGGAAGGTCAGTGAGGTCAGGTCATCACTTAATGCATCCGCTCTTTTGCTGAAACACTTGGTGCTGAAGCTAATATATTGTCAAACAATTGCTGCCCGCAGTGCCATTAAGGTCCGTTATTTTTATGCTACAGTGCCGTCTGAGCAGATAATTCAACTTCACCTTTTTGTGGGAGGTTCCTTTGCACAGGAAGCCGGGTAGATTATGGGTACCACAACGGTGCCTATTTCTGCCGTGAAGCAGTAATGTGTAAGGATTACTGTGTTTCAGTATGAAGGGCGCCGTAGCTAGTGAAATTACTGGGCAAATGAGACTTAACATCTTATGTCTCAAGGTGACATGCGCAATTGTAGTGCCGCTCAGAATTTTTGAGCTTTACAAGAATCCGAAGCGGCACTGCATTGTAATGGGCAAGGCGTATCAATTACCATCAGCTGAACGTCCCGCTCATCTCGTCCCGTATTCTCATAAAAAAAAAACCTAAATACTAGTGACATACGTCTACTAATTTTGTCACCGTTTCATAATAAAAACATCAATACGACAGTGGTGCGATACAGAGCGCAAGAAACACATTTGTTTTTCTCCGAGAGTAGCGACTGTTTGACATTTGGATATATACTGTTTTTATAGAGGAAATGCGAGCGTACGGTTAATCTGATGATCTGTTGCAACATCAGTGGTATCATGAAGCCTTGCCAGCCTTTTAGAGTTGTACGCTTTTTTCAAGTTCGTGTCGGCCTGGAAGGGGTAAGGGAGTTAATTCACAGTTTGGTAGTTAGTTGTAGAAATTTCCCATGAAAAGCGCACTGTGGGTTAATCTACCATTGTTTATGATGGCGATGAGTTTAAACAATTAGCCATAACTTTGCCATCTCTAACACGGTACGCGAAAGGCCGTAATAAAAATTTATTTTTAATCTTAGATGCCAGCTATGAAAACGTCGAAAAAAATTGACTTTAGGACGAACCTCTATTTTGAGTAATTCACGCACACTAACACAAAGTGTCATACAAATCGCGAGTGTAAGACGTAGCTGGTCACTCACACTAAACTAATATTTGTGGCCCGTTTTTATCGGTTTTCGTAGAGCAAGTGACTCTTTCTAAACGTATAAATTATGTAGGGTTATAATTATAAAAAATTACATTTGATTTAGAACATACCTTTTAATTTCTTTAAAAAAAAAAGTAAACCTATAGAGTATAATTTAAACTCTAACGAATAATAATTCGGATAATGCAATTGAAAAAGCACACTCAAATGAACACAACTGTCATTAAAACAACCGTACATTTTTTATTAGTAATCATCTTAATATGCCGACGGCCGTATTTACAAAACGGAGTTGCCAGCATTACGCAGTAATTTAACCCACGCATTTACGAAAGGGGTAATTTTTCGAACTTGAATCTCGTAATGTGTAATTTATTCCAATGAGTTTCTAGAACTCAAATTACAGACCGACGCGTCAATCAAATATGTACCTTTATGTTAATAGCTTTACCGGTATTCTTGTCTTTTTCGTGCATCCTGTGTGGTTCAGTCTTAATGTATTTTAGGGTTACGTACCTAACGTATATTATTTATTTTGTTAGCGTGGGCTAAGGCGACATATATCCCCGTAGATACTACGGCTTTACTTACCTACAGCATCTCCTCCTCCTTTACAAATCATTGATTTTGTCCCAATTATAGCTGATCGTCTATATATTATAAATCATTTTACCCTTCATACGAGTAATACAGCATCTTCGTCTAAAATCACCAAAAACTAGTCGTGAAGCAATCTATAAAAAATTATGCAACAAAAATAGTCAAATATCTTAACTAACACAAGTACGTTATGAGCTGTGAAATTAGGTTCCTATTGCGGTGTTTCCAGGAGGATAACACATGAGTCTTATCCTAAAGTCTAAAAGAGCGTGTACATCTATCTAAAAGGCCGGCAATACTCCTGTGATTCCTCTGGCGTTGCAAGGGAATATGAGCGGTCATCACTTAACATCAGAAAGAAAGAATGATATTTATTTGCAACAAATACAATATTTACATATTAAACTACAAGAATTATATTCAAAACAAATTTCATGTTGAAGTGCTTGTCACAAATTGGTCACACTTCAGCTTAATGCTGATTACTGATCGCATTCATCAAGTCATTATTAAGTATTGTATTTTATATAGTGACGCGCAGAAGAATCACATTTTTAAGATCGCAAGTCCTCGATATTCATTATTGCTATGTATTAATTCAACCTGGCGATCTTGACCAGATCGTCGGTAAATCTTGTGTCCCTACCAAATCTGTGTCCCCTCCGGTACGTGGTCGCCATTCGATGACTTTACTACCCCACCGGCCATCTGACCCTTGAGCTATGTGTTCTGCCCACTGCCTGTTGCGTCGCAATCATTTGGGCCATGTCAGTGACTTTGGTTCTCCTATGAAACTCCTGAGTTCTGATTTGATCTCGCAGGGAAACTCCGATTTTCATCAGGCCCATAGTTAGCGACCACGTCTACATACCGTAACTCATCACTGGCAACACACACTGGTTGAAAACCTTCGTCTACAGTCACTGTAGTATTTGGAACTAGAAGATTTTACGGAGCTTACCGAACGCTGCCCATCCGGAATACGTTCGATGAGGGCAGCGCAAGACCGATCGTCATGGAGATCTTTGGAGGAGGACTTTCTCCAGGACATCTTTTGGATAATGATAATGATTTTTCAATAAATTTATTGCAATTCAAATCCATTATGGGTTGAACCGATGGAACCATTGCTCGATAACTCTGCCACATTACTACTGTACTTAAAATAATTAATCCAGTAAACATTGGTTAAAAACCAGCGTCCGATGATATTCAATCGCACTTTACTCACTAAGAATATATAATTATCATAAATTGATAGGCATTTACAGAAGGGGTATTTTTTTAAGTTGAACCACGTAATTTGTGTAATTTATTCCAATGAGTTTCCAGAACTTACTAGAATTACTGACTCCGAAACACTAAAATATGTCATTTATGTACAGACTTTTTGTCTTTTTTATATCTTGGTGTGTTTTAAAGGTTGTTGTGACCAATGGGTATGAGACTGGATTTTGTTTTTAATGATTTTTTGATGATAGTTTGATATCGGTACTAAGTTAAATTATATCAGAAAATTTATTGAAGTAGGTGTTACTTTGCGGAAATCCATAATTATCCAAATGATTTGAGTTTTCTTGAGTGTTAATTCCGCCAATATTTGTCTTTAAACAGTTCCACACGTGTTTCGCCGCTACACGAGGCATCCTCAGGACATGTTGAGTCGCCAAAAACTGGCACGAGACCCACCAACTCCAAACATACGTGCGACATAAGCACATCTGACCTACAACTATGTATAATATATAGTTACAAACCTACCTTAGCTGACACCGACTCCAAAAATAACAATAATTGTAACAAGAATTAGATTAATTGGATTATCCTCCACTATCAGATCTAGACCAAATTGCAATGGACCACACGGGAATCACCAACTTTCCATTAAATATAGAATTATCAAAATTTGTTCTCCCAGTAGAAAGTTATGAGGTAACAAACGTAAAACAAAACTTATCGACGAATTAAGAACCTCCTCCTTTTTTGAAGTCAGTTAAAAATATAGATGACTGACTGATAGACATGTTTACTTAATATTATTTATAATTTAATATTATTAAAGTATGGGTTATCATATTTTACCGACCTTTTTTTAGGTAGAACTCTAATTTATCCACTCACCACCATTTAAAAATAAGCCCTTTACAAACTATAATTTTCCATACAAATTACGTTTTGAATTGAAAATGCTCTGCTATTTATTCGGGATCTTCATGTTTAAGGGCCATGAAACGTAATGGGAGGTCCACATTAAAATTAAATTGCCCATGAAAGTATGCTATGCGTAATCGGTTCGCCGGCGGGTAATTGGGCCCACTACAGTGACTGTCGATTCGCACACTACCCTAATTGGACCCTTCGGCAACCACAGAGTTAGAAAATCACGGGAATTATGGGAGAATTTGAATTCAAAGCATAGCAACACCGAAAGTATTTTTTCTGAGAATATAACATGTTTTTTGCATATCTAGCTATATTCCTACTATCATAAAAAATCTAAAAGTTCGTCCATTTCTTGAAGCATTTAATGCGACCATATTATGAACGTAGTTGGTAGCACGTGATGCCTTGTAATAAGGTATCAACTTGGGGGAAAACTCAATTATAATATTGATAATTGACTTGTTCCTCAAGTTTTTCCAATAATATATTTTTTTCGCCATATTTTAATGGCAATTTGTGTTTTACAGATCGTGAAAGACCTCGTTCGCCGCGAGTGCAAATGTCATGGTGTATCGGGGTCCTGTGCTTTGCGGACATGTTGGCGCGCTCTGCCCCCTTTCCATGCAGTTGGAGCCGCTTTACGGGAAAAATATATGCGAGCGAAGCTGGTAACACCGCACCCTCCGCCAGCCACGCGTGCACCACAGACTCATTTAGTTGTCAGAAGGTTCTTTCTCTACTATAAAGTTCATTATAATCTATTTTTATAACAAAAGTATATACTTAAACAAAGTAAGCATTCGGAACAAAAAACGTTATTGGGTTAAGAAGGTTTTGTTAATAAAATATTAAATTCCTCCGTCGCAATGAAACCTCAAATGTAATGGTCGTGAAATGCATGTGGCGCATTATTATTGATGTAATGGGTGGAGGTGATCACATCATTGAGTAAGCCTTTTACATGTCTAACGTTTATACTAAATAACATTTTTTTTAAATAACAATTAAGACCGTCGCCGGCCCTGGACTCTTTGTGTTGCACAACCCTGACAAACACGATTCTCTTGCAAAAAACGTTCCGTAAAACAAAAATAAATTATTGTAACAAATCTCTAAAGAAGCAATTGTCATTATAATAAATAATTAATAATAATATTAATAATGTAAGAAATAATTAACTATTCAAATAGCTTTTATTTATTTGCAATCGATGCTTATTAGTTCTTTTTTTAGACAGAGACATAGCGCAGGTATAGGCAGACAGCCGCGCAAATCGGAATTAGTGTTTCTAGAAGCGTCTCCTTCGTACTGCGAGCCTGATGTTCTGTCTGGAGCCCTGGGTACCCATGGCAGACACTGTAATAGAACTTCCACAGGTATATAATTAAGTTTTAATAAATATTAATGTAGCATATTAATGATAATATAATTGTCATATGAATTATCGAGCATCATATTATTATGTAGAATTAACTATTATATTTTTGTGCTTGTCTTTGTCGTTTGAGCATATGAAATATTTTTTCGTTTGTGAGGTAGGTAATGTATAAAAATTAGATGAGATGATGGAATTTATAAGTAATCGAGGGAACAAATAAATATAGAAATCTTCAACAATATAACAAGCAGTCGTAGCAGTATTCAAGTAAATACTTCACTTGTGGTGGAATGATAGCTAAGCGTCCACCAAATTAAAAGTGAAAGACCATCACCAGAAAATCTCCTTAATAGAACCACATTTTCTAGCCGTGTTCTGTGTATTAGAATAATTGTCATGAGACTCTCAGGAAGTTACTCTTTCTCTCGAGTGTTTTGTTTTAAAAGATTATACAATTAACTGACATAAATACAGCTCGTCTAGTTTACTTTAGTTATTTCCATGTTATTATGTTCTATGGTATATTGCTACGAGGCAGCGCTGCCTATATTAATACCATCTCTGTGCTGCATATGAGGGCTATTCGCGCTATGTCTAACCTAGCTCTAACCTAGCGCTAAAGAATCATTGAGAGCAAAATTTAAAGTGATAAACATCATAACTGTTACCTCTCAATATATTCTTGATAATGTAATGTATGTACATAGGCACATAAGCGAATTTGCTAGAAACTGTCATAACCATGACATTAACAACAGGAACAAACATAAACTTATAATATAATATATATTAGGGCACTAGACTAAGTCAAGTTACTAAGTCTTTGGTTGGGAGATGTATAATATTATTATGCTTTTAAAACAAGATCCCAGAAAATATCCAAAAAATGTATTATGAAATTCAAAAGAATTGCTAAAATATAAAACATCGATATCTCGATCCCATCACCAAATTAGACATGATTTGCTTACCCATATTTCGAGTAAATACTGACCATTTTTATATCTTACAGGTGAAAACGGATGTGAAACTCTTTGCTGCGGCCGCGGTTACAACACTATCCAGTCAGTCCAAGAATCAAAGTGTCGTTGCAAATTTCACTGGTGTTGCCGCGTCTCTTGTGAAAAGTGTGTGACTCAAACGGAAATACACGTGTGCAAGTGATATAATACACGTTCAAGACTTTTGAGCTATATTTTTAATACTAGCAATATTATTTCCAATTAAATATTAAACAAGGCCATAAAATAATTTAATTCTGTGTTTATTGTAATATAAAACTGGTTAGAAAGTTTCTCTTGCGAACAGGTGGTAACAGAAATTATGGTTTTTAAGGCTGCTGTTGAAGATAAGTTAAATTAATTAAATACTAGATGCCTCAGCTTATTTTCCTAGGTCAGTTTTCTGCCTCAAGTCTGCTCTCCATTATTTCCATTGGACATTATATTTTTTATTGGTCATTGTGTAAGCCGATGAGTATACTATGATATTTAATTTATATATGTGATTAAATTTGTGCTTAGACTGTTTATTTTAATCTGATTTCCTTTCCAATTGTTTCTTTAAATTTTATTCAGGGAAACGCAAGTTGTGAAATATAAATCGATGCACATAATATAAATCCTGGCAACATTGGTTAAGACCTGTAATGGACTAAGTTTAGTGTTAATTAAACGCAGTATCATTAAGATGTAAATAAAATTTGCCACCAGTATTTTAGTAGGTAGCATTTCGTTAAGTATAATTATTATTATTTGTAATAAGTGTACTGTATCGTTAGCATAGACGTAGAGAATGAACTATCTAGCTACCTGTCACGTTTTTACATAGTTGAAATACTCTTTGTAGATTTTCAAGAGAGGATGAATGATAGTTTTTATTTTGCACTTTGCAGCGTCTGTGCTCAGAAATTCTATACGTCTATGATTGTAAGAAACTGCCATTAAATTAAATTGTAAATAATTATCACGTTAACTTAGATTAAGGATTGGTCTGCGCTGCGCTCGTACGCCCAAGTGAACGTACTCGAGGGAGTCTCGAATAATGTGTGACGTTGGCGTACCACATGTACTGTTAAACTTTGCTAATATTTGAAACTAAAATGCCGGGTTGCATAGTAAAATTTTGTAAAAATAATTCTACAAGAAATAAGAAAGTCACTGACGTCACATGTCATCAGTATTTTTTATTTATTATTTTCAATGTATAATAAACACAAAGCATAAGTTACAAAATTTGAAAGATGCCATTGAGTGTCAAGATGCCACGCACTCAAGCATCTAATTGTTGTCGTAATAAAAAAAGCTATTGTTCTTAGGTAGTGCGGTATAAAGTTAGAGCGCAGCGGAGACCAATCCTTAATCTAAGCATGTTAAATTATAGTATTTTTGTCTATTTGGACATAAGGAACGATTTCAAATTATTCTATAATAACAACTACATTAATTTTTTCATACGAATTGCCAATATTGTAACGTCCTGTGTAATTTCAGAAGCAACAAACACAATAAAAATAAAATAATTCAAATTTACAACATCGCAATTTAATTTTGAAATGTTTATTATAACTAGCATAATTTACTTTAAAATGGAACAGTAAAATAAAATGAGACAAATCAAAATATGTCATTCATAACTAATTTCTTATTTAAAATAGACTTTTTCGGGTTATCTGCTAGCAAAATATTAATGAAAAGTCGATAATAACAATTAAAAAAAATACCATTATAATTACTTAATATTTATAACCTTATACAAATGATTTAAGTTTTCTTAAGAGTTAATTCCGCCAATATTTGTTTTTAAACAATTCGACACGTGTTTCGCCTCTACACGAGGCATCCTCAGGACGTGTTGTTGTACTCAAGTTTGAGTCTCAAACTCTCAGAGAAAAAGAGAAAGAAAACTTAAATCATTTGTATAATTATGGATTTCCGCAAAGTAACGCCTACATCAATAATTTTTTTTATAGCATTACTCTAATAAATGATATTAATTGTGCAGTATTTAGTGAGTATTGCATAGTATGTAGATACACATTCTTTCTTGTTATTTGTCTAAGTTCTTGCTAAGGTTTCGTCTTGCTCGCATTGCTTGGGGCGACATAGTGAAGCATGTAGTATTTTAAATTATGGTCGAGGGAGGCGGTGGCTGGTCCATACGTGATGCTCTTGAACGTGCGCTAATTGTAGTGGCTGGATGATCCTCTCATCGAGTTATCTGTATCATGTTCTTAAAATTAAAACTATCTTACATACCTATTTTAATGACATTAAATGTCATAGAAACCATAACAAAAAATTAATAGATTTTACAACTTAAAAACACGATTCGATTTACTCTTATACAAAAACGAATGGTCTCCAATTTAATTCACTGCAACCACTCTAATAGTTTCGCCATAGAATTAATATTGTCTATTTCTAGTAAGTGTTAGGATATTACTATGATCGAAACATATCATAGGTTTTATGAATAAAGGTACTTAATACCGCAGAGTAGAGAATAAAATATTTTTTAAAATATTGAAACCCGTAGAGAGGGAGAGAGAGAGAAGAGAACACAGCCATTACAACTTTATATGGGTATATTAAACTAGAAATAATTCTGCACTATATGTGATTCTATAAGATTGAATTTTAAATGTACTTAATTATTAATATAACATTCCGTAGATTAATTAACTTATTCATAATTGTATTGTTTGTCTAATCAAACTTATGTCTAAGCATTAAATAATTATTAAACAATTATGTTTTACATTGCTTGTTGAGTTTTGTTTCAGATACACCTAATATATATATATTTAACTGGCTTTAACAATAATTAACTATTAAAACATAATCTACCTATTAAAAATTTATGGCAACACTGTGCCAGAATTTTCATCCAAATGTTTTCTTGTAAGTGGAAGAAAATTCCCTGCACTGCACTGCGATAAGCCGTGACACATTTAAAACAAAATTAGAGTTCTCAATGAAATAAATTTACGCGATTATTGTGTTAGAAACTCGAAGAATGTAGTGTTAAAGAAAACTGGTGTGTGTACTTGGTGAGCTTGGCGTACCTAATCACCTAAGAGCACTGATCCAGGCATTACATTATAACAGCCAAGGAATTGTGAGGGTTCACCAGGTGACTTTGGGTCCTTTTGGTTTTGAAAAGGGAGTTCGACAAGGATGTATAATTTCGCCGATCCTGTTTCCTGATCAACGTTTACGGCGAGTACATCGTACGAAAGACCTGCGACGGCTGGAGCGGTGGAATCGACATTGGCGAGCATAAACTCGCAAACCTACGCTATGCTGACTACACAACTCTGTTGGCAGCCAACGAGGCTGTAATGCATGAACTTCTAAGCAGGATGGAGAGCGTCAGCGCTGAGCTGGGTCTGGCTATAAACAGGTCTAAAACTATGGTTATGGCTGTGGATCGGTCTGGCAGGCTGGAGCTTACCGGAACACTACAATTAGAAATGGTCAACAAATTCAAATACCTGGGCTCTGAAATCTGCAACGATGGTTTTTGCGAGGGAGAGATTCGTCATAGGATCGGCATGGACTTTAAAGAAAGCCGACCGAAAACGAATCGGTGCCTTCTACATGTGGTGCTGGAGAAGGATGTTGGGCGTACCTTGGACAGCACACCGAACTAATGTGTCGATCGTGAAACGGCTGGGCATTGTGACTAGGCTCTCTACCATCTGCTTGCGTAGGGTCCTAGAATACTTCGGCCACATCGCCAGAAGGGATGAAGACAACCTGGAGAAACTGATGGTAACAGGGAAGGTGGAGGGAAGAAGACCAAGAGGAAGGAGCCCCATGCGATGGACCGATCAGATTCACACTGCCCTTGAAACCACTGTCCACGACGCTTTACACTCTGCTTCCGATAGGGGCAGATGGCGGCAAATAATACGAAACAAAGTACTCTGTCGAGATGATCACGACCCTCAGCACTGAGGAAACCGACGCGAGGAGGAGGAGTTCTTCCTTATTCACAATCATTATGTCTAAACTACTTCATAATTTATAAAAATAAAAATTCTGAAGCTGTTTAGTTGTACATGATGTAGTATTTTTACAATAATCATTACAGAACAATTTCAAAATAAACTTAAACAGCTTATTGTTTATCGATTACAACTCCCTTTAAAGAAAGCTAATTATCGATAGAAGATGTCCTTACCCTACGTCGTACGAAGTTCGACCGTGCCGTTGAATAGCACCGCCGTCAAAGAGATACCGCAGGCACGTGTATTTTATAGCCTAAACACATGGTCGGATTTGGTAGGGCCGGACCATAGGACGGTACGGTGGACGTGGGTGGACGCCTCGCACCAATTGGTCGCCGTCGTATTCAGTACGGTCCGGACGGTAATGCCGACAATACGACATACCATCCAATATGGTCGAACCCGAAGCCCGTGAACACTAGAGGACCCCAAGGCTGTGTGCTATCTCCCACGCTGTTACTACTGCATATCAATGATATGTTGGACATCTACAACATCCTTAAAGCCTCGCCTAGTATCGGAATACTGGGTCTCGAAATCTCGAGTGATTGCCAGAAAGGTGACCATTTGGAGGGCATACCTAAATTGGCGTCGAAGAAGCTGGGCGTCATTAATTTAACAAGGCAATACATTCTAGCGCTCTACAAAGCGCAGCTCATCAAGTATTGCTGTCATCTCAGGTCTGGCGCACCCTAGTATCAGCTCGATCCATCTGACCGTTGGCAACTCAGAGCAGCTCCAATTGTTGTGAACCCAGTGCTCTGTGAACGGCTGGATCACTTGGCGTTGCATAGAGACGTCGCTTCATTGTGTGTCTTCTACTGCATTTATCAAGGGGAGTGTTCCAAAGAGCTATTTCACCTGATTCCTGCCGCCGAATCCCACCTTCGCACGACACGCCACAAGTGAGGATATCATCCCCACCATCTGGATGTGTGGCGGTCCTCCACATTGCAGTTTTCCAGGGGCTTTCTTTCACGTACTACAAAGTTGCGGAATGAACTTTCTTGTTCGGTGTTTCCGGGACGATACGACTAGGGCCTTGGATACCTTCAAAAAAGCGCGTACACCCTCCTTAAAGGCAGACAGTGCTCCTGTGATTCCAGTGTTGTTGCAAGAGAATGTAGGCGGCGGTGATCACTTAACACCAGGTTCGCTCGTACGCTCGTTTGTCCCCCTTTTCCATTAATAAAAAATTCCGGTACTAGACCGCGTCCGATGGTTCAGCTGGGCCAAATCCGACCATGTGTTTAGGCTATAAAATACACGTGCCGGCAGTATCTCTTTGACGGCCGCGAGCGGCGCAATTTAAAGGCACCTTGCCTAGCGGTGCTATTCAACATTTGCACGGCAAAGCGCCAACGCCGCCTTATGATATTGAAATATGCAAATTCATTGAATCATTCTACCTCGGAGCTCAGTATAATCAGGAGTCAAGATGGGAGCATTATAAGAGGAGAATAATGTGTGCTAAAGAGATGGAAAGAGTATTTTGAAAGTTTGTTTGAAGGAGAGGAAGTGCATGAACAACATCCGGCAGCTTCTATTGAAACTAATATAAATGTTGATGAAAGTGAGATAAGAATGGATGAAATAGTGAAAGCATTGAAAAGTATGAGATTAGGTAAAGCTGCAGGGTATGACAGGATTACCGTCGAGATGCTGAGGGCTGGTCAGGGCATAGTGGCTAGCCAGCTGTACCACCTCTTCAATTGGTGCTGGCGAAATGGGCAAGTACCAGGAGACTGGTGCAAACCTGTAATCGTGCCATTGTATAAGGAGAAAGGGTCACGACAGGACTGCAGAAATTACCGCGGTATAAGCCTTCTCAGCGTCGTCGGTAAATTGTATGCAAAAGTGTTGATTGAAAGAGTTGTGAATGAAACAGACGAAAAAGTATTGGATGCACAAGCGGGATTTAGAAAGGGAATGGGATGTACGGATCAGGTCTTTTCCTTGCGGTGCATAGCCGAAAAGTTTTTGGCTAAAAACAAGAAGGTCTATTGCGCGTTCGTGGATCTAGAAAAGGCCTATGATAGAATGGTGAGGAATGAATTGTGGTCAGCACTGTCCGCGAACGGTGTGAGCAGTGTCCTCATACGAGCATTGCAATCTCTTTATAGAGATTCTAGTGCTTGTGTAAGGATAAACGGGGCATACACTGAATGGTTTAATATCGAAAAAGGTGTTAGACAGGGATGTGTAGCGTCACCGTGGCTGTTTAATCTGTTCATGAACAATTGCTTGACAGATTTATAAGAGAATGAAAGTGGGTTGAGAATGAATGAGTTACTCGTCAAATGTTTTCTCTATGCTGATGACCAAGTATTACTTGCATCTTCGGCCGAGGAGTTGCAGGAGATGGTAACTGTTATGAATGAAGCTTTTGGTGGAAAGGGAATGAAGATGAATGTAAAGAAGACGAAAGTGATGGTGCTTGAAAGAGATGAGGTAGAGACAGACCGCAATATCGTGATTGGAGATGAAAAAATTGAACAGGTGAATGAGTTTATGTATCTGGGTTCTAAATTTACAAGAGATGGAAAGTATGAGAGTGATGTTGAAAGAAGACTGAATGCAGGAAACATGGTGAATGGAGCTTTGCACTCCTTTATGAACAGGCAGAAGGTGTCTAATAAAGCTCGTTCGGCTGTGCATGAGGGGGTGTTGGTTCCAACACTCATGTACGGAAGTGAAAGTTGGGTATGGCAGAAGAAACATGAAAGCAGAATAAATGCAGTTGAGATTAGAGCGTTGAGAAGTATGATAGGAGTTAAACTGAGTGACAGGATAAGAAATAGTGAGATAAGGAAACGTTGTGTGCTGAAAGAAGATGTTGTGACAAAAATTGAGAAAGGTATGCTGAGATGGTTTGGACATGTCGAGAGAATGAATGAAGAAAGATTGACGAAGAAAGTGTATAAGGCCAGTGTGAATGAAAGTGTTGGAAGGGGTAGACCTAGGCGGACGTGTCAAGATCAAATCAGGGACGTCTTGAAAAAAGGCCAGGTCAAGAGTACCCTAAACCGGAGAGCATGTATGAAAGGAATAATGAAAGTAGACGAAGCGAAACAAGTATGTAAGGATCGTAGCAAGTGGAAAGAATTGGTCTCTGCCTACCCCTACGGGAAAGCGGCGTGATTTTATGTATGTATGTTTAGAATCATTCACCCAGTTACCCAAATCTTACAGTACGTTTAAATTAGCTCAAAATGAAAAGCCAACTTTTTGACCAAACCAATACACGGATTTCGTTAATTTTTGGTATATCGTCAGCAAATATGCTAACAAGTAGCATAACTACATTTATTTCATATATGCTATTTCCATACTGTATATAATATATTTATAGTGAAAATGGTCACGCATAAACCACTGATCGTATCGACGAAGTAGGAAATTACAAGAAAAGAATTGACTTGTCAGCAATAAAAAGCCAATAGTGATATACAGTTCCACAGTCGATAGCAATCAATATTAACAGCCACAGTGGCAAATTATATTATTATAATGCAGTCATATTTCATTACCAAAACTATACACGCGTTTCTATAGATACACCAAGCACCTACATAGACGATAATATTGTGCTTTAATCATAGAAAATACTTTGAACACTCATATTTTCAAGGTATTGTTCAAAGAAAATTTTGGCTTAACCGAGTAACCGAGCCATAAATACCAGAAAAAACTTTAATCATCATTGTTTAGTTGTTTACAAAATATCGCATTGCACTTTGCAATTTGCTTGCACTTGCGTACAAAATATGAATACGTAGTTTTTATGAGTTAAAATGTAAATGAATAAATATATTAATAGATAATGCCGAAACCAACGTGTATTCAGTGCAGCACGGATGATTCCTTGCTATGGCGGAGCGCAGAAAACGGTCAAATATGTAATGATTGCCATTTAGCCAATACTGACAATAAAGATTCAGAGGTTGACCAAATTTCTATCAAAGTTGAAGTAGAAGACAAAAAAGAGGAAAAAGAAGAAGCAGATAGTAAAAATGGTAAAAACGAAGAAGATACTACACCAGCAAAAGCTACTGGGAAAGGGACACGTAAAAGTACTCGTTCAACGCGTTACAAAGCTAAGACGCCAGGTCCCGTGCCACAAAAGTCTTCATCGCTAAGAGGTAGAGGTCGACGAAGCATATTTAAACGACAACCATTAAAAGCACCCACTGCTACAGCTACTGTTGTTACTAGTGAGTCATTATTTTATAAGGTATGTAACTGAAGTCCCTTTACTGAATTTATATTAAGATAATAGGTATATAAACATATCAAAGTGATAAATAAATATATTAATTATTATCTTTCATAACATTAACTACTTCACATTTTATTTGAAGAACATTAAAGAGATGCTCAATCACATGATATCAAGTGAAAATTTTACCCATGGGTTCTGTTATTCGAGAGGTAGGCATGGTCATTGATTGATTGTTTTAAAATAATTTATTGGACATAAAAAAACTTATAATCTACTAGCTGACCTAAAAGACATTGTTCTGTAATTAATAAAAAAAATACTGTTTTATAGGAATTTGCCAATAATATTTCAAAACATCAAGAATTATTTCATGAAAAATGCTCCCTATTGCTTTAATGAAATTGTTTCACAGCAAAACTGTCAAACCGTGGGTCACAAAATTATCGCATAGATATTATGTCCATACAAAACAAATATTAAAAATATATGTGTCCCAAATCGAAATAAAAACTATCCTATCTCTCAAGTTGGACCAAATTGCACTCAATGAAGTAATCCCCGTTAAAATCCGCTCATTAGCTGGAGTACATCAAGGACAAACAATGTGTCACATAATTTATATATATTAAGATTTAATAACAACTCCTTTATACTAATAATTAATATGTTTAGTTTTGAGAGGCATCCTATTTAAATTCAACAAGAAAATAATTTAAAAAATCATTATTTAATAAGATACACTTATTCTATAGTCTCTATACTAAAGAAGTTATTTTTATGGGATGTCAATCATAAATTAAAGTAAGTTAAAGTTTCTTTCTGAGTTTTTGTTTCTTCTTTAAATTAAATTTAAGTTTCCATCTCATATCATTTTATGCCTGATTCTAAAATGTAGCTGTGTAAAACAAATACTTCTTGTGAATCTGAATAGGTTGGTAATACTTTTTGACTCTCCCCACAGGACACACCCTGAATTTGATCCTCACCCACTACATACCAATATGTGTTCAGTTTTTAAATTCATATAGGATGTTGTGATCACAGACCATTGTATTCACAGTCATGTCATTTTTTTTCATTAAGATTTTATCCACCAGTTGCAGAAAGCACCTTTAAAGTAATGTTTCATTAAATATAATTAATAATAATAATACTTTATTTCATTTTCTTTTACACTCACTGCAAATAACTTAAATTACTAAATGTACAATATTTATTACATAATACCAATTATTTACATCTTTTTATCTCTAATTGTAATAATACATAGAAACATTATATATTAAAAGAGGTTAACCTCTGACCCCGAAACTAGTTAAAACTGTATCTTCGTGGTCAGTGATTCCTCGAAAAATGACAATGACAAACGAAACAAAATTAAAAAGTTAAAAATTAAATGTGAATGTATGTGTGTTTGTGTGTATGTAATTCTTAAATTCCGTCACTTTTTTTTCATTTTGACAGTCAAAGATATCATGTGATATAAAGAAACATGCTTTCTACAACTGGCAATAATCTAATATACTCAATACTGATATTATCTGCATATTACTAAATAAGATAATGGTATAAGAAATTATTATTTAACTCCCCAAAATTTTATTACTTTTGAATTGTTTTTTACTTGATTTGCATGCACATAATCCAAATATAAAATAAAAAATAAACATATGACTCTTAACTATTGTTAAAAATATATTTTTATATTTATAGTGACATATTTTTTTACATTTATTCAAACTTATAAAATCATGTATGCAGTATATCAACTGTAATAAACAAAAATGATTTGAATCAAATTAACACATCAGATGAAATTTCTGGTTAGACTATGTTTAATAGTTTTATATTTTTCAGGGTTTCTATATGCAAGTGGGTGACATTGTATCCTTAATTGATATCAATGGTGGCACATATTATGCTCAAATCAGAGGCTTCTTAACTGATCAATATTGTGAAAAAAGTGCTGTTATTACTTGGTTACTGCCAACCAAAGCAAGCCCACCTCCAGAAAAGGGTTTCGATCCAGCCACATATATCATAGGTAATGTGATAACATAAAAAAAATATTTACATATAAGTTATACAAATTAACAAAACATTAAGCCAAGTGTTCAACTTGTCTGAAATTCAACACCTGTCTCTCAACCTCTATGGTGCCCCTCTAACCTTCAAATGTACAGTACCAGTATGTCATCACATTTTCACATAATTAAGATTTTGTCATGGTTGGATATTTTTTTTACTTTTCTTGAGAAGCTTTCTATATTATTATAGACTAGCTGACCCTGCAAACGTTGTTTTGCCATATAAAGTATAATTCACGCGATAGTTTTATAAGTAATAAAATATTGCCTATATTATAGCCTGTACATCATTTTGTTCTATTGTCAAGTTTTTGCAGCGCACACAAAAATAGGTTTTCGATTTTACACCTTGTGTTACAAAATAGCAATTTTATTACGGATCCCTAATTTTGAAAAAAAAACATAGCCTATAGCCTTCCTCGATAAATGGACTACCCAACACTGACACAGTAGTACCAGAGATTAGCGCGTTCAAACAAACTGCAGCTTTATAATATTAGTATAGATAAGACAAATTAAGTTCATCATATCTTGAGTGTTTATCCATTGACGTTTTTCAAAATGTATTACTAAAACTGTTAATATATATTATATGTTATATTAAGTGTCATTTTTGGTTAAATTTCAATAATTCTCGAATAATATCTTTATTTATTTACTTGTGTTTTTACTTATTAATTTATATTTTTTGACTTATTCATCTAAGGCATTGATTGTTCGATGTTTGAGTAATTTTTTTTGCCACACTATATTTTAAACTATAATTTAAATGATTTTACAAAACAATAAAGCTGTAAATGTTAATTTAAAAGTGTGGCAATCAGTTTCTTCTCACTTCTTCTCATTAAGGTCAACTTTTATCAAAGTGGCTTTAAACTTTAAGTACACTTGCATGCCAATTTAAATTAGCCAAATAGAAGATGCAACAATAAATATAAGATCTATAATGTATACTGTATTTGACACAATAAATAAATTTCATTTCAATGTTAAAAGCATACTTGACATTCGTTGGGACACTTACAATTGACCTACATGAATAATGTGATTTGATCTAACATTCAAATACTTAATTATATCTACATGCATATAAACATCAGTTGAACTTAAGTTTAGGTTTTCATGTAAGCACCCTCATTCAAATTTCAAAACTAAATTAACAGAAAATAACATTTAAACTTTTAGGACCGGAAGAAGAATTGCCGCGAAAATTAGATTATATGGAGTTTGTTATGCATGCACCATCAGATTACTACAAAGCTAGCAATAGCCCTTATCCATTGACTGACAATGAAGTTAACCATTATACAGGATATGTTTGGACCTCAATGGATCCTGTTATAGCTGGGACAAGAGAAAAATCATAACATCTTGGTTATTGTTAGGATATTAAAGTAAGTTTTGATAATATATATGAAAACTATGATCTGTTGTTTTATTTGTTTGTGACAAGCTGGTCTATCAAAGTTTAAATCAAAATGTACTTGCATATTCTTTTGAAATTTAGCTGGCATTAATAAATACAACTCATTAATTGTATGTCCCAGTTTTTAAAACGACATAGACGAGTTGCGGTCCTACGCTTGATTTAATTTCGTACCCCTTAACCGTATGGTATTTTAATAAAATATTGTTTAGGGTTTGAGGATAACTGAACTATTCATCGTGCCCAAGAGGCACAGACTAATATGATGCTTACGCATCCCAGAGGCAATAAAAAGTACTGAGAATGTACCTATCTATGCTGTTTGTGATGATTTGTCTCCACCATTGATGTGTACCAACCCTTATTGAACTTTACTCAAAAAAAATTGTGAAAAGACGCAAAACTAACATTTCTCACAAGAAGTTTTGAATATTATAAAAAGTCTATTCATCTCTTCCTTTAATCTTAAGTTAATGCAAAACATTATTGCTAGTAACTGCTAATTCTCTATATCAGTCCTGAATACATGAAATAAAAAAAGTAAACTATCGACTGTCACTGTCAAACTGACGCTGTTTGACGTTTAACAATAATAACAAAAACATTTATCATTATTAAAACGGCTTAATTATTTGCGCTTTTGTATTAGGAAATTGAAATACAAAACTGAAAAATTTATCAAACAAACCTATATTTTATTACACAGTTACAAGTGTTAAAGTCGTTGTCTGCTTAAAAAATGAGCCGCAAAGAAGCACTTTCCTCGTTCATTCAGCAAATCCATGGACGTCCTGTAGTTGTTAAATTAAACAGTGGTGTTGACTACAGAGGTAAGTTACATAATGCTCTTTAATGTCTCGAGACCTGAGTAAATTCAATTTATATAACATAAAAGCAATGGTTTGTTATTAACAGTTAGTTGTCTGTAACTATTTTTAGGTTATGTTTTGATTGTATTACCGGTGTTTAGACATTTCATTTAAAATTAAAAAGTTTATTTTTCTGAATGCTTTCTATCACAGCACTTCGTTTTATATAGTGTGTATTTTCTTTAGCTATACTACAAGTATCTGGCTGGTTGTAATGATAATAAAAAGGTTACAAGCAACACAAGCCACAACAAGTGACTTCTTTTCTTCTCTATGATTTGGACCTACTGAAGTGTCAATAAGAGTAGTACCACAAAGTATGTATTAAGAGTTTTCAACGCAGGAATTATGCTGTCAAAGATGCACCTTGCTCACACAGGTTCACATAAAGCAACCTAATGAACCACATACATGATTCTTTATTGAGATTTGTTATGAATCTGAAACTGACCTTGCACCTTCAGTTTTCCACCTGTTTCAGTCTCTTCAAAAATCTTTATGGGGTGTCAAGTTAACTTAAATAATAAACTTTGAAAATAAATATCTTGCCCTTAACTATACAATTAAAAGGCAAGACTATAAAAAGTAAACTTTTTACCTATTATATAAAGGGCAATACAAAATGCATGGTATATTTTTGCTATAAAATAGGTCCCTAAGTTATATAAATCGTATATTTTTAATAGTTCATCTAACAACTAATAATAAATGGCCACTTGTGTTCTGCATATAATAATATGTATTATGATTTATTATAATTAAAAGTTATTCCATTCTATATTAAAGTGTGACTGAAGAGCACTTTATGTCAATATTTTCATAATATATTGAAGTAAAATAGGTATAAATATATTCATCTTAATATATATAAATTATGTGACACATTGTTTGTCCGTGATGATCTCCTAAACTAATGAACGGATTTAAATGGGGATTACTTCATGGAGTGCAGTTTAGTCCAATTTGAGAGATAGGATAGTTTTTATTTCGATTTGGGACCTATAATTATTTTTATTTCCAATATTTGTTTTGTATGGAAATATTTTCTGTGAGAGAATTTATTGACACACAGTTTGACAGTTCTGCTGTGAAACAATTTCATTATAACAACAAGGAGCATTTATGTTACGAAATAATCTTGACAAATCCGAAAAAACAGTATATTATTTATTATGTACAGAACAACATCTGTCGGGTCAGCTAGTAGTCTATATACTAGGTACTTAACAATATATTATGATTGCTTTGTATTTAATGCTGAATATCTGATGGCAAGTTATTATATTAGCTCCTTGTCAAAACCAACCTAATATGTAGTAGCTAAGAACCATCTTAATTTATCTAACGCATAGTTTCTCAACCTTATTTTGCTCACCGCCCACTTTGAGAATATGTTTTTTTCTAGAGTATTTTCGTGTATCTTTTCGCCTTTTTAGACTATATTTTTTAATCTACCCACACCCCATCTGCGCCATCTCAATGCCCCCTAATTTTCTCTGAGGTCTTCTACTGCCCCCCCCAAAAGTCTCAAATGCCCACAAGGGGGCATTATTGCCCATGTTGAGAACCTTTAATATTATTGTCCATTATTGCTTAATTAAACAGTTCTGCCACAAATCAGTTATGCACATGTACAGTAATTGACAAATTTATTCTAGTTTTGAATGTTAAGGGAATTGAGATATTCTATCATATTATACTGATCGTCTCCATGTTATGTGATCAGACCCAATAGAGTTCAAAGGCATGAAGCTATTGGCATATTAGTTAAGAGAATAACACTCTTTGAAAATAATTCCTACTATAGGCTCATTGCAATCCTTAAAGACTTGACCATGAAAATGTGACCTTTGTCTAAATTATTTACTGGCATGTAAAATCTTCTTAATTTTATAGTACATAGCTTTTTCACCGGTAAAATACTGAATTTAATAATTGGTACAGATACTTCAAGACTCAAGTCATCTTAGTGTGCAATACTATTTGTGTTGTGCTTGTAAATATATTGCAGCTTTGATCTGTGTAACAGTGTCATTGTCCTAGCAATACACACACACATATAGTGCCATGCACCAAGGTGACTTGAAGTAATTCTGTAATCTTCTATACATGTAATAAAATCATAAACAATTCATTCATGTTGTAATTTAGTTATAAAGGCCAAATAAATAGATTTTTGAATGTGGTTTACACTTATGTATTGTGGCAATATTATTATTAACCCCATTATTTTAACCCCCTTATTCATAATAGTCTGCTAACTTAAAGCATTGCTAATTGTCACTCTGTCTTCTTCTATTGACCTAAGTCAGAATCAGAAAAAACACTCCTAAGCAGCTGTTTAAAGTTAGCGGACCATTATGAATAAGGGGGTAAATGTTTAATTCAATTTGGTACCAATTCAATACCAATGGGAGGCTCCTTTGCACAGGAAGCCGGCTAGATTATGGGTACCACAACGGCGCCTATTTCTGCCGTGAAGCAGTAATGTGTAATTATTACTGTGTTCGGTCTGAAGGGCGCCGTAGCTAGTGAAATTACTGGGCAAATGAGACTTAACATCTTATGTCTCAAAGTGACGAGCGCAATTGTAGTGCCGCTCAGAATTTTTGGGTTTTTTGAGAATCCTTAGCGGCACTGCATTGTAATGGGCATGGCGTATCAATTACCATCAGCTGAACGTCCTGCTTGGTTTTGGTTTACACACAAAACTCTGTGCAGGCAAAGTTGCAGGAGTAAACTTGTTATAAATCAATATAATATAAACATGAATTTCATCTTATAAACCAATGATGTTATTATAGCTGTTATTGAAATAAACCGTGACCTTTCTGAGCACTTAACAGATTATGTTGACATTCTTTACTGTGATTGATTAATAATATGTATTTTAGGTGTTTTAGCATGTCTTGATGGATACATGAACATAGCTCTAGAACATACAGAAGAATATGTTAATGGACAGTTAAAGAATAAATATGGTGATGCTTTTATTAGAGGAAATAATGTATTGTATATAAGCACTTCAAAAAGGAGAATTTAAGATATTGTAATATAGAATTATATTAATAAAAACTGTGTTTAATTCATTCATGAGCCTATGGTTGAAAAGTTTTATATGGGCAAATAATATTTGTTCATGAGAGCAGTGAACCCTTTTCAGGTCTAATGTATCTTTTGCCCATCCATAGATCTACAATAATAATTCCGACCAATATCATGCGTTAAGTTATTAATGTCCTTGGGTGTCCGTCCTGAGGATGCCTCGTGTAGAGGCGAAACACGTGTCGAATTGTTAAAAGACAAATATTGGCGGAATTAACACTAAAGAAAACTCAAATCATTTGTATAATTATGGATTTCCGCAAAGTAAGCCTACTTCAATAAATTTTACCCGCTCTTAAAAATCTTATTCCTAGTTATTTATTTAAGTACCATTAAATACCTTATACCTAGGGTTGTCATACGGGTTTCCCCAGATTTGTCCTAGTTTAGAAGGTGTCCGGGTGGGGTTTCATTGTAGTCTGGGCTTAAAAAACAGACTCTCCAACACCACAATACAATGGATTAAAGAAAGAAATATTTGATTGAGTATTAAAAATTATAACTGTAATGATTTTTATCAATTTCTTTTACGGTAAGCAGATATTTTAAAGGCTATCAGAAATACTGAAATATATCCGAAAGCCTGAAGAGTAAAACAGGCAAAAGCATGATGAAATAAAGTTTAAAGAATAAAAAATTCAGAATTGCTACTTAGTTTCTTAACACTTTATATAAATGTTATTTTGTTAATAGATACAAGACTGCTGATAGTTTCTAAGAATTCTTTATTTTATGAAAAGAGTAAATTTTTAGCATAATTATATCCAAATTAAAAATTTTAGACTAGAATAAATTATATACAATTTGCATGCCAGATGAATATGTTTGAACCATCACGCAGGAACAAATCACAAAGTTTCTCAACACCGCTAGATGGCGCTAAAGATAACTTAGCAGGCGCTAGATCTATATTCTGTAATATAGTACTTATGGCTTCCTCATGTGTCTACACTCAATATAAACAATATGCTTATTTAGTTTGAAAATTTATTTTTGAATGGTCTGTCCTGCGCTACTATTTGGCAGAGGCAGCTAATATAACAACAAATTTATTCAGATCATTTAATTTAAATGCTATTTGCTGAATGTGATTTCAGAATTGACTTTTTTACGTGACGTGTTGTTCATTCAAATATTTTTATTCAAAATGGGATTTAAAATTTAAAATCACTTATTGAACGTCAAAAACTACCACCCATTCAAAAGAGACTGCCTCGCCCTCAGATATTCGGATTCAATTTTAGAGATCCAGCCCAATACTGATCGTGATCAGTCACCAAAATCTAAAATGACTAGGGGAATCGTCGACCAGTGCCGGGAGAAACTTGTGTCTTCTATCGAGTCCTCTCTTGAGAAGTTCGTGGAATGGGCCCATGGGGTAATTTGAGCCTTGTCCAATATAACCCCCAGAAGATTCGAGTTTGCGCGTTTACCAATTACCACTAATAAAAAACCTATTAGTCGTATCACCGCTCTTCGACAAGACTTCCCTCAAAGCCTGGCCTAGTATCGGAATACTGGGTCTCGAAATCTCGAGCGATTGCCAAGTCAGCGGTCATCTGGCAAAGTAAAATTGCCTTCGAAGAAGCTGGGCGTCATAAATAGAGCACGGCAATACTTCAAGCCGGCCCACATTCTAGCGCCTACAAAGCGCAGATCCGGCCACACATGGAGTATTGCTATTATCTCTGGTCTGGCGCACCGTAGTATCAGCTCGATCCATTTGACCGCGTGCAACGCAGAGCAGTTCGAATTGTCGGGGACCCAGTGCTCTGTGAACGGCTGGATCAATTGGCGTTGCGTAGAGACGTCGCTTCCTTGTGTGTGTGTGACGTGTCTTCTATCGCATTTATCACGGAGTGTTCCCAAGAGCTGTTTCACCAAAAAGAGATTTTCATCAAAAAGAATTCTAAAAGAATCAATTGAATACCACCTTCGCACGACACGCCATAAATTAGAATATCCCCACCACCGGTGTGGCGGTCCTCCACATTGCGATTTTGACGGAGCTTTCTTCCACCAAGCTGTGGAGTAAGCTTCCTTGCGCGTACACCTTCCTTAAAGGCCGGCAACGCTCCTGTGATTAATCTGTTGTTGCAAGTGAATTTTGGCGGCAGTGATCACTTAACACCAGGTGACCCGTACGTTCGTTTGTCCTCCTTTTCCATAAAAAATACTAAATTTAGTTTGTTTAATATGTTAAAATTGTATGAAAATAAATAACAAGCTGTTTATTTTACGGAATAACTTAAAAAATACTGTTGACATGTCCGGGTTTTAAGCTCAGCTCCGGGGATTTCACTCTTCTTGTCCTGGGTGCCAAATTTTAGAGGCGGCAACCCTACTTATACCTGTGTATATATATTTGCTAATTGAATAATTTGTTACAAAATCTGCAGTAAGTAGATACTAAATCACACGAAAATGCGACAATCTCTTATTGAGTCGCAGGATGATGCAGAGGCACTGTGCAATACGACTCAGATCTTTAAATATTTTCACTGTTATAACTTATAGTTATAGGAAGCATCATTACAGTATATTCTTTAGTTATAGGCAGATCATGGTTTACCAAACGGTCGGTTCGTCACTATTTTCAATAAAAATGAATTACTATAACGTTGATTCTCTCGGGTATCATTAACAATAGGATAGGATAAAAAGAAATCAGTTTTTTGTTTGCGTCATTTATATCTCCTTTACTAGTCTTACAACACAAACATGTAAGCGACAGCTGTTTGACATAACGAGCTTATTTATGAAAATTGCGCGCAAAATATTATTTGGTGCCTTGATAGGTGTATAAATATTTTATAAGATTTTGTTGCTTGCTATAGATTTGTTTGTTATTTTCTATTACTTATATTAAGTATTATATTATTAATTTGCTCCTCCTGGTTATGTGTAGTAGAACTTCACGTCACCATTAACCTGAAATAAATATAACGGTTTATTATTGATTTTTTTCAGCTGAAATTAACGTAAATCGACATACTATGTCCATTTTTTATTATTTTATTAAAGAAATGGTTACTAATTAATAAAAATACATATTTTTATAAGTCCGTTAGTCGAACTATTATTAGGTAAGTAAGTTTATTTCGTGCCCCGTTAATAGAGCACTAGGCGGGAGTAATTTTAGAAAACCTTACCATAGAGATCTATAGACAAATAAAACATAATATACCTTTTTTTAGGTAGATCTATATACTTTAATGTAATTGTTTGTCTTCGCGAAAATTTACTTAGTTACCTACTTAAATTGAGACACACCAAAAGATTAAATATTAAACTACACTAAAGTATAAATATTTGGTGCAATATAGGAAATGTAAAAATATGTATAAAAACAATAAGATACACTTAATTGACTTAAAACATCAAAAGAAAAATAGTTAAAGTAATTTGTTATAATTATTAAAAGATATCATTATAAATAACCTGAATCGTAGGGAAATAATTGTTGTAATGGATAGGAACTAACAAGTACATATTAATTAATTAAACTCTTCAGTGAAAAGAAATAAATAATTGATATACTTAATTTGAAATGAACTTTAATTTGAAGTCTTACAACTTACCTTTCTATCACCTGAATCACTAGGTGCTTTGTCATTACCAAGGTCGGCTATAAGCTTTTCACCTCTGTAGCCATAATTATTTTCATAATATACTCTAGAATTTTTACCGCTTTCTGGATCAAAGTTCATATCTACACGATAATTTAGAATACGCGGGTTGAATAATGGCGCCCAGAAACTAGAATAAATGTACACAGACTCACACAAGGACAGTATTGCCAGAAACAAAAATATTTTACTCATTTTAAAAACGGTTCGTTATATTCAAGCGACAAAATATGAATGAATTTATAAAAGGAAACATTTGTATCATATATTTTGTAAATAAAACGTCTCTTACGAGTAAATAATAAGGACTGTTTAATGTACTAACTGAGTACAAGGCTGTGCAAGGCAAATCATCATGACGTGCTAATGGCCATTTGTATTTGTTTCTGCGGAAAATAATAAAACGGATTATATTATATGTTATTATTTATTTATAATATTGTGATACTGAGTATTATAGTTTGGGTGGTTAAATGGAAGAAATCACTTATGTGTAGAACAATTTGTTATTTTTAAAGTGAAATCCCTCACTTCTGTGATTAATTAAATTAAATTTGTAATCAAATTTTGGGGTTGAGCAGGTTATTAACTGTAAAGTAGAACAAGACATACCGAGATTTATGAACCATACGTCACTCGAAGGGTTGGCTTTGGTGTAGCAACGCTCAGACGGACCTGAGAAGTATCTCGTTCGAGTCCCGCATCGTTCATAAATTTTGATCTACTCCATTGACTAGAATCACAATACGCAGTACATGAACGGTCATAAAATAGGAAATAATGCCCACTTGTTTATATTGACTTGACTGCAGCCAAGGTGAATCTTTATTTATGTTTACAAAATAGCACAAATACGCCATTGTCACTTCGTTGTATAATATCATTACGCCATAATGTGTACTCCAGATGGTGCTGATTTTCAACTCGAAAAGTAGGTATAATATGTTAGACCCTGTATATACGTAAACCTGACCTGACAGACGCTGTTCTGTTTATAGAAAAAATATGATGTAAGAATTCGGGAGTATTTAACCAGTGGGAGGCTCCTTTGCACAGGATGTCGGTTAGATTATGGATACCACAACGCTGCCTATTTCTACCGTGAAGCAGTAATGTGTAGGCATTACTGTGTTTCGGTCTGAAGGGCGCCGTAGCTAGTGAAATTACTGGGCAAATCAGACTTAACATCTTATGTCTCAGGCCACGAGCGAGAGTTTTGGGTTTTTAAAGAATCCTGAGCGCCACTGCATTGTAATGGGCAGGGTGTATCAATTACCATCAGTTGAACGTCCTGCTCGTCTCGTCCCGTATTGGTATAAAAAAATATCATATAATGTAAAGCCATCGGAAATGTGTGTTATCATTGAATTAGTTAAAAAATGAAACAATGGATATAGTATGTTAAACTGAAAAGATATATGCCATCCCGGACTATTCTGTAGACCTATTTAAGATACTCAATTCCACCATACATTCTTATACCTCAAACAGCTTAGATAGAGTTTTCGTTGAAAGCTCCCAGACGGCATATTTTTTTCGACACCTCCAACAAATATCGTTAATCTATACATATATGTATCATCGAGAACTACGCTATCCATTGGTGAAAACAGCATGAAAATCGGTCGGCGTAGGACTTTGTTTTATAACATGTAGTGATTAATTGAAAAAAAAAGGGAAGGGTGGGTAATTATCCACCATTGCATACATTTATTTGCATACAATCACGAAGTATCGAAGGGGCGGGATGGTGCTGAAATATCACAGATATTAGTGGAGCTCGCGATTTCTTAAATACGGGCAGACAAGATTGCGTGTCCTAAAAAGTCTTTCTTTGTCGCATCTCTGCGATTCGAGATCACTCCTCTAACTGCCACAGCATGTATCGGTATAGGTACTCGGCGATTAAAAAGAAGGCCAAATTTAGCTCTAAATGCTTGATATACTTACTCAGAAAGATTAGACAGTACTTCACTAAAAGCCATTGCCTGCAACTATATAAGACGCATATTCGGTCTTGTAATACTAGTTATCACCTCTGGGCGGGCGCTCTCCAGTCTATTAAATCTACTGTTTGACCTATGACATACAATGTACAGCGGCTCAAGTCATCGATGATCCAATCATCTTCGATCGGCTTGATTTTTTGGCGTTCCGTAGAGATGTGGAGTCTCTCTGGATCCTCTACGTCATAAATCTAAAAGACTTATTTTGTAGAAGATGTTCAGATTGATACCAGCAGTCTAATTCTACCATCGGGCTTTACGTCCATTAATTCCACCCATATAATGTTTAAGTCTGGCATTCTAAGACCACGTGTTTTGCAAGAAATTTCTTGGCTCGCAATGCCTTTGTGGAATCAATTACCGGCTGCTGTTCTCCCGAACCCACACGACTTTCAAATGAGCCATCGCTCATATATTTAGGAGCTTTGTCGAGAATTAATACGTTTTTAAACTTGTTAATCTAATACCTCGCTTAGTATCCAAATGAAGGGTTTCGAATTCTCCAGCGATTAGCAATTCTGTCACCTGGAAGATACAACTAAGGGTCCGAAGGAAGTTCGAAAAATCAAAATAGTAAGATTGTACTAAAATATAATGGAAAAATATTCTTCTGAATATATTATAAGAATATCAACCATTCCAAAGTGGCATTTTTGATTTGGGTTTCCAAAAAACAAGGGAGAGTTGATCTGAGTCGTGGGAAGAGTGAGTCCTAACCATAGACTAAAATTATACTAGAGCATAGACAAACAAAGTGTGCGAGAGACAAGGACATCTCTAACGGAGATACATCAAGATAGAAAAGGAAAGCGATTCTTTTTTTACTGCAACCGATTATAATTATTGACAAGTTGTAAATGTACTTATTATAAACAAACTAACACACACATTGACAAAATTGGTTACGCAGTACTTATACAGACATTATAGGACTGTTAGTCGTCTATACGGTAGTATATTCTAAGTCTATGGTCTGTGTAGAGTAAATAGTGTAACACATTGTAATAATGAAACAGCAATAAAATATTTTATCCTATTTATTTAGAGTATAAAAATATTACACTTATCACAAAACAACGATACCTATACATACAAAATAATAATAACCACACTAAAAAAACACATATTATTAAAATTAGGTTCTAATTTTAACTAACTATTTTAACTTTATATTAATTCTAATGAATTCCTTCCAGAGGAGAATAGGATTTGTATTGGTACAACTCAGGGCCTCCGTAGCCGTACAGTAACTTGCCTTTACCATTTTCATCGTAGTAAGGGAAACGATATTTTGGTCTGGAAATAAAAAAAATAAGTAAGTAAGCAACTTTCAATGCCGTGCTAATTATTTGGCCCTATTTAGTGGTTACTGCAAAATTAGACAACTGTTTTTTAAAATATACAACTTTTTATTCAAATATAACAACAGTCGAAATCGAATTCATGTTTTTTTTCTATTGAGATTATTCCACAACACGATAAATCACCAAAACGCACTAACACAGCGCAGTAATTTAAGAAAACAATTACGTTGGATAACGTTACTTTTGGAGCCTGTGTTTGGGAGTACATGGGAGCAATAAAGGTGGAGATAATCTAAAGCCCCAAAACGAGTCGCAAAATGTACTTGTGACTTGTAGCCAAAAATAGAAAATAAGTCGAAAAATTCTATTGTTTCATGTCAGCTGATTAAAAAAGCAACTGATTAAAAAAACCTTATATTTTGACCTATTTATAATGAACTTCCGGATGACGTTGTTATGGTAGGCCCCCAAGAGACTGACCGACGATCTGATCAAGATCGCCGGTTGGATAAGGGCAGCGCAGGACCGATCGTCATGGCGATCTTTGGATGCCTTTGTCCAGTAGTGGACGTCTTCCGGCTGAGATGATGGTGATGATGAATGAATTTCGATAAGTAATAATAAAGCCAATATAATAAATAAATATGTGTTCGTGGGATCGCCTGTTAACTCGCTAGAGCCTTCTCAAATTGAAAGAACATCTAAAGCGGTAGATGCAGCAGAAATTAAGCTAAAAACCTAAAAAGGAGAAAATATGTATATAAAGACCATGAGTTCTTGGCGACTGTCATTACAAAAAGTTCAAGTCTATATGCTCTGACACATACCTATCTCAGTGGAAAAGATTAGCCATACGAGGTTGATACCTATCGTTAAGCGATTGATGAACACCTATCTTGCGGCTTGCGACCTTCATTATGTATTCTGTTTACAATAGCATTAGGTATTTAGTTACTTATAAAATTTTTCTTTCATTGTTGTTATTTATACGTTACATTAGCTAAGACGTTTCCAGATTTAAGAATTCAAATTCATTATTTCTGTCGCACTAACGTAGACGAGACACAAATGAGTGCGCCAATACAACTACAGCTCTGAATAAATATATAATCAGGGTTTGGTTCTCGACAATTTCCTCCTCCAAAAGTTATACAATCGTGACGAAATTTTGCAAACTGAATTGGAAAAAAGGATTCTGCGCCAGACTATTATTCTATATTTTTTATACGAGTATTACTATATTTTTTTGTTATTGGCGTAGTTATTTGTAGACTTCTGTTTTCGGCCTGATTAAGCATTTTAAAATACTATTTAAAGTACTCTAGCACTTATAAAAACAGAATTATCAGAGCAAACCAGAGAGACATAGATAATGATAAT